>VUYV01000121.1:2389591-2565023 GCA_008711295.1 Anarhynchus alexandrinus
TTTTTTTTTTTTTTTTGAGGGTTTTTTTAATACCTACTTTGGTGCGATCTCAGTCAGGCACTCCTGATTGGCTCAGGCCGGCCGCGCTGGCTGGGTGCTGCAGGAAACCCTGTGCATCGCTTCCCGCCGGCGGCGGCGGCGGCACCGACAGCGGCAGCAGCAGCCGCCGTGTCCCCGCCTGAATCAGAGCCGCATCTCTTTCAGGTGGCTGAAACAATGAACGGTTTGTCCTTCGGGACAAAGCTGACCGCTGAGAAAACGCTGTTGCTGAGACCGGGAGGGGGGGGGGCTGTGTGTGCTCGGAGAAGCTGCTGTTCCGTGTTTATTGTAGTACTGCTTACTCTGAAGTGCTACGAAAATACTGTTTCCTTAATGTTTCTGGGCCGTGAAGCTCGGGCTTTTTGTAATCAGATTGCAGAAGCACCTGCTAATGTTAAAAAACGTATAGACAGTTAGGTTTCACTACTGGATCTTGACTGCCATGATGTTCTTGATGAGCAAAAAGCCCCCGGCTTCAAGCTTATTTTTTGAGTCTCCGTGCCTGCTTGTAAGCAGAAAACAATACCAAGACTCGATTGCATGTTTTCAGGGTTGGGGTATGAGGCAGCAATACTTCATACCAGTTACAGCTAGCATGAAGCTTCAATAATAAAGGTGTGAGCCATACCGTGCAGTTTTCATCCATATTTCTGTTCTAATTAAGGGTGTTACATTTTGGGTTTTTCCCCCCTCCGTGTGACGTACCCCAGTAGATGTCCTTTTTAGATGCTGTTACGCCTGTTCACATTAGATAGAAATGGCTGAAAGACCCCATATTGAAGATGCATGTATTGCAAAAGCAGTCCTACTGCGTTAGGCTCTTGTGTTGGGTGCCTTACAGTGGCCAGCGGTCCCTTTTCCAAGAGAATTTGCATGCTATTTGTGATGAAACTAGCAAAAGACCTACCAGTATGACTTAGACTTAAATTGAGGTGGGTGGGTAGTTCTCCCCTGGGCTCTTTTCTGATGCTTAAAAGGTTCAGAAGATCAAGGAATGCTTAAATTTGGGCCAAAGTCTTAACTGACTTTGGAAGTAATAACAAGAATTGAATAGGGACGTGTTTGTTTTTTGTTTGGTTGGTTTTTTTTAACATACAGTTCTAAAACAATTCAAATAAAATGCCTGTGTAATAGTACAGCTTTGGTTCTACAGATCCGTTCCTCTGGACAGCTTGTTCTGGTCCTGCCTTTCTGCTGTGGCTGTTAGCCTGGTGGCAGCACATGCTGCCTGGCTGGGACAGAAAATCAAGGCAGGTGCTTTTTGGCAATGGGGGCTCCCTGCACGGTGCCGTAGCAGACCTCCATCTCCGGTGGCACATAACGGAGACCTGGGCAGCTGTGCTTTTTAGTCTTAATTGATGTGGGTAATGTGCCTGTTACTGTTCCAAGCTTGCGCTTCATAGATCGGTTTCGTTATGAAAGAGGGGTACAGAAGTAAGACATCCTGGGGAGGAGGGGAAGGGATGATGTAAGGCCATGAGAACAGGGCTGGGGCTGTTTCATGTTGTATACTTATAAGGGAAAATAAGTTGGAAGCGGCCTGTTGGCTCAGTCTGTTTCAAAAGGTCTTGTTGTGTTTTTGGAAACACTGCAGTGGGTTGAGAAGGTATCTAACTAGTTAAAGGAACCTCAGCAAGGACAGAAACTCCTTCACCAAGCAGAGTAAGGGAAATCTCTCTCACTTGTTGCTGTCTCATGGGAATGATGTGCTTGCTCTGGAAAGGGCACTGACTGAGAACCGTGATGGCTTTTTGAAAGGTTTCGTTCCTCAAAAGACAAAACGGCATAGCTCGGTGAGGCATCAACACGGCGGCTGTGGTGCTTTGAGGAGGCTAGAGGCAGGAGCTGTGCACCAAGATGCACTGAAAAGTGTGTGGCTTACGGTGGTACCAGCCTGCCTTAGCGTCGGGCTCCATGGACTCTGCGTGCTGGACCAGCATGGGCACTGGGAGATCCAGCTCTGCACTGAGAGCTGCCTGCCAGTGTTTGGCAGTATGTATGTCCCGGTTTGGGAACCCCTGCTGTATCTAAATCCCATGCTGCTGCTTGTGTAGGGCAAAGGGAGACCGTTTGTCCAGTCCTGTGCTGCTCGCTGACTTGACAGCCTGCTCTTCACATGCCTGTGACCTTAAGCATCACCCCAACCACTTGCAGCGCTGCGGTTGCAGCAGGGTCCTCTCATGCTGCAGCTACATAGCTGTCGTCTCAGTGCCTGAACCGAGGCGAAGCTCCCTGGTTTGGGGACGGTGGGAGGGAATTTCGGCGCTTCTTTTTTAAGAGCTCCCTTTCCATCAGTCCTGCCCTTTTGGTGGCACAGGGACTCCGGGCAGAGGCGAGGAAGTTGTGCCTTGTGGCTTATTGCCACGCTGACACTCTCGTGGCTTACTGCTCCGCTAATGCACGCTGTGTTACAGCCAGCTGCCGTGGTGGTATACCAGCCAGCAAGGTTAAAGGATTCTCAGAGGGAGACTTACCCCTTCGCCCCCAGGGTTTCAGTGCAATGCACGGTTGTTAGGAAGAAAGATACACACGCTGTGATTGCTACAGCATTGTGGAGATGGAGATTTTTTTTTACTAGCTTTGCTGCTTTTCAACACTGAATAAGCGAATGAGCTTTGTCTTTTTTTCCTAGCATTAGTGCTATAAATAAGCTAGGCTGAAAGCTCAGGCTGGATGCTTGGACAAGTCATCCCAAAAGGTGAATCCCCCTGCCTCTCTTAAGGCAAATGACATTTGCAGTTAACCTGAAACTTCCCCCCCAAAAAATCCATCCGCCAGCCGTGGGGGAGCCCAAGAAATTTCAGCAATCCTCTAGCTGGTTTGTGACCGCCTTGGCTCCAGTCTGAAACACCGGTGTGAATTGCAGCCGACACAGCGCCTGCCCAGTGAAGAACGGCTTCCAAACCCAGCATGGTCAATATAAACAGTCGCCCATGGACTCCTGTTTGTGAGTGAGACCCTGCATCAACAGAAACCAAAGATCGATACAGCCACTTCACTGACTCTAGCATTTGAGACGGTGACTACTTGCTTACTTTGCCTCAGCTATTTGAACTCCCCCTCCCGTCCTCCAAGCTACTGACTCATTTCCTCCTCTAAAACCTTCCTTTTTTAGCCTTTCGCTCTGAAGTATTTGGTGGCTGTTTCGAGCTGCCTGCTCCATGCCTTAGTTAGGCAAACTCCTACATGACAGCCCTGCAAGCCTTGCTTTTGTACCATGGAAATTGGTGGATTTTTCCCTGATACTTTCAGTTCTGAGGGGTAGTTTTAGCTACTGACAGTGCTCTTAGGCAAATTTTTTCTTTGTTTTTGGAAATCAGGGAGGCAGACAATTGGCAAAGCAGCTGGTGAGCTGAGACTGCCGCTGCTTATGCTAATTGCTGTTGTCTCCCTGTTAGCCTCCGCTTCCCCCAGCTGTCTGCATCCACCTGCCATCTTTTCATACCCTTTCAGGCCCCCCCCCNCCCCCCATCTCCCAGTTCGAGCAGGGATCGCAGATCCAGGGATCGGCTGGACAACGTCCTTGCAACCGCAGAGCACCTGGATGGCAGGATCAGGCCCTGACTTTACGTGCTGTCTCGTGCAGCAAAGAAACAGGCAGTGTCCCCTTGTGCGAGGCCTGACGTGGTGGTGGCCCTGAGCTTTGGTCGAGGCTGACGGATGCTACTGTAACCACACTAGCTGAGTGTGCCTGAAACGTAGTCCATTTTTCTCAGGGCTTATGGAATATTGGCTCTGTGCTCTTGGCGTCGCAAGGCTCAGCAAAGATAATTTTAGACAGGAACAGAAAGTCTCTGTAAACCTTACAGTCACAGCTATTTCACTGGCAGAAACCAAGCCATGAGAGAAACCCATTGCTGTGCATTGCTGAAACATTCGGCTCAGTAGATGCACTGGAGTAAAAACTTAAAGGGAAATTTGGGGGGAGGAGGAGAACCTAAAGGTGATTTCTTGAAACTGCTGTGATGCTTCATTCCTCTTCCAAGGAGAGGGTGTAGCACAGCAGGTGGCGTGCAGGAAACAAGAGCCTGGAGCGGGGTCCAGACCCGTGCCCTGGCCGGTGGGGTGAGGCTGGACAAGCTGGTTTTCCCCTTTACCTTAGTTTCCCATTTGTGAGGCGTTAACGTTGTTAGTACCTTCTCTATAATGCAATTTGAGATTTAGTGGCAATTGGAGTTGGATGTTTCTTATAAATACGTGCTATTTTTACAGTAATGAAAAAGCTGTCCTAAATTGGTAAGGATGAATGCCAGCACTCGTATTATTTTTAATTTGCTCTCAACTTCCACAATTGCTGCAGGTTGCAGTCCTTTTAATTTCCATACGGTAAAAACTCTGCAGGCTATGAACAACCGGACCAAAATCTGACCCTGCTTGCTGCTGTAAAACCTGGCTAAGTTTATCAGCCTCATCAGAACCATTCTGGATTGAGCACTAGCGATGGGGAAGGCAGCCCATTACCCCTGGGGCATTTCCACCACTAGAAGGACAAAGGAGGAAATAATGCAAAAAGGCAGCTCAGGAATGGAACAGCCCTGTGTTAATTTAAATATGCAAGAATGTCATCAAGCTACTCTCCTACCTGGCATGTTTAATTTTTTTTACTTTTTTTTTTCCTTTGCTTTTGTTGCCGCAGAAGTGCCTGTCCCAGGTACTTTGTATGATGAGAATGAAATGCATCCTGCCCCAGAATCAGCTTAAGGACTAGCCACTGCTCAACTCTCGCTTAAATCCTCAAAATAGGCAACGGGCAAAACTTACAATGATGTGTTGATTTCCCTGCGTACACGTGAATTGGATCTGAAATCCCCCTCAGTCTGACAAGGGAGGCTCATGTTGAGCACGCTGAGGCCTTGAACTCCTCTGAACCGGCGGGTAAAGCTTTAAGCAGCATCTCTGGCTGTATTACCCGAATGCTTTGCAGCGTTTAGCATGGTTACACTCCTGAGCTTTTGCTGTATGACAGGGCTGTGTGTGCAACCCTTTTTATGGGGGGGGGCAGAGCTGAGAGAGGCTGTGTGAGTCTCCCAGCCTCGGGCAGGAAATCTGTGGTGAGTCTGATGAAGTCTTCACTGCCTTTTCAGGGTAACACCCAAACCTTGAGGCCATCTCTTCTCTGCGCATGTAAGATGGTAATGCTGCTACATCGAATGTGGCATGGCTGCATGAATTTCTTAGAGAATGAGCGCTTGTGGCTTATGTGGGCTTTGTTCCAGGTGTGGAGGTGGTTGCTGCTGAGATCTATCTGCAATGCCATTAATAAGTTTTCTTCTTTCCTGACTAAATTAACCCCCACTCCTCTCACACTGCAACCCAGACAGAAGATTGTTGTAGTAGCGGGTTGTTTTTTTATGATAGGGTTTGAGCTTAGCTGTATCTGAATAACGAAGAAACCTCTTGGTGGTGTGTTGCTTCTGCAGGAGGGCTCTTCTAGCTTGGGAGCTGCTGGCCTGTTGGTGTGTGGTGGGGCTGTGGCCACTTGTTGAACCTGTCTAGGTTTAGCTCTCAGGAACAGGGGGAGCTTGGCTCTTGTTACTGGGGTGGTTAAAATTGGGAGTTCATTATATGGAGGACTTCTGAGGGTAAGATTAGATGGCGTGTGAATTAGCCCTACCACATGTATCACCAATCGTGCAAGGTGCTGCACAGGCGTAGACTGGAAAATCCCCACCCTAATCTGCTTACTGTCTAACCGTGAGATAAGAAACTCATGGGGTAATGAAAAAGGAAGGAATGAGACCATATTAGTCAGCATGACGGGTGTTCATCAACAGCAGCCTGATAGTTGGGAAGGACTTGCTAGAGGGTAGCGAAAGCTCCTTCAAAACTGCCCGAAAATAATGAAGTAGCACTGAATGTGATTTCTGGGAACGCAGTGGTGTACGAGGGGGGTGCTCTGAGAATTTAGGGTGGTTACTGGAGGCCTGAGTTGCAGAGGCAGGTATGGAGAGGTAAGCACTCGTTTCCAAAGTACAGCCCTGGCTGCTGTGATGCTGGTGAGAAACCACAGCACTGCCAGTGGAGCACAACTGGGGCAGGCAGCAGGACAAATCTCCTGCCCACAGCTTGGGACCGGATGGGTGGAAGAGCTGTGAGCTGCGTTATGGGGGGGCTGCTAGGGAGAGCAAGCACACCAGGTTGCGCTCGCTTATTTTTTTGTCTCTCAATATATCAGGTAGTCTAAAAGAGGGTTTTGCTTTCCTGGTGAACCTGCCTCACACGTAGATAGACAAGACTCCTACTGTTTCTGCCCCTTGGACTGTGCAAGGTGAGGTGGAGTAGGATATTGCAGAGAGACAAACTGGGAAAGAGGAGGATCTCGCTGTGTTTCCTGCAAGTGAGCAAACAGACAGGACACAGCCATAGATGGGAACCTCTGACAGTATGCTTGACCTCTCTCCTATCTGCATTGTGGGTGCGATCACAGCAGGATGCGGTCTTTATGCGTAGATCAAGAATGGGGTCGAGGGTGGCTTGATAGCTATAGCTCTGCTAGCCATCTGGGCTGATAACAGGGCCACAGTGAGCTATATATATTCCTGTTGCAGTTGGTCTTGTCCAAGGAAGTGGCTGTAGGGAAGTCTCCACTGACAAACAGGGTAGTGTGAGCAGAGCAGCCCTTTCCCACCGCCCTCTTTTGAGCTGTTCTGTGACTGGATCTGTGATGGTCGCCCGGCCTTGGTGTGTTGGCTCTCCTGGAGAGCTGGCTGGAGAAAGGCTAGCTGGTTTGGTGGGATGAACCAGCTTGGTGCGCCCATGTGTTTCCAGTCTCCAGCAGCCTATGGTGTCTTTCTGAGCATTGCCTGCATTGCCTGAGTAGCAGAGCTCAGATCTCTTGATGGGTAGTCGCACAACAAGCCGTACGTGGGTGCTGGCACTGAGCATGACTGCAGCTGCATTTCTGAAGGAGGCCAGGAAACACGGGTTGTCAGTCAGTAGTGTATGGGCTGAATCTGGCCTGACAGAGCAACTTCTTCTTTGTGCAGGCCACCCTGCAATCCTTTCCCAGGGCTCTGACACTTCTGCTGGTTCAAAAAGACTTGAATGGCACCAGAACACAACTGGACAGTGCTTCCGCTGTCAGATCCCCCGTCACAGAAGTCTTTCTCCCAACATACGATGCTTTGCTCTCGCAGTGCTCAAAAAGATACTTCAGAGCGTCGCTCCAGCTCCAGGGGTCTCACCTCCGGGCAGGTTGATTTACCCTCCTGTCCTGGTTCTCGAGTCTCTCAGTCCTGGATTTAAAGTCAGCCTCACCCCGGTTCAGGGTGCAGGTGGCCCTGCAGCCAGCCGTGAGATGTCCCCCTGGGGAGGCAGGGCCCTGGAGCAAAGCAAGGCTGGTGTTTCCCTCTCCCTGCAGTTTTGAGGACAGTGCCCATCACACGCAGGTGGAGTGGCAGAGCAGAGGGCTGTTGTCCCCTGCCAGACCAGATGCCTTCTGGTGACTGAAGGCAGGGCACCATCTGGTGGCATGAAAGGAATTTGTCCGCATGTCTGTTGGAGAGCAGTCCTGGCTTTCTCAGCCAGATACAAACTAGTAGTTTCCACCNTGCCCAAGGACAGGCTCTGCTAGGGCCTGAGATGTGACAGCTCTGCTCCCATTAGAGCTGTTCTGGGCCAGATCAGAGGCCTGTCTAGCCTAGTGACCTCTTCCTGACAGCAGATGCCTAGGGAAGTATGGACAAAGGCAGTGAGCTGGCAGCAGGAGATCAGCTAGATAGTCTGCCAGCCTCCAGTGTGCAGGCAGGAATGTCATGAGTTTGACATCATGCCTCTATTTTGACTGACCTTCTGTGGATTTCATCCTTCCTGATTTTGAGTCATCACCATTTGAACCTATGAAGGTTCCTACCACCTTGTGGAGGGGCAAGCTGGGCAGGAGGTTTCAGCCCTGGGCCAGGAGGTGGGAACAGCTGTCTGAGGTTGCATGGGCATCATTCATATGCATGCTGGGGCTTGTGGCTCAGAGCACATGCCAGAAAGGATCAGTGGCATGTCATTGCTGTCTCTCTTTTCCAGGCCCCTTGGAGAGACCAGATATGCCAGATATGTCCAGATTGTGGATCTGCTGATCTTCAAGCAGAGAGGAGTAATGGCACACAGCTGAGAACCAGGTGTCAAGGTGGGCCTTAAGGAGCGAGCCTTGTATGTGAGCTGTCTGTATGAGATGGGGTGGTTTGGCTCTCCTCCAGATCCCCCAAGACCCCAGCTGTTTGAGGGCTACTGGAGACTTGAGCTTGACTGTTCCCTAAGAAGGCAGTGCCAAACATCAGGTAGAGAAAAGTGGAGGCCTGTTGTTTTGTGAAAATCATGGCAGTCCAAGCTCTTTCTTACCCAAGTTGTGTTTTTTGGCTGGGTCTTGCTTATGTTTTGGGGTCTCCTGAAACCTGGATGGTGAGGATTGAGGTGTTTCTCCCCTCGGCTGGCAGGTTAGACAGCTGCTGGTGTTTCTCCAAACAGACCAATTTCATGCACTTCCCTTTCATTTTGCTGTTGGCTTCCCATAGAATCATAGAATCGTTTTGGTTGGAAAAGACCTTTAAGATCATGGAGCCCAACCATTAACCTAACACTGCCAAGTCCACCACTAAACTATATCCGTAAGTGCCATGCCTATACGTCTTTAGATACCTCCAGGGACGGTGACTCAACTACTTCCCTTGGCAGCCTGTTCCAATGCTTGATAACCCTTTCTGGGAAGAAATTTTTTCCTAATATCTAATCTAAACCTCTCCTGGTGCAACTTGAGGCCGCTTCCTCTTGTCCTGTTGCCTGTTACTTGGGAGAAGACACCAACCCCCACCTTGTGACAACCTAATTTCAGATAGTTGCAGAGATCAATAAGATCTCCCCTGAGAGACATCCCATCAGCTTTCGTGTTCTCTCACTAGCATCTCGGATTCCTGGAGCAGTGCTGCCCCTGTTTTCTTTGGACTGGAGCCACAGTATCCCCTAGAAAACTCTCACCTGGGTGGTTGCTGTTGCTTTTGTCATGTAACCAAATGCAGGTAACTCCTGACCTGTGAACATGTGTCCCAGCACAGCTTGCCTGCCTGGGGTGGAGAAAGGGCTGCAGAGTTGTAAGGAGCAGGCTGCGAGCTAGGAGTTGTGCCAGGCTCTGAAACAGGCACCCCTGCACTAAAAACCTTCTTGTCCAGTGTTTAGGTCTGACTGCTCTCAGTGCTCTAGGAGAGGGCAGCACACAACTGGTTTTCTGTCATTCTCTTGTGCCTTCCACATAAGCAGGGAAAAGCAGTGGGGCCACTGAAAGTCCATCTTTGCAAACTCACATTTTGCCACCAGAGAGCTCCCATCCTTCACACCAGCCTGAGGGTGAGGAAATAAAGGCCAGCATGGCAAAAAAGTTCCTCAGTCTCCACCGCATCCCAGCTTTCATTGTAAGAGCTGGACTCCGTGATGCCTTCTCTGCCTTTAAAAAATAAATATATTCTTTTAGTGCTTGGAAGAGTTTTGCCCCTTCATTGCAGGCTTCTTATGAAAGGGGAGATGTTGAGGCTGGGAATATTGAGGCTGGCTAATCCGAGAAAACACGGTGAGCAGGTGGAAATCTGGTGGCAGCAATACAGTTTTCCTCTCTCTGGTGAACAGTCCTGCTGATGGAATAGCAGGGCTTAAGAGTGCCTGAAGCACTAGCCTTGCTGCTACAAGTCCTACAGAAGAACATGGCACTTCTTGTATCTGTGACTTACAGTTCTAGAAACAGTGTTGGCACATGCAGTGGGTTTAGTTTTGTACTAATTTGAGTTTGTAATCACTAGTGATATCACTTTTCCTGTTTAATTACAGGGTTGAAGCATTAACCCCTGAACAATGTAATTCTGGCCTTTTCCATCCACTCTCCTCCCTTCCAATGTCTGGCTCCTTTCCCCGCTCTTACCTGGCACTTTCACAAACACATATTCAATCCTCCCATATTTCTGCTTTGCTGAGGAGGCAAGTCTTCCACACTTGGTGGAAAAGATCAGTAATTGGTTTAGTTCATTGAATATGTGAAACTGATAACTGAAAAATTAGTCCTGGATGAGCAGTCTGAATGCTACAGTGAGTTTGGAAAAATGACTGTGTTCCCTTTTTTGGGGGCTGATGTGATGTCTTGCCTTCCTTCTGCATTTCTCCTCCCTGCCCCTTGCCCGTGCTGAGAGCCTGAGGAAGCCCTGGCTCACCTGGAGCCTGTGAGACCTCAGCCAAGGAGCAGTTCTTCCCTTTGTGGCCACCCCTGTGGCATCTTGGTGGAGATGAATCTGCAAACTAATAGTCTCAGCTCCTGGCTCCAGCAGAGGTTGAAGGGCCCATCCTTAAAACTGCTCTCAATTTGCTCAGTCTCCTCCATTTTTGTTTAGATACCCCTTTTCTGTGGTGCCCTATACCTGACAGAAATCCTAATGGAACTGAAGGTTGTGGAACATAAGGCACTAGAGATCAAAGCAGTCACGTCTCATCAGAGCTATTCTCTCTTGTCCTGCTTTAGAGCCACTTCAACAAAGGACCTATCTGCCAGCAATACCTCAAGTCCATACTATAGATGATTGGCTGTAGATGTGGCCAAGAGACAATCCCGTTCAAAGCCAGGGTGCTCTTTTGGGCAAGATGGTGCAGAATCATGAGGCTCCCTGCTTCCTGGAGCAGAACGCTGTGCCACAGCTCAGTGCTGTGGGAGTTTTTATTGCAATTTATTGTGCTCTGAAAAGGGTCTGGTGAAGACCTAGGCTTGTTTTTCACTGCTCATCTTGCTTCTTGCTTGCAGTCCTGCAGGTTGTCTGGAGAGGTAGTTTCCCTGCAGATTTCATTATGCTGAGCATTGATATGCAGTCACAGGATAGGGGAGATGGGGCTATAGGTAAAGGTAAAAGCTCATGTTAGCCTAGAAAGCATGATCTTCAAGGGAAGATGGAGGGAACTGGAAGGTTGCTTAGTTTAAGGAAGAGACAACTTAAGAGGTTATAGCAGTCTCCAAACATGTGAGGTCAGCTGTGGAAGAGTAATGTGTTCTTTGTGTTCATGATAGCTGAAGAGAAGCTGTATTAGTCTTAGATCATAGCAAGGGTCACCAGTGTTTGGGATCAGAAAAACGTTTCCGAGGGTGAGGACAGCAAACCAGTGGACTAGGTTACTTGGGAAAGTAATGAATGCCCTTTCCTGGAGGTTCTTAAAAAGCAGCATCAAGAACAGTGTATTTTCCATCCATGTCCTCAGCTGGTCTGTCAGAGCAAAGGACCTCCTCAGCAAAAGTTTCTGCAGCATAGACGAGAGTGGAAGCACACCTCCAGAGACTTGCCTGGCAAGTCCCCTCTTCTTAGGCTTAGGATCTTTCCCGTGATGGATCCCTAAAGATTGTGTGCTGTGTCTGTTGCAAACTGAATCACATAGTGCCAGGGAAGAGGAGAAGGAAGTCCTTCAAAATCCAGGTGGTTCCCAGGATAATAATTTTGTCCTAGGAAACTCAGGACATGTCTCTGGCACTTTTCAGTCCAATGTGGCTTCCTTCTGACCCTGGCTGGAGTTAGCGGTCCAGAAACATTATCCTAGCCTGGGGAGACAAGCCTGTTCTGCAACATTATCTCCTCTCTAGTCACAACCAGCTCTGGCTGCACGGGGCAGTAGCATTACATCAAACAAGATTGTCCCAAGCTGGGCTAGAGGCTTGTAGTAGTCCTAAGTACAGATTGTTCATGTATATCCCTGTTTGCAACAGGAGAGTGCAGCAGCTTTAGGTAGTTTGCCAGAGGCCCCTGGGGTCGTTGGTTTAGTTCTCGAGAGCGCTGGGTTAGGCAGAATTGCCAAGGAAAGCCAGAAGCTCTGCTTGTGCTCTCTGACACACGCAGTGAGCTGCGTCTTGCTGAGAAGCAAACCAGCAGAACTGAAGAGCCAGCTCGGAGACGCAGATCTCATCCGCAAAACACTGTCTCGCTCCTGCTGAGCTCCCTGCGCTGGGTGCAGAGCCTGATTCTCACTCCAGCATGAAGGGATTTTAAATGGGGTGTGAATTAAAGCTGGTGCCGTATGAAGTGTCCTGTCTTTCTCCTGAGCAGTGAAAAGGGTCTTTAGCATGAATGAGAATTGGCTCCAATGCTGCAGCAGCTGCAAAGTGAGTTCCACTTTTAGCTGAAATAGGTTGCATTTTGACTCATGCATTTTTGCTATCCAGATTTGCACTAGAAACTTATATCTAAAGAATGTATGTCTTCAGTGATCATCAGAACAGCTTCTTAGCCCAGAGCAATCCTGCTTTTCTAATAGAGCTGCAACACAACTGTGTCACAGCACCAAAATCCTGGATGGAGATACGCATCCTGGAAGGCTGTCTGACCTGTAAGGGTGCTTCAAAGCAGCAAGACACTTGCAGTTGTAAACCTGGTGCAGGTCAGGGGAAATGTTTCAAAAGTTAGGATGAGTTTGGGGGTGTACATATTGGAAGATCAGCATGTGCTAGTGTGCGTGCCTCTGTGTGTGAATATCCACAGGCAAAAAAGAGCCAGGGCTCTTCTAGAGTGGGAGAACTTGCTTCATCATTTATTTACATGGTCCAACACTTGCATTTTCATGAGGCTTAGCTATTTCATGTATTTGCCAGAACAAACGCAGCACAGGACTCTTGTAAGCTGTTGATGAAATCATTGAGGGGCTCCGTGTCTACTTGTGATTTTCCACTTCTTTGAGTTTACTTTGAGATGTGAACAGAAAATCTGGCACTCACAGGCACCATGTGGATTTGTGATGGTCTTGGGAGCGCTGCTTCTCCATAAAACAATGTCTTGATCACATCCAAGCACAGATGTTGTTTGTTTGTCTGTGACAGGTGTAGCATCAATGATATTTGCTTGTTGAGCCATCCAAGTCATGCTTTAATGGAAATTCTTTAAAGAAGTTACAAATAGTTCATTTTAGTACACTGGTTCAGTAAACAATGCAGTGAACTCTTTGGAAAAGAGCCTGATTTATATAAATAAGAGAGTTATGTATGGAGGGGAAATGGAGCTTTCTTTTATGGCATATTGTAGTGGTTACCAAGCCTTATGGTTTTGTCAGCCATCTCAGGATGTTGTATACATTTTTTTTTCCTAAAGTCCCAGCTGCTGGAAGGAAGATATTGCGTAAAAGTCTCCATTTTCTCATTTTAAAAAAGTAAGTATCTAACCCTCGTGGTTGCTTAGAAAAACATGAAAACATGAGCTGAATGTTCCAGATAGGATGTTGAAATCAAAACCAAACACAATGGAAAACTTGGTTCATAGCTTTAAAATCCAGATGGCAAATAAACTGCCTTAGATTGGCTTAGAAATTCTGCAGTTTGGAAATGCATCAATGTCTGACTTTTGGGACCTGACTGCTGGCATGAGGGCACATGTGATTTTGGAATCAGAGTGCAGTCTCTTTTTGGTTAGGCAACACTGATTTTTATAAAAAGTAAATATTTCTTTAAAATAAAATATATTTTTAATATTTCTCTGGTGAGAACACTTCCTTTTCAAAACTTTCTTGGGTATTGCTTGAGTCTCGTTTTGTCTCTTTTTTCTTTTTTTGTTTCTCAACTCATTTTGTTTTGTTCTGAGTTGAGAATTTCATCCTGAATCTGTTTTGGTTCATGCTTCTTTCCCTCTTGACTTTAATGTTTCTGTCTGGAGATTTCCATTTGGTTTGGTTTTGATGTTGACCTCAGGTTTGGTGTTTTCTTCCTTTCCTCATTTTGGCTTCTTTATCCTGTTCTTTGCTTTCCTCTTCATCCTGTTCTTTGCTTTCCAGCTTTGTTTTGAGGTGGTGCTGGAAAGTTCCACCTTGGGTGGTGGGTGGTGTTGCGCCTGGATATTGCCTTTTATCGGCTGAGCGTGTGATGTTTCCGAGTGGCTCAGTGCAGCCACTCAAAGTCATGTTTGAGCTCATCTTCTCGTGACTGGGGAAGTTGTTGGCTTGTTTTGTTTTTCCAGAGGAGATGACTGAACTTTTGGTGGAAGACATGCACAATGCAGGAATTCATGGAGAGGGAATTTCAGTTCTCCAAGCAGAACTGGCCCTGAGGGTCTGTAATGGCAAACTTTGTGGCCAGAATGCTGGTGAAACTTTTGGGTGGTGTGAGAGAAGTTGGAGGATGAAAAACAGAGATCCTTCTCTCTCCTATCCCTTACTTGTGTGACATTGCAGTGATGATTGTGTATCTTCATCCATGCTGCAGCCTTCAGACCAGGTTGTTCTTGTACTCCACTCCTGGAGGTAACAGGCAAATTCAAGCTCAGGTGCTGGCTTGGCCCAAACTGTGGTGCTTTCTGAAAGTTGGAAGATGGAGATCTAAACACACTTGCTTTGGGCCTAAGATCTTGCTCTTAGGAGCTGGCTGGATTGGGCACAGCCCCATCCACAGCAGCTAGCCTGAGCTTAGTCCTTCCAGCATGAATATTTTGAGCTCAAGCTAGCAGCCAGCAATGAGACCAGGAACCCTGTTGTATTCCAGGCCTTAACCCTGCCCTTTGCCTTGCAGAAGAGTTCCCTTTTCTGACCTGACTGACTGACTCTAGGTTTTATGTCATAAACTGTACTCTCTATTTGCAGAATGAAAATAAATGGTATGCAAAGCCCTGCTTATTGGAGTCCCAAGGAACAACAGTGGGATGAGTATGACCTACGTGGAAAACTCATGGCAGGAGTATGTGTTGGGGAAGTCCTGGTGCAGGGAAGGTGAGGAACCAGCATATAGCACCGTCCAAGGTTGACAGTTCATCTGAAGAGGGTCCTGAGGTATGTGTGACAGCTGTGGGTGCATGAATGAAAGAAAGGGATGATGGTGTGAAGTTAGTGTATCTCTGCATAGCCCAGCTGCAGATGAAATAGTTTCTTTGGAGCCAGTACAGCTAGCAGCTCTTTTCCAGAGACTGTCATCCTGCCCTAAACCTGTCCTGGACTGTTTTGAAAAAACTATGGTTTCTCTCCTAGATTGTGGGAGGCAGATTGCTTCCCATGTGTCTGCATTTAGGGGAGAAACCATGGGTGGGCGTTAGTGCTTTCACACAGCATTGAACCCTGCAGCAACCCTTGCAGACTGCCATCTCTCAGCTTCTCCTGCAGGCAGGCTCCCAGCATTTACGGCCATTTCTTCCTTGGGGAAATTTCACCTAGGTGAAACGATGTTTTTAGACCTGAACCATCCAGTGTTTAGGATGAGACAAAGTACTGTCCCTGGTGTGATTTTTCTTTTCCAGATGTCTTTTCTTATTTTGCTAAGGTTAGAAATCCACAGAATAAGATCTGCAGCTCTGAGCATCATATATATGAGATAGAAATGTCTTAACTATAGATGTGCTTGCTAGAGCTTATTTGTCAGAGTCCTTGTCTTCAAAGCTTAAGTGTTTCTATCTATCATCCTGTAGTTTATACTGCAGTAGACCCATAGCTGTCCAGGGCTTTGAGGCCATATGGATAATTAGCATATATTCCATCTAATTCAGGCCTTTCCCAGTATTATTAACCTCAGATGGCCCTATATGTGCTGGGTGCAAGGCAAGGACCAAGCCATGCATTAAGCAATATCTATGACAGGCTGCCAGAAGGTAGGGGCATTTTAAACCAACAAAGAGAGGTGCCTCCAAGGTTTAGCTGCCACAGGCTGGACAAGAACCTGAGAAACCTGATCAAGCTGGATCTGCTTTGAGCATTGAGCTGGACTTGATGGCCTCTAGAAATCACTTCCAACCTATATTACTGTGATACATTCAGCAGCATTATATTGCAGGGAACTTTCTAGAAACAATGTAGGAAATCTGTAGCAGAACCAGTGCATCTGGTAACAGACCCTGCATCCTGCCACCCAGTGAGGCTGCACTGTGCCCTAAGGTAGGCTGAACTATCCCAGCTCAAATAAATAAAAGCAAGAGTGGCATAGCTGGGAAGAGAGAGATGTGGGGAGAGTTATTCCTTTGAGCCACGCATTGGGTCGTGCCTCATAGCACAGACTGATGTATCTGTGTTTGCCATCCTGTAATACGTGGTGTGTACACAAATTTCAGAGGAAGCTGTTGGATGGCATATAGTGATTAGAAGCACTTAAGCAGGCAGAGAGAGATATAGAAAGTTAGAGGTGGCATGGACACGTCTGTGAAGATACTGTGGCACTGCTGGTCTCCAGAGTAACTGGTTACCCACTTCTTGAAACACTCATTTCTGAACTGCTACTTAAAATTCCTGTGAGGACTTAGCAGAAAGCATGACCTTAGAACGGGGCTGGTGGGACTCGGCATGCTTGCTGGAGCAAGATGCAGTAGCAGAATGAGGGAGAAATCCCAATTTTTATTTTTCTTTGCAGGCTTTCTCAGCCTCTCCTCAAACTCCAAAGTGTGTGGGAGTTTGACCGTCAGAGCCCAAATCCGTGAGCTGTGGTAGATCTGAGAGTATTGGTTTCCGACATATCTGATGCCTTCATTACTTATTTCTCCTTCCTTCTCCTTGCCCAGCTGGGATGTTGTTGCAAGGTGTCTGTGATGTTTCTCAGCAGTGTTTTTGATATTTGCCAGCAGTGCCTGTGCCTGGTTGCTGGGTTTGTTTGGGAGCGGCTTGCTGGAATACTCTTATCTGAGAAACATCTCCTGTGGGATATTTGTTCTCTGCGAGGAGTTTGTTTTTTCCTTTTCTTTTAAAATCAGGCTTGCTGTGTAAGGGCATGCAGAAAATTTGTATTTTGGCCATGTTCTGTAATATTTGCTTGAAATTGGCTGGTCCTGTAAATATTCTTGCCAATAAACTTGAGAGTATCAACAGAGAGAGTGAAGCTCTGTCCTGTGGTATATTAAGAAACTTTTTCAGCATTGGCATATAAGGGATCTACTAAAATGTCTAGTTTCTTCTTAGAATGTGAGTAGGACAGAACAGATAAAATACAACTCCTAGCTATCAGAGGTGGAAGAGACCCTGAGTGTCCATTTTGTCCATTTCCCTGTCTACATGCAGGGTTAACCTAAGTAAAACTTTGTAATAGCTCTTTGTCTGTCCAGTGGCACGGAGTCCGTCTCCTCTTCTGGCAAACTGCTCCACATCTGAACAGGATAAACTAGATGGGCCTATTCCTGCGGTGTTTTTGGGGAAATGGGATCTGTTGTTTCATTGCATGCCGAAAGGCATGAATTCATTCCAGGATAAACTGAGGATGCATCTGGTTTATTTGTGTGCTTGTCTGTGCTTCAAACCCTTGCTTGAGTGATTGCCTCATGGTGCTGCCCTCCTCTCTCTGCGTTCCCAGAATTTTTTGGTTTGTGAGCAATTGTTCTTTGGAGCACTACATCTCTGTCCTAATGAGCTGGGGGAAAGTTTATCTAACCTGGGAATGCGATAAGAGCTGCAGAATATTTTTGGAGAGTTACTGAATGGTTTGGCAGGGTGTTTTTACTGCAGAGATGCTCAGGTAGAAGTCATGATTCCCAGTATAATACTGGGAAAATTTACATTTGTGTCCCCATTCCTTGTCTGGATTGTTTTTGTAAGCCCTAGGTTTTGCAAGTTTTGTGCTGTGCAAAAGGAGGAAAGGTTAGCCCTCTCCTTCCTAAGGCTAGGAGATGCCTTCCTGGCCTACAAAATACACACGTGGCTGAGGCACTGCCATGTTCTTTACGATGTCTCCACCACCCTTCCTTCCACCGCTCCCCTGACCCCTTCTCTGCTATCTACACAAGCCCCTTTCCAGTTCATTAAGCTTAGAGCTTGCCCATGTACTTCATTTGCAGTGTGTCCTGGGCATAAGAAATGAGTCCTAACCTGTAGGCTTACTTATTGATGTGCATTGGAAGTTCAGGGCTTTTGGAGCTGGGTGCTGACTTTGTCCTAGGGACAACAGGTGGGGAGTAACTTTGACACTGCAGCATCAGGAGGCCAATCATCTGGAAGACAGCAGTTTTGGGTTGCTATAGACCTGGAGACTGTGTGTCACCTGGTGTGAAGAGCTGGTGCTCGGGCCCCGTGACCTTGGGCAGAGGCAGAAAGTAGTAGAGGGAGGTGGAGCCAAGGCTTTTTGTCTAAAAGGGAAGGGAAGAATTGGTGCCTGAGCACTGGAATGAATAGAATTAAGGCAGGGACTAAACTGGGAGGTTGGCCAGTGTGTTTTCGTATCTTGGGAAAGAGAAGAAAAGGAGGGACTTGCCAGCTTGTGTCGAGTATGCATACCTGCAAGCCAGTGTGAGGTGTCTGCGAAATTTTATAGAACTGGTCTGGTCCTGTAGGTCTTACAGAGAAGCCAAAGAGTAAAGGGGATGAAATGTACGTGTGGTTCTGTATACACCCTCATCCCTTCTCTTTTTGTCTACTGAAAGTGCAGTACTCCTGCATATGAAGGACAGAGCTTGCAGTCGGTACTACTTTGTTCCACTGCCTTGGCAGGTTTTGCTGGCTGTTATAAGGACAGTGGTTAGATTTGGACAATGTTCTTGAAGGGCCTTGTCATCCTTTGTAGGATGACAACTCTTCAGAATAGTTTATGCCCCCTTGGACTTATCACTGTTGGTGCCTGTGCTTTTTGATGTCATTTTGCTGGATAATCACTGGCATCGTCTGCCTCTGAGCATTCAGTGTATTATACAGCTGCAGTTTAATTTTTCCCTCTTAAAACTCCCACTGAGAGAATTGGTGTGGTTGGTGACTGGGGCAGGTATTCAGCTGTGTCAGTCTTCACAGGATGACTTCTCTACAAAATAAGCAAAACCATAATTACAGCTAAAGCCCCTTATTTCTTCTGTTTAATTGTGTATGGCTGGCAGCGAGGATGTCGATGAAAAAGCAGTGAGGTTCTTTTAAAATTGATATTAATGGGAATAGAGACATGGGGAGAGAGAGATACAAGAACTGCTTCCAGCCTAGAAGCAGCCAGTGCAGAAACAAGTGTTACTTGTTTATCAAGACTGTGGTACACCCAAGAGGAAGAAAATGCACGAGGCTGGGATTCAGTAGTTGGGTCCCAGGTCTCAGCCCTGCTAATGGTTGCCTGAGAGCCCTAGGTAAATCGTCTCACCTCCTACTTCCTGTTCTCCATTTGCTTATACTGGGAGCTCCCTGAGCCAAGGGTTGTCTCATGAAGCTGAGAGCTAGCCGACCACCCTCATCTTATGGGCCATGTCCCCAAATGCCCACATGGCCTGGGACTCCTCCCTGATCCTAAGACCAACTGTTGGTCTACTTCTGCTTGTTTTTTCCTTTCCAGAATCTCTAATTTCAACTGTTTGGTGACTGAGTGACTCCTAGAGTGGCAGGACGCTTTCACCACTGAAATCCAACAGTGCGGGCTTCACAATAGAGGATGGTTTGTTGTGGGGTCTGGTTGGGCTGTTGTTCTCTTGAGCATGGGTGAGAGGGTTTTGGAGAAAGCAGCTTTCATGTGGGGTCGGGGTAAGGGTCAGTGAGGACTGCAGAGGCAATTACTCTGTCTTCAGTGGGATCGCCCCCGCTTGCCACAGGCTTCAACTCATCTCACCCCTGCAGTGAGTCACACATTGTGACTGAGCTGGTTAGGCCCAGGCAGGGAAGGGATCAGAGCTGGAGGCATCTCCAGACTCTGCCTCATCCCTGGCTAGAGTCAGGAGGGGACCAGAATAAGGGCAGCTTAGAGGTCCCTGATGTTTCCTTTTTCCCGTGGCCACTCTTTCAGCCTCTTCTGTTCTGTGGATTCCCTGCAAACCCCAACTTCTGCCTCATGCAAAGGGCTGTGCTTCCCCGGTACCACTGCTCTCACAGTGAGAACACCCTGTGCTCTTTCTTACCCTGTTAGGGGATGTCCGATTTCACAGACACTGTTTTAAGGACAGCCTCTTGGCTTAATTCACTGATCATCCACATTGTTCCACCTGCCCTTGACATGATTTTCCCTCACCCACGTTGGCTATGGAAACCCCCTTAGAAGTGCCCTAGTGTTGCTCATGATGAAGTAGATGGGGTTTCTAAGGAGCCCAAATTGTCTCTTAATAGACTTGTAGAAGCAGATGTTAGAGCCCCTGGGTTTCAGGCAGCTGAGGAACTATGTAGATGTTCTCTGCATCTTTTCTGCTATAATCTGTATCATGGTAAGAGGTCTGCAACCTTCTTTTTCTCTCCAAAAGCAGGCTGCAAACTAGCATTCATAACAGGGAAGGTGAGTTCTGTTTTAGTTCCTCTTGTGATTCTGGAAAGTAGGACCCTAGCAGGTGCCTTCATCTGGCTGTGGGGAGGCGATGTCCTGGTTTTGACCTAAGTTAGAGCCACCCCATTTCCTTGTGCAAGTCTGTATAAGCAAAGGGGTGAATTATGTCCAAAACAGACTGCTGGGGTGACCTTGAAATATTGGGCCCTTTTGCAGCCAAAATCCTTTGGGGTGGGGGAAGAGAGCCTGCATTCCTGACATTAGTGAAGTGGACATTGTTAATTATGTGTGAGGGTGGATTGCTGCATGGCATGCAATGAGTCATTAATGTTAATTAATCAGAAGTACAAGGAATATGCCTTTTTCTTTATTAACAGTGACCTCCTGGAGGGTCTTTGCCCCTGTGGTTAGAAGGAAACATGCTGAGGGAAGAAAGAAATTAATAATAATGCAATTAAATGAGAGGTATTAAGGCATGTTTTTGATCTCCCTCTCCTGATTCTGGGCCTTGATTCAAATCTCATTGAACATATTCAGCTATGTTTTGTGTTCTTGACCTTGGTTGTGCTGGTTTTACAAGCCATCAGTTGTACTAGAAGTTTAATTAATAGGCATATTGACAGCTCCCCAAATTCACAGTTTACTTCTCCAGGAAAGATCTGATCTTCAAGAAAGATGCAGAAAGATCCTACAGGACAGGTGTTCACCCAGAGCAAGCTGACTGCAGTCCAGTGAACTCCCAACAATTTGTGGTATTGTGGCACTTAAGCCTGAACTCCTTGCTTGGGTTTGCAGATGCTGTGCCAGCATAGGAGAAGGAAGCAGCTCTTACCACTGGGAGCATCAAATTACTGTGTCACACAAACAGGGAGATCTAGGCAGACAGACACAGTGGCAAGCAGCTGAAAGACGGGGCTTTAATGCACTGCCTTCCTGTCCACTGCTTTATTTTTCTTCTCATCAAAGCAAGGTTTTATCCTGGTATTTGAAGGAAAAAGAGAAGGTGGCTTTGGGAGTAGTTTAGATGAATACTTTTGGAGAAGAATTTAATTGGCTTTGAGAAGCCAACAAAGGGTTCATGAGACATGTTCTCATCTTTGAAAGTTAGGGATAGCTAAGGCATTAGTCCTGCTTCTGCTGTTTGCATCAAGAAAGCATTACCCCACCTGGCAGAATGACATTATTTGGTTGCCTGTGTATTTTCAAGCCCAGAATTGGAGCGCTGGACTGTAAACCCTCCAGGCTTCTTGCTTTGTACAGCCTCAGCACAGTGGGACTGTGCTTGCTCTGCTCAGCGTGGTGGGACTTCTAGGTAGGTAATGCTGCTTGATGCTGTGGAGTACTTGCAATGATTGCCTCGAGGCATGCTCAGTTGCTCTCTGTTTTCGTAGGGAAGTGCAGCCATGGTAAATAAGGCCTTTTTGTCGTTGAGTGATTTCCTCCTAGATAAAAAACTGTTCAGCTGGAGTGCTGAAGTTTAACGGCCAGTATCTAAGTGCCCAGTGGAATACTCTGACCTGACATGAAATGATTCAGAATAACTGGAAAGAAAATATCAAGTGTCAGTGTGGTTAATTAATTCTGCATCCAGCTGCCTAACTTCTCTTTATTCTGTCCCTGTTGATTTTAGCGGTCCCTGGCATTTGAAAAGAGGAAGGGTTGAATGCACAATGTCGGTGCGTTCTCCAAATGAGACGGCTTGCCTGATCAGGAAGTAACTGTTCAAACATCTGAGTGGCAATTTAGATTTTAAAAACAGTGATCTCTCAAGTATATAGGCTCATGCATCATTTTTATTCCCCTGCTGCCTGCAATTATTCAGGTAGTTATTTTTTTGTTGGATAGGTGTCTGTGTGTGTGTTCGTATGCGTGTGGTTTTATTAGTTTATTCTTAATCTTGTAAGAAACATCTTTTCCCTAATAAATATCTCTGAGTACTACATGTTGCTGCTGGGCTGGTGCAGTGATGTATCATCACAGCCTTTCTAACCCTTTATGGATTCTGTTTCCTCTCAGAGATCTAACAATAATTTGCAATTTTTTTCTTCAAGCTCCAGACCCTGAACTAATGTGAATATATGCGAACCTGGTTAATTGTTACACTGCATTTGGTTCTGGCTGCCAGTTTGGCAATGGAAAACTGGGAAATCTAGCCCTGATTTATGAATGATGTATTAAAAAAGGAATCAAAAAGCAGATTAAAAAAGCATTTAGATGGTATTGTTTTCGAGATATTTCAAAAGTAATCTCCTAGCTTTAGGGAGCATGATTACTTATTTTTCAACATCTGAGGTTTGCTATCTCGTTGCTTAGTGACGGCAACAACTGTTGTCCCTCTTGCTGGCCCTGGTTTCCGTCCTGAGTGCCATGCAGAGATTAGAGCTTTGTAGGCTGGCTTTCCAACCCTGCAGGAACCAGTGCGGGGCTGTGCTAAATGTAATTATCTTTAGACAAATGCAGATAGCAGGCTTGGAGTGGAGGTACTTAGATAACGTGCAAGGGGCTGCAATAACGGGGATTTTTCCGGGAAGCGCAGCCAAACTCTGCGCCCGGAGAATAGCTCTGCTTACGCATTAGGAATCGCCAAAGCTGAGAGCAGATGACAGAAACTCCCACACTTAAATATATTATTTTCCAAAAGAACACATGCCCCCGTGTTTATTTTCATACTATGAAAGCAAACGTGGGAACATGGTCCGTAGCAGCGCTACCTATTGATCTGTGCCATCAGACTTTCACCTGCCATTTCTATTGTCCATGTCTTTATGAGCTTGATCCTACAAATCCTACCCTTGAATTAAACTGGGGATTTTATCTTTCAGTCCCACTGAGACAGAGCTGCCCATATAACTATCTAACTGGAAAATGGTCAGGCTGACTGTTTGCCACAGGATTCTCTGTGCCTGTACAGATTGCAAAATGGTTTGGCTGGAGGCTAAGGGACATTTATTTGAGGGAATTTCTGCAAATATGAACATATTCTAATAGCTAGACTTGTAAAAGCAAAGCTTTCATGTTTGAGAAGTATGGTTTTTGAGTGGTAGAGAATGAAGAAAATGTTACCTAATTTATTACTGAATGCTTGTGAAAGACTTAATACTCATAAAACCAGCGGCATGCCAGAGACAATGGGGGTGATCCTGCAGCGTGTCTCTGCACGTTTCCTTACAAAGCTATGCCAAAGCTCCTTAATCCTGATCTTAATTATTTCAGTGGAAGGCATTTGCTGAACAAAGAACTGCAACTGTGTAAAGTCCGTGCAAAGAGATTTGTGAAGAGGCCAAAATATCCAGCCAGGGTGGAACTGGGGTCCACCAACGCCATAGCAATGTGGCTGAGCTCTTAGGATTTTAAGTGAAAGGCCTGATCCATGCAGCTCTTCCTACAGGAGCTGAGCACTTGACCCTAGTAAATTGCAATGAAACTAAAGCTTCCTTGTCCCTGCTCTGCTGTCATATTCATAAAATCCTAATTTATCCAGCTGGCAATCTGAGAAGGGATATATTCACATAATTTAATTCTTCCTGCTCATGTTCACACAATTTAATTCTTCGTGCCTAGATGAACGCTTGCAAGATAGCCAGCCGGTGCGTTTGGTCCCTTTTTTTACGTAAGTATGCATTACGCAGATTGCTCAGGAAAGGTTGTGCAAGTTTTTGTTTGTGAACAGCTTCACAGGTGAGTGTGGGCCTCCTAGGTGTTGAGACGAATTCTTTGCTTTTCCCTGCACCCTTCTAAGGTTCCTCTTTAAGGTTTGTGCCGGTGGCATTTTACAGCTCTGTGTGTCAGTCAGCTGCATTGCGTGCTGTGATCTGGCTTTCTGTCTCCCTGCTTCAACTGGAGCGAACCAACTTCCAGCCACTGGATATGAAGCAGTTTTGCACACTCACAAATAACCACATTCTTGTTTGAGTAAAAGTGCTGCTCTGAAAGTGAGTCTTTGCTTGTGCGCTTGAGCTTATTGAAACCTGAAGGATGACTTGCTATAACTGTGGGATACAGCATGGCCTAAGGATTAACTGTGGGGACTTTCTATATATTAGTTTATTAATGATAATAGATGCGGTACTCTTATTTAGGTGTAACAGTATGTACTCTTCTGAAAGGCCCTTTGATATTTTGGAGTGGGCTTGTCTTTTTGCTGAATGTACACGTGTAGAGCAGCGTGTGAACAGCTGGTTGGGTGAATTTTGGGGTTGTCCACAATTTCACTTCCCTCTTGAGGGAAAAATCTCAGCGCGCAAGTATCCCAGTTTGTCTGCTGTGGGTGACAGTCTGGTTTTGTTTGCAAGCTACTTTGACTTCTTAAGGATTTCTCTCTTGCAATTGTTAAACATAATAAATGTCCTTGCCCCTTCCCAATGCTTCAAACCCAACAAGCACAATGTAGAAAAGAGCTTAAATCCTTTCTAATGAGAAGCAGCCAGGAATCAATGCTGGCAAGTCGGCCCCTTGAGAACAGGCTGTTCTCTGCACTCAGATGTTTCATAGACCAGAGTTTTGCTTCCCCATACCAAAAAAAGCCTTAACCAGGCAGAATTTGCTGCTTTGAAATGCTGAGCAGACAGAAACCATAACCACTTCAAAACCTAGCACAGAGGTTGTACATATATGGGGATTGTGAACAGATTCAGGCTGGGCACTATTGGTTTGTCATCTGACAAGAAATCAATGCAATTACTTGACAGCACAAGAGTTGTCTCTTCAAAAATGGAAAAAAAAAAAAAANCATCCAGGAGTATATGCCCTCTTGTTGTGATTAAGATAATCCGTTGCTTGAAACAGAAGTTAAAATACATGTCAATTTTGTCAGTCAGCAGTGCTGTCATTGAAGTTTTTTATCTCAAAAAAAAAAAAAGCAATTTATTAAAGGCAAAAAAGTTGTCTCTTTAAAAAAGGAAAAAAAAAAAAAAAAAGAAAGAAAAGTTGTGACTGTTGTGTCTGTCTGCGCAGTGCCATGGAACCCACAGCAGCTTGGCATCTGGCTGCCAGCAGCTGGCTTGGCGTTGCTGAGAACATAGCAGAGGAGCTCACTTCAACCAACAAAAACTTGAGGTTCTGTATGGCCCTTTAATTGTGGGTTCTTGCAAGCACGTAGGGATTTGTAGTCTTGCTCCCCACAAAGGACCTTCATCATAAATACGTATATGTATAGTTAAGGGGTGATATCATGCTAAGTGAACACCCAAATTTGTGCTATGTCCTAAAGCGCTTGGACTTAGCAGTAGTGAAGTTATGGCTACGGGCTGTTGTCAAGGGAGGACAGGAGCGATTCAATTTATAGAGAGGACAAAAGTGGTGTGGCTAGTGAACCGCCTTCTCCTGGGAAGCTTCGGGGAGCTCTGCACAGACATCATGCTGCTGTAGAGGAAACTTTCCCCTCTGGCCTTCCTGGGACCTGTGAAGCCTCAGAGCGTGAGTTCTAGTCTTTGTGGGCTTCTCTGCTACACTTTGGTTCTCTGCTGTGTGCAGACTGTGGCCCAAACTTGAAGAAACACTCATTCCTTATGGCCTGGCTTTTCTTCTCCAATAAGCAAACTTCTGTTGAAACATCTGACCATTTCACTCCAACTTTAGAGTTTTCTGCTGAAAGAGACAGGAATGGGCAATAGCCCAGCAGTTTCAGCACAGCACACGAATGTACACTTAATTTTAGTAGTATTTTTAGCTGTGTGAAGTCACTGGTATTCTTCAGAAGCTAAGCTTAAACATGTGCTTTGTGCTTCTGATTGGATTGCAGACCAAGGACAGAACTCATTTTCTTGTCAGCTCTGAACCAAACAATTGCTGGGGAAGAAAAAAACATCTAGTAAGAGCTAATGAATACAGATCTTAAGCAGTAAAGCTATTTCTCCTGCAGGCTGAGGCGAACACATATATAAGAAGAAGAATACAGAAGAAAAGGGAATGGCTGAATTATTCTTAATAAATACAAGCTAATGCAGCAGTCAAAGGCATAAAATCTCTGGTGATAATTTTGAATATATGCTATTGCTGTGCCAGCATTTATGTTTCTCAGAGTAAAAAAGGATGCTGGTGCCGAGGTTTTTTTTTGCTAACATCCCAAGCGCACCAGTACTTCACTTAAATCAGCATTCGCTATCAATACTGTGGCTTCATTGCTTCAGTTGCACAATCTGACCATAACTGATTGCTTGTAGTTATTTGAAATGCAGCTTTTCTGCTGGCAATTACTTTATTTACTGCTTGCCTGTAAAACAATAATGCTTTCCCTCGTGGGCACAAAGGCAGATTAACATCAGTAATCACTAAAGCAGATGTTTGTATGCGAATACCCATTTCGTAGAGGCAGATTATCTTCTGCATTGGCATAAGGGAAAGGGATTCAAATCTGGCGATGCTGTCATCCCACAAGTGGTGTGAGCAGCATGGGGTAGCTCTCCCCACCTCACCTCCATCTCACAGGAATCACTCTCTGCGGTGTTATAATCGTTGACCTTATTGAAATCAGTCCTGAGGGTTGTTTGGCATTTAATTCCTAAAAGTGACTGCCAGTGACTGAACAGGGCTAAGTGCTACTTGCACTTGCTTCCTGTGGGTTTTTTCCTCTGTTCCCAAGAAATCTAGGGCTGTGCTTTCGAGAGCTCAACACTTAGATTGAGGGCCTGTTTCCTAATAACTGTTCCCATTCAATTGCCTGAAAGGTGCACTCTGCACTAAGTGCTAAGCTTATTTAACATAGACAGTCATTAGCTCCTTCCAGGCTACTGCGAAGAGCAAAGGAAGCATGGTTGTGACTCACAGGGACTGGAGGGAGGGTCTTTGCTGATCCGGTTGTACTGCCAGGACTGAAATATGTTCAGAGCAGCCCTTCGGTGCTTTTGAAGCCTGTCCTGGCACATGGTGTTTTTCAGCTGAAGTCTATCCAGAAAAGCCACCCCTGGCTGCTTGTGGGGAGAGCTTGCCAGCATGTGAAGGCGTGTGTACATGCAGAAGAGATGTGGCTGTGGTCCTGGTTCCCTGGGGACTTTCAAATCAGCTGCCTAGATATCAGAGACCTGCCTTTTGAACCTGAGAGCAAAGGTAGGGGCCTGGTTTTCCTTGTGTGGACACGTCATGGCATTGCCTCTGTTCCTCTCCTGAAAAAATGTGTTTCTGCGTGCCAGAGCAGGGAGTGGACAGAGGTGGACATGGGTCTTGAAGGAAGGCAGAGGCTCCCTACTTCTCCTACTATCACTGAATATAAGCTGATGTGGGATGGGTTCATTTCCATAAGCAGAGGGCACTCTTCAACAGCAGTGAAACAGCCTTTGGTATTGAATCACTCTCAGCCACATCTCATAAACTGCTGACTATCTTGCTCAAGAGGCTTTCAGCCTTCGAAAGCGATCCTTTTACGAAACGCCTCCCTTCCATCACCTTGTGTTAGTTAGGCAGTGTGGTGGGAGGAGAAGGGGGGAACCGTGTCAGCACCCCACCCTTCGCTGCTCTAGGTTCACATAGCGGGATGCAAAGCATAGATTTGGCCTGCTGCCCCTCAGTTAAGAGAAATTGAAACCAGATGTTTAGTGTTCGATCATGCTTTTCCCATTGTTCTTGCCTCTATCACAGTAATTACTCTCTCTTGAGGGTCATTCAGAGTTCAGCTTGGTGGAGAAACTGTTATTCTTGATTAAAGGACTAGCTGTTTTTTCAAACATCCTTGTCTAATTGTACTTTGAAAGACATGTCACAGTATTCCGGAGCTTTGCAGTTAGCTACCAAGTAGAGACATCTGTAATTGTTCCTTTGGACGTTAAAAGAGAGATGAGGGATGTCAACAGCAAGGGCAAGGAATGTAGCAGTTATCTGGAGAAACGAGTGTGCCTGGTAACACAAAAAGCTCACCAGTCCTGAGTGAAATTGAACCATAGACAAAAAGGTAGATGAAAATATATTGGACATTGCACAAATGTTGTTGAACCAACCCTGTAAGAAGACACTAAAACTCTCCTTTTTCTGGTTATACTGATAGCACACAGTATCACAAACTTCTGCAATGTTATGAGTGCCCTGCTGCTTGGCGTATCCCTTAAATTACTGTCTCCTTTGGTCATCTGGCTATTTAGGAATTTCTGGTTTTATTTATATTTTACAAAAAGTGCCTCATGGAGAAAAATGGTTGTGCCCTTCAGAAACAAAAGGGCAAAATGCAGTTTTACTTCATGAACCAGGTCCCCTTTATTCATCAATTGCAGACTATCATTTTTTTGTCAAGCCTTTTTTTTTTTTTCCTCAAAATTGCTTTGGTTCAAGTCCTGATTTTGTGAGGTTTGGACTGGCATAGTCAACAAATGCAGCTTGCTTCTGTTTTCGTTGTGGGTCTGCAGGGTCCATCTGGCACTGCCCAAGCTGGAGAACCAGGAACTCCAAAGGGCAAGTTTTCCTCTGCAGCCATTCTGCACAGCGAAGTGAGGCATGAACTGTGTCAGAGAGGGACCCTGTCAGCCACCTTTTTGCAGAATAAATGTTGGTGCCTCTGTTAGCAAAGACAAAGAGAAATCCTGGCATCAAAAAAAACCTCCAGGGTCTGACACTGCTGAGCATAGACCAGCTCTGCTTTCTGCAGTTGTATGTGTTCAACTGAGTGAAGTGTTGATGACCAAGGAAGAGGACAACATGACACTGACCAACATGCGACTCCTTTCAGCCATTTAAAAAAGCTGTCAGGCATCCAACAGGTCTCCAGATATGTCTCCGTTTTCTGTGGGAGGGAGCAGGAATGCAGAAGGTCCAGGGGAGAGAGAACAGTGAATTTTTTATTGGTGCTGGAGGACCATCAGTGCTCAGGACCTCTAGTGCCTGCTAAGTCACTGGGCACAAAGGGGCCAAGCTGACTACTAAGCTGCAAATCCAGCAGACTCCTTTGCTTGGGTTGACTTGTACGTGGGGAGAAGACTCCAAGTGGGGACCATCAGTGACCTTAAGTATCACAGTGATGTGTTGTCAAAGTGCCCAGTGCACTTTTTGGGGGGAAAAAGCAGGGTGTGGCAGACTGGGCACTACTGCTGCTGCTGGCAATGGGATGGCTCTCCCCTGACATGCAGTGCTTGTGGCCAGCGAGCTGGTCTTTGGGACCTCTCCCCCTCTCTCAAACTGAATGTAACCTTTGCCTCTAGGCTCAAAAGTTGGTGGTGTGAGCAGGAGGGCAGAGAATGTTTCTGGAAAGCCTGTCTGCAGCATGTGGGAAGGTGTTGGGAATTATTCCTTGGAAAATGTTCTTTTGCGTCAGCTGCAGCTTGGGGAAGCTGGAGGCAGTGGTTTGATGAGGATGAAACTTTTGGTTGAAACTCCATAGAGACAATTCCCCACCTGTGAGGAGCCAGTACATAGGGAGAGAAGAAACCAAGGCTGAAGGCTCTGCTTCGTAAAACTTGAGACAAACTTTTCCACATCTGTGCCCAGGCTGTTGCCTCTCTGGGAGCAAGATGGTCCCTGTCTTGGAGGGGATGATCTGCCTAAGGAGGAGGATGAACCTTCTCCTTGAGAAAGGTGTCACCAACCCTCACATTACTGAAGCAAGTCTCCTCTGCTTCCTCAGCCTTTTCTGCTGGAGTGGCTTCGTGGCATCCATTATTCATTGGGCCAGGGACAGTCTGGCACGTGAAAAGAAACTGAAACCCTGGGTGAGGGCTGGAGGCAGAACAGGGCTGGCTGAATGGGCTTGCTGTGGTGTCAAAGCAGAGGCAAGAGGGAATGCAGCTGTGTCATCCTCTACCTTGCATGATGTCCACTTGCAGAAATAACCATAAGATCACCTGGACCATACTAAGAGCTGACTTGCTGCCTGCCAGTGTGAGTTTAAGCCACACTGGATACCTTAACACCAATGAGGTGACCCGAGCAGGGCTAAGACTTTGCTTGCTTGTTTGCCTGCAAGGTCAAAACTCCCTGAGTCCCAAAGGTGCTGGTTTTGCCCCTCGCAGTGCTTCCCTTGTGCCGTAGTGTGAGGCACAGATCCCTGCTTGTGCTGTGTGGGGCTGGTGACCATCTCCAGCGGCTGGGAACTGGGGGACTCCTTGGTGGAGGCCTGAGCTGGCAAGGTCAGCACAGGGCGGTGGGGAGAGACCTGGCAGGTAGGTTGGAGGTGCAGTGACTGATTTGGGCCAGAGCCAGCTGCTCCCATTGGCAGCAGTCACTGGCAGCTCAGAAGAGAGCCTTTGCCTGTGAAGATGCTTAGGCGAGCTCTAACCTTGAGTTTCAAACGCATCCAGTCTGGATCCACGGCCAATTAGGGATGAGATAAATGGAGACAAGACTCCCGCTGCTGCCAGCAGCTCTGGCTCACGTCCCAGTCCCCACGCCTCCGTCCCCCTCTCTGGTGCTTTTGGTGGTGCTCGTGCCTCTCTCGAGCTGCACAGACTACCCTGACACCCTGTCGCTGTTGAATTAGTTGCACAGCTTGATGCCAAACGCCGGGATTTTTCTGGTGATAACTCCCATGCCGGCTATCGCTGGGCCGCAGGCAGCCCTTCCAGTCAGCGCACCAGCCTCTTCCTTGCCGTTATGAGGTGTGTTGCAGATATTCAGGCCCAAAAACGTTGCCTTCCCTTAACCCAACAACCCCACGGGGCCCTGAAGTCTCGCTTGAGCTGGCCCCCTCCTGCTGTATTAGCTCCTCGCTTTCCAAACTTAGAATTCCTGACGGGATGGGGGAAGATGGGCTTGTGGTTACCAGAGGGGACCGGGAAGTTAAACAGTCTGTCCGGGAAGCCAGCCCTGCCACAAATGGCCCTCTGACCTTCAGCGGAGCAATTAGCGTAGATGAGGCAACACCAATGCTGAGGAGGCAGGGGCCACATTTGTAGCTTAAAATGCTCTGTGGTTTTTATTTTCCGTCCGCGGTAGAGGGAAATAAGTGCTAGAATAACCCACGAGGAGGCAGAGCCTGGAAAAAAAGCCTCCCGACTTCCCGGACCCGTGCAGGAAAACATCCTCCTCCACCCCGCAGGCCTGCGGAGGGCCGTGGGTAGCGCCATGCCAGTGCCATGTCCTCACTTGCCCCCTATCCCCTCCCCGAGAGACCGGGGACACGGGTGGGGGTGCGTGCATGTGTTTCCACAGGACTTCAGAGGGGAGGGTCTGGTCAGGCACGTTGCCTGTCCCAGGGCACCCCGAGCCCCCTCACAGGGAAGCCTTGCCTCAGGCAGCCATGAAGCAGCCCAGCCCGGCACTCGGGCTGCTCCTCGGAGAGCCTGAGGGTGCACAGGCTGCTCTGGGGCCGAGAAGGGGGTGGAGGGGCACAGGGCGGCGCTACCGCCACCCTCGGGCTGCGGGCCGGCGGGAGGGAGGGAGCGGGCGGGACGGGGCGGTGTGTTTTGGGCCGTAGGCCGCGGCCCGCCCCGCCCCGCCGGCCTTAAAATGGCGGCGGCTGCGGGGAGGGGCAGCCGTCAGAACGCGCAGCCATGGCAGGAGCGAGAGGTTGCCTGACGCTGCTGGCCGCGGCCCTGCTGCTCGCCGGCGCCGTGCTGGGCGGCGAGGACCGCCCGCGGCTCCTGGGGGCCCCGGTGGAGGTGGACAACGCCGACAACGATGAGGGCCTGCAGCGGGCCCTGCAGTTCGCCATGTCGGAGTACAACAGGGCCAGCAACGACATGTACTCCAGCCGGGTGGTGCGGATCCTCAGCGCCAAGAGGCAGGTGGGTGCCGCGGCGGCCCGGCCCCTCGCCGGGGCGGGATTGGAAACGGCGGCGGCCGGGGGGGTGTGTGTGTTAGGGTCGGCCCTGGCACCCCCCGCAGAGCAGCTGAAAACGGGGCCTGTGGGATTTCCTTGGAGAAGGAGCAGGCCTCAAGCTTGAGGGGTTGTCCAGGCTGTTTTTTTCTGGTTGGTCGGTTTTCTTTTTTTTCCACAGAAGGTGAATAAAAGCCTTTTTTTTCTAGCTTGAGTCCTGTCAATCCGTATGCCCTTGAGTGCTGCGTGTTACTGAAGAAGCTAGTAACTTCCTCGCGTTGCTGATGAGTTAACACATGTCTCTGTTTACTGACCAAGGAAGCTGTGCTGTGAGACTTGTTTACTTGGATTTTGTTTCCTGTTTCTGAAAGGGTGCCAAGTGCCTCTTCTGCGGAGGTTGCCACACTCAGTCCGCTCTGTACTTGTGGAGTCTGGTTTCCATCATGTAACCAGAAAACTGTCTGCCTTTCTGCTAGGCTTCTCTCATCGGAGGGCCCTTCTGTATGTGCTGCAAATAAAGCTGCTTCTGCCTGCTTGTCTTATTGCAGGTTGTGGCTGGAGTCAAGTACATAATGAAAGTTGAGATTGGCCGGACAACTTGCCCTAAGCCAGCAACTGATCTCCAGAGCTGTGCTTTCCATGATGCACCGCAGATGGCTAAGGTAGGCTCCAGAGCGTGGTGTGCTGACCTCTGGGTTTCCAACCCCTTCCCTCTGGCTGGCTTAGTGCAGAGGGGTATGGGCAGTGGCTGCCCCAGCCGAGATCAGAGACCTTGTGCCTCTACCCTGAACAAGATGCTGCCCTTGCAGAACTTGTCTTGCCAGATGATGGTGACAGAGAAGGCAGGGCCTTTTAACCTGTTTTGTAAGTGGAGACCTGAGGCTGTAGTGCATGGAGGACTGTGTGCCTCAGTCCTTTTAAAAAGTGCTCATGGTCTAGAGGACAAGAATATGTGGAAGAAACTCTGCCAAGCCTACAGGTTTCCTGGCTTTCAGTCCAGTGCCCTGAGTCCCCATACCATTCTCTGCTTCTGTTGTCCCCTGATGATGCTTGACTTGATGCATGTTCCTGGGGGACTTATATTACTGTGAATAGTGCTTTGGGATAAGCACTGATCACAAAAGGCAGATTACCCCTGTTCTTTGTGTCCACCAAGCTGTTACGTAGGAGTTCTGTCTAATAGCAATGCTGTTTAGTACTAAAGCTTTTCAGATGAGAGCACTAAATATGTCTGCCGTGATCTGGCCTGAGTCTAGTTCTTCCATAGTACTTTATTACTGGCATTAATTACAGTGATAGGCTTAGCTTCTCCGTGTACGTGCCCTTTCTGCCTGTGTGTATGAGAAGTGTAACTGCACACAAGTGATGCCTTAAGCACCTAGCTAGATTGCTTGTGCATACCATTATGACAGCTGTGATGGCTGGACACGTGCATGTACAGATTAGCTGTACGGGTGTGCTTACCTGTGTCTGAGAGCCTATGTTGGAGTGTTACCCATGCTGAAAGCTTTCCTATGTGTGACTGGGTGAAGGAGGTGACCTGATCTTCAGAAATTGCTGACTGCTCAGCTTCTCTGTTGGTGTTTATTTGAGAGAAATGATTCATCCTGAGCAGGTACTAACAAGAGTAGTGTTCTGGAATGCTAACCAGGAGAGTGAAAATCTAGAGAGCCACAGAAGTGGCATACATTCTGGATCATGTGGGGTAGTAAATCGGTGTAGAACAATGGTCAATGGCACTGTTTTATGCTCTTAATCTGATAATTGCTTTTTCTCTTTCTCTCCTTAGCACACCATTTGCAACTTCGTAGTGTACACTGTTCCTTGGCTAAACCAAATTAAACTACTGGAGAGTAACTGCCAGTAAGCCTACCTTGGTTCCAGCAGAGACCAGCAACCAGTTGCTTAGACTTAAAAGAAAAAACACAAAAGCAATAACACAAACTGAGATGGGCTTTATCAATGCCTGTTAACTCAACTACTTATGTATGCTTGTGCTATGCAAGTTAAACTATGTAACTTTCCTTTAAAGCACAGTATGATCTTAACCTTTCTTTTCTTCTTTGTAATTATATTTTAGAGCAGCTGTTTTGGTCTTCCTACAGCTTTCCCAATAAAGTAACTCCAACATCAGAATTCTGATTAAAAAAAAAACAACAACAAAACCAACAAAACAACAAAGGCAGAGAGTGCTAAGTGACTACTATAAATATAAAAACTTAATTAGTAATTACTGTGATGTGTGGTTTTCTTTAAGCTTCTGCTGTCTTGGCAGGAGGGTTTGCTTTCATTTGTGACCTAGTCTGTCATGCCCAAAGAATGGGGTGAGAAGGAATGTGGGGCCCTGATCACAGGGGAGACAAACCATTCCTCCCTGTCCTTTAACATGGCCTCTGGTTTTGAGTAAGAGCTGGAAGTCCTTAGCTGTTTTGACTGAAGAAATGCTCTGCTTTTGAAAACACCGCGGTATGTGATGCTGCATCATGGGGAAGATGAGCCAAAGCTGTTTTGGGAACCTTTGCTTTCTGTGGCATCTGGTTCTTGCTGCTTACCCTGTTGTGTACCCCCAGCTGTGCTGAGGGGAGAGCCCCAGGCCTTTCCTTCCAGTCCAAGCAGTAGTATGGCTCACTGCGTTTAGAACCTGAACTGTGACCAGCAGAGCAGGAGGAACAGCTCCTTCAGCCTGCGTGCCTGGTCCATCGCAGCTTCTGATTACAAGCAGAGGTGGGTGCAGAGGTGCCAGGAGTGGATCAGTGACAAGCCCGTACCCTGGGCAGGGATGCTGAGCTATGCTCTGGCTGTGTGTTAACTGGGGGGAGTTTGAATGATATCTCATCTGGGAAAATAAAACAGGCAGAGAGGATCAGGGCCTAAGAGAACTGGCAGAGGTGTTTCCTATTAAACTGTGATGGATCTGTGTTGCAGAGAAATTGGGGGTACTGTGCCTGAATCAGGAAGGACATGACCCTGGTAGCTGTAACCTACTGCCTGAGGACAGCCTAGTGCAAAAACAGCGGGAAAGTTAGTAATTGGTGTTAAGTGCAGAACTGATAAGAAAGAAACATCATTATCAGCCAGTGTAGTTTTATAGCAAATGGGTCTTGTCCACAAACCCTGGCTTTGTTTTGCGAGTGTGGATGTTCCCCAGAAGCAACCTTCCAAATTCAAGTGCGTGTACAAGCCTGGCGGGGTCTTTCACTCAGTCAAGCACATTGCTGCTAGTTTTGATAAGTATGGCACTGCGTTTGGGGTTGGTGCAAACATCACAGTGAAAAACAGCTCCAGATCTAGGAAAAAAAATGTACCTTTTCAATGTCGTGCGATGTGATGTCCCAGAACCCCAGCAAAAGAGACAAGGAAGCAGAAGGCAAGTAAAACGAGCTTGGGATCGTGCACCAGAGGGGTCTTTGGGTTTTTACTCCTGCGGTAACACTGGAAGGAAGGAGCAGGATCCCCTTGAAAGAATTTTCATCTTCAGGTAACAGGGGAAGGTGCCAGGTCAAGAGAAGGAGTCTTGGGAGTGGGTCAAGGTGCTGAGGTGGGCAATGGGGATGCATAGTCCTAATACTGCGTCTCTTGTTTATCTCTTGTCTTTGCTTTTCTGTCTTTTGAAGTAAGCGTATTTCTCTTGGTGTAAATCTCACCCAGGGATAAAGTGAGCCCGGTGTTGTGTCATGGCCTATGTCAATCCTCAAGCCCAGGTGTCCTGTGTCGAGGTCTGGTGGTCCTGTTTTGGTGGGACCAAAGGAAGGTGGGAGGGGTGCAGAGAAGAGCTGCAGGACTAAGCTGATGGCTGGAGAAGGCAGCATGAGGTGAGAAGTGTAAGGATGCTGTTATTCTTTGCCTAAAAAAATGTTATCTCGAGGAGAGCTAACACAACCACATCTTTGGGTGTGTGTGGGGGGGCTTGGATCTAATGAAGGAGAGAGAAACGAGAGTAACCAGAAAACAAGCTTCTAGTGGGAAGTGCAGCTCCCTAGGAGTGCATCTGCTGTGGGTTGCTCTTTCACCCAAGGAAAACGTCACTTCCCATCATTGCTGGGGTCTGATGAGCTTGCAGTGAGCACAAGGCCAGATCTTGATTTACATTGTCAGGGGGATGACAACCCTGGTTGTCCGACAACAAGGGTCTCCATCCAGGATGTGCTCAGGTCCAATAGGAATTATTCCCCCAGCTCCCTCACCGTCATTACCCCATTCCATCTGAGTGCACAAAGATGGCCCGTTTCTCTTGCCAGCCAGGTCAGTGACCGTACAGGTGTCTGTCTGCCGCGTCAGTGGGTCAGTAACCCTGCTGAGCAAGGAAATCCTGGTGCCAAGCTGCTCAGGTGCCCTCACTTGTCATTTTGCTAGCTACACCCTTCATGTGTACGTGCTTATTCCCCATTTTTCAGCCTATCTATACAAGCACTAGGCAGTGGTGAAGGGGTTCTGTCATGCTTGTGGTGGGTTTGCCCATGTTTCCCTTTTATCATCTTGGCTGGAAGGCTGGATGGATAATTGGAGGTAATTGCCTTAATAAGGAGACTAGGCAAGAAATGAGGATGTAGATGGATGTAACCAGGCATTTTCACCACTTTAGCTGTATTTATTAGCCAGCAGCTCCGAGCAGCATGTGAGAAAGAGTGGCCGTGCCAGAGAGAATGAGAGTTTGGGTGTTATGAGCTCCTGAATTCAAAGGTATTGCGTTCTCATGTTGAAATGCCAATGACTAAGGGCACGAATGAATGGCACAGATTACCCCATCCTCACAAGCTGCTGAGTGTCAGCCTTGGTGATTGTCCCTACGTGCTCTGCATGCGGAGCAAATGCCAAAAAAGGCTGACCTAATTTAAGCTGTGGGCCGTGTTACTTTGCATTTGCAACAGGTTAAGAGCATTAGTGGAAGTTCCCCTGCCAAGAGCTTTTCGCTTGGCAGGTCTTTCTGCTTGGTTGGCTGGCGGTAGCTCGGTCAGCTGAACACTGCGCCCTCATTTTTAGCTGCAATCTCTGCCTGACTTTTTCAGATGGCGGTGACAGACGTGAACACGTGACGGGGGAAGTGCTTATTTCATGTTGTCTCTCGTTATGCTTTGCTTGCGTCTGACGGATCAGTTCTGGGCTCATGCTGCCTTAAACTTAGAGGGGGGGTCAGAGCTTTGCTGCTGCTACAGCTCGTGAGCCCAAAGCTTTTTCCTGGCTCTGGGACTCAACCGGCTGAGAGGCGCAGCTCTGCTCAGTGCACACTGACTGCAGTCTGCAGTGCCCACACCTGCAGACCCGTACTCACATGGACTTGTAGGTCCCAGCTCTGCAAAGTGCAGCTGAGACACAGAGCTGTGGAAGTCATGACATTTTTGGAGCCTGTGGGCATTATCGGTGCACCACAACTACGGTATGCTCAGTTGAAGACAGCGGGGCTGTATCCTCATTAGTGTGAACAAGCAGAAGTATTGATCCCACCTGACCAGGCTGGCAGCATTCAGCCTATCTGGCTTTTTTGAAGGGCATCTTATATGTGTGAGACTCTGTGATAAAAAGCAGCTTTACCACGAAAACTAAAGAGCTCAGACAGTGCTGAGAAATGGGGTAGAGGTTGCCTTTGGCTTTTTTAGCTTATCTGTGATAAGCTTAGCTTATCTCACCCACATACCTCCTTTGCCCATGGCCTAGGAGCTCATTTAAGCTTAAGCCTGTGTCCCTTGTCACTGTCCGAGCTGCATTAGATGTGTCCTTATCTCCAGCCCTGGCTACTGCATGGATGTTGGACTTGCCTTGTAGTTTTGTCTCCAGCCCCTTCTCCTGCTCCAGACTGGATCCCCTAGAGGGACCAAGGTCATGGTTCATCCCTTTGCCGTGTCTGGGGCTGCTGATGGACCCTGTCCCACCCCTGGCTCTGCCAGCTGTGCTGAGACCCCATGGAACTGTGCCTTGTTGGTGAGAGCATGGCCAGGGCTGAGACCCCCTTGGCTCCTGGCTCAGCCCTTCCTGGTGCTGCTCCCTGGGACGTGTTCCTGGAGGGTCTTTCTGAGATCCTTGAAGCTATCAACACTCCTGTCAGGTACAGACATTTCCCTCTGCACACAGCGTAAATTGCAATTTCCTGAAATTATGAAAACAAATGATCACGTGAGGATCCAGGTCACCCTGCAGCCCTAGGGCTGGGTCACCCAGTGCTGTTGCCCACGTGCATTTGCTCGGGTTGTACGATAATGCTTAGCCTGAGGCATGGAGACTTCTTCATGAACGTTCAAAGATGATAGGTTGTTTGTATTCATTGTTAACATGCAATGCCTTAGAATTACTGTAGTGAGATCAAATTTACTGATCAAACCCATATCCTTATTTTGAATCTTGGTGCTTTATCTCCTGATGATGACACCAGAGAGGTAAGACTTCAGATCCCTTTCCTAGCAGGACGCAATGGTGATCTGGAGATCATTTCTGCAGGGTCGAGCAGGAAAGCATCCTAAATTGGTCACTGCTGATGGTGCTGGGCCTCTCCACAAGTCTTGTCCCTTAGTTTTGGTGGTGGCCTGCTGGTGAGGAGGTGGGAGGGCCAGTTCCTGGTTCTCTCCAGGCAGCATGGTCCCAGGCTCAGCAAAGGAGGGGTGAGGAGGACCCTTGGTGCCCACCTGCCTTGATTGAGAAGAGCAGCCAACCTGCAGGCTCCACAGTGCAAATCCCTCGCGAGCCTCTCCCTGCTGTCCCTCTCTGACACAGGGCATGGCTCAGTATGGTGGTGGACCCGGGGCTCGAGATGACGCTTGCTAAAGCCTCTCTTCCATGTCATTGGGATGGCATTGCTCAACCTCCATGACCTGGTAGGGTCCTACTGTAAGATTTTGCAACAGGGAAGAAAAGGAGAAGCTGAGCCACTCGTCTCCGTGATAAGCCGGTGCGTGAGTGTTGGGGTGTGTGCTGTGTGCTGTTTGTGACCTTGCTGGTGGTGGGTGTGGGTATGTGCATCGGACTGATAGTGGGGAAACCTTTCTCTGCTTCCAGCTGGAGAAAAACCTCCAGTGACTCAGGATGCCCTCGTGGTACTGTACCTTGCTGGCAGGCACTGTCCTCTCTTCCCCACCAGCAGAGAAATGTCATACCTTGTGTCATGCTATCTCCACCCCTTTTCTTCTAAGTGCCCCGGGGTGATCTGGCTCTAGCTGGGGTGAGGCCATCATCAGCAAGCGAGGGCATCTCCTCCCTGCACTTCCCTCCTGGCCCAGGTCTGCAGGTGGGTAGCACTGGAGGTGCCTCTTGCCACTCCCCTTGCAAACAGGCGTCCTGGCTGCTCACAGCAACAGTCTGTAGGGGACATCTGGGTGGCAACATCACTTCATCCTCCCCACTTAACCTGGAGAATGACAGGGGAAAAAAACAAAGGAAGATTAAAGTAAAATCTAGGGGTGTAAACATTATAACAGTTGAAAAAAAATAATCATGTGAGCAGATAGGAACCAATACGAGTGCTGAAAAGTGAAACTCTCCCTAAGGGCCTCTTCTGAAGTAAATGTGTGCATGTAGTCAGCTGTAAGATGATCACATAGACAAGCCAAACCCAGCAGGATCCTCTCTGTCCTCCTATGGAGTACAGGTACCACGAAGGGCACTCCCCCCAGCTGGAGAAGAAACTGGGGCTCAGGCCTGGCCAGGGAATTGATTTTCTATCTTGAATATAAAAGTTAGCAAAAGAGTGATTTCAGGTGAAGTAGTGATGCTTACACTAAGCATCGCCCTCTCCCTTGTCCCAGGTTAAGTCCCTCCGTCTGTACAGGCGAGCAGTGGTTTTCTTCCCTTCTTATGGGGCCAAGGAGGGAAGCCCTGACGTCCCTGGAGAAAAGTCACCATCTCCAAGTGCCAGAAGTGGCTAAGAGCAGCTTAAAACCCGTGGCACTAACATCAGCGAAGCCTGAATCCTCCTTGTTCCCAGCAACATCGCCCACCCTTGACTGTGGGGTGGGAGGTGAGGTCAGTGCTATCACCCTCAAAGGCTTCCCGTGCAGAGACATCCTGCCCTCACTGGTGATGAGGGAAGCACGGACCACTTCTCGCTGAACATCTTCAACCCTCTGTCGTCTCTTGGCTGAATGGCCGCAGTGATGAGTTCTGCCAGGCTGTGGATTCCTACGTGACAGAGAGGAAAATGAGATGCCACCCTCCATCGTATGGTGGTTGCAGGGTTGGTGAGCATCTCTCTGCACCCACTGTTTGCCCATCACTGTTGTCGTCCCGGTGCAAGATGAACAATGCCAGCACCCTCCCCAAGCAGCTGCCCAGGGGAGTTGCTACCTCTGTGTACTGAAGGCCAAAAGCACAGTGATTTTTTTCCCTGCACAGGAGAATCAGGAGGCTTTTGTGGCTAGTGAGCCTGGCATTAGGTTGTTGATGGCCAACTGAGCTGGATAAAGCCACCCGTGCTGATAAAGAAGAGGTTGGAGAAAAGTTTGTCTGGGCTTTTTGGGTGACTTCAGTTTGCAAACGCAGCCACGCTCGTTCTGAGCATGTCTCCTCTGGAGGAGAGGGGGCACCAGAGCCATTTGAAGATGCTCTTCACATGACATGTTGCAGTTTCTCCAGGTGAAGCTGGATGTACTTGGCTGTGCAGAGGTGCAGTTTGGTGAACTTGGAGGTCACAGGGCCAGTCCCAGAAGGGACATCTGGGAACTCTTCAGGAACAGCCCCCCCGCAAGAAGAGCAGTAGCCTATAAAATGAAATTAGCTTTGGACCTCTGAGCGTGGCTGGGTAGGTTGTCTAATTACACTGACCTTCCCTTGTTAAAAGTCATGGGACTTGTTAAGATGACTACAGATTTTTTAATTATCTATTTTTCCTCCCTGAATAGTAGGTCTTGTCACTGCTTTCTGTGTTGGCCAGACAACATAGTTGAAAACGTTTTTCCTGTTTAATCTGACACTTTGTCCATCTCCTGCACACCCCAGGTGTCTCCAGGAAAATGATTTCTTCTGCGAAATGTTGAGAGAATAACGAAACGTAACGTTTCCACAGCTCTGACGTGCTTTTTGCCCGGCTGGCTTGCGCAGAGGCTTTTGAACAAAACCATCTCTGGGATTTCGGTTTGATAGGAAGCTGGGGAACTGGCAAGAGAGTTTTTGCTCTGTGCCGTTTTAAACTACTCTTTCCCTAATGTAGCAAATGCTTCTTGCGGATGCTTTTGCTGGGAAAGCAAGAAGCAGCAGAGTTCAGATGATGGAGGAAAAGCAGCACAGACGCACAAATCAAGAGCACCCAGAAAAAAAAAATTATCTCGTTTTGACCCCTTGATTACCACTTCTAATGGGACTAAAGAAAGTCCAAAGCCTGCACTCACCTGGGGGGGGAGCAGCTACCGTAGAGAAACCCAGTCTGCAGCACAGGAGGGTAGAGCTGGATATTTAATCCCCCAAGCAGGTATCATTGGGGTCCACTGTGCCTGGAGCTGCTCAGGGGGATCCAGCCTGGTTTGTGCATGCTGTGGGACAGGCTGGTGCGTGGGCAGGACTCGTAGGAAGAAGGGCTGGTTTGTGTCTGATGGGGTAGGATTTGCCAGGGAAGAGCTGCAGCTGCCGTAAACCAGTTTTTTTCCATCTCATCACAAGGTCGTCAGCTCAGTACTAACCGCAGAGCTGTTCCCCCCCCAGTAGCCGGGGGGCAAAGGTGGGAGGGAAAACACCTGACGGGTTTTCAGACCCTCTGCTGAGATTGTGGCATTGACAATGACAATGAGAAAAACCCCCAGCGTCCTCTGGCTATCAACAGAGCCGATTCGATCGGGAAGTAGTGAGAGTGAGTAGTGAGTGAGAAATTAAACATTGGCCCCAGACTGACATGTTTTTGTCACATTTCATAGGCCTCCCACATTTTTCACTGAGTGCACTGAAATTGGCCTGTTTGTCCTCAGAAGGGGAAAAGCGCTCAGTGCTCCACTGCGTCTGGGGCTCGGAGGGGAGAAAGGAAGATGACGATGTTGCCTCCCCATATGTTGGTTATCTGTAGAGCTTCCAGTTGGGACCGACGCTCCCTGTGCTCCACAGGGACAGGATGGGGAGCGCTGGGCTGCTGTCCCCCAGCGTCTTTGACCATCCTGAGGGCGATGCTCGTAGCCTGGTGTGGAAGACAATTTTTGATCTAAAGCAGTACCGTGCACCGAAAGTCACTTGCTCGGAAATGAGCCTGGCTCTGGGGCTGCGCCAGCCTGAAAGTGGTTGGTTTTTTTTTTTTTTTTCTTATTTTTAAGGGGTTTGGAGAAAACTTTAGAACTTCAATTGTCCTTCAAGCCCTTAAAAGCAGAGGTGCTTCCTGGTAGCTGCTTAGAGGAGACCCGTGAAAGGGCTGTGGTGATCGGCGAGCATCGTCTCCCATCCTGGTGCCAGTGGGGCTGCGCTGAGCTGGAGAGCAGGGACCGGTCCTCGGGATGAGTCCTGTCAGTGATTCCAGTGAGCAGGTGAATGGCTGGCGTCTGCTCCTTCACCCTGACACAGCCCAAAGCACGCACAGCCAACGCAAGAGCTGTGGCAGAATGTCTTGCTGTCTACAGGGGCTTCCAGTGCCTGGGACTGGAAATGGAGACAGCAAAGGGTCTCGCACTGAGATGGGCTCCCAAATCCGCCTGAAGTCACAGTGATTTTCTCGGTGATAGCTTTTCATTAAATCTTGTGTTTGGTCGTGTGTGTGGGCTGTACGTCACCTGGAGTGCTGCCTCTAAGTACTTTGGTTGCTCAGACACCTTTGAAACCTTCATGTGGTGCCGAAGTACCTGCTGCAAAGGGAGCAGGGCACTGCAGAAACCCCGCTTCAGCCAGCAGAGAGGTGTAGACTGGACCTTGGTCTGAAATACTGACACAGGCAAGAAAGTTTTTTTACTTTTTTAAAATTTTAGTTTTAGTTCATAGGCACAGTGACCGAGGTGTTGAGGGAATATCTACCCTTGGGGAAGGCGCTGTGTGATGGGGGCCAAAACCAGCCTGCAGGCTGCAGATGTGACTAGGACGTCCCTCTGCTGACATTTGGGTTGCTCTTTCCTGGGCTTGATCATCACCATCCATGTTTTCCTGGGGCATCTGTGTGTTGTCTTGTGGAAGATGCCGTCTCACAAGCCCTCCTGAAAGCCAAGTGTTGTCTGCCCATCACACTTGTGTCTCCCAGGACTGGAAGAGAGAAAAAGGCACCGGTGCTGCACAAAGGCATGAGGAACACCCCTCCCCACCCCCCACCCCCTCCTCCTTTTTGTGGTCCAGCCTGGGCTCTGCTCTGCAGTGGGGGCTCTCTGTGTTTCCTCCTGTTTTGGGGTGGGATCCCGCCTGTGAGCAGGCGCCCATGCAGGTGCTGCATGGCAAGATCTCACTTGCAGAGTTGTCTACTCTGAAGAGATCAGCTTCAAGGAGATGGAGTACGCAGGCTCCTTTGCCCATACCCTTGGGGAAACACCCCCAGTCTCTGTTTTCGGAGAGCCGGGCTGGGATGGAGGGCTGCTCTTGGCTGCAAACCCCAGGGCTGGGCTGTATGGGACTTTCCCTGTTGGTGATTGCTCGGAGGTGCTTGACATCAGGTTGCTGAGGTTGTCAAATGCTGGGTGCGTGGAACCTGGGATGGGACTTGTTTGGTGGCTTTTGCCTCCAGATGGGACAGGCAGTGAGTGGAAGGTGATGCTGTGGTCCTGTCCCACTCTTGTGTCTATACTGATCTTCAGAAAGGTGACATGACATGTTTAGCAGGGAGGAGCAGGGAAAGTGAAGGAATGGATAAATTCCAGTAGGGAAAAGTGGTCTCAGATACCTGGAGCTAAGTAAACCCTTTCTTTCCCCAGTGCTGAGCTAATGCTCTCACCTCTTGCAGCCTTGTATGTGTAACCTAAAAGCTTTCCACAGGGGGTCACCATCTCACAGGGGATGCAGGACTGGGCTGGGGACAGAAGGAAGGCTGGTTTCATATCCTTAGCACAAGCAAGGCAGAGCCAGGCATCTGCCACAACCCTGTCCCTTGTCCTGGCAGGTATGGGGTCACCTCCTTCCAGGTGCCTCCTGGAGGAACGTCTGATACAGCCTGCCTGAAGCTTCATTTTGTTTTGATCACCCAGGCACAAGGGCCCAAGAGGGACTGACGCTGCCTCAGTCAGGCCCACAAAATCCTGAAAGTCCCAAGCAGACACTCGTCTGCAGGATCAGCACCTATTTTTGCAGCTGTTTGCCTGGATGTTTCCATCACCAGCAGATAAAGTTGCTACGAGATACATTTCAGCATCTTGCTTCCAGGTAGTCATTAAACTAAAGCAGATGATTTTAATTTCACCCCATCTTCTTGTCCTTCTGAGGATAATTAAGCTGTTTGTGTAGATACGAAGGGGAAAACCACGTGTCTGCCCCTAGCTGGGGAGGGTATTTATCATGTACCTTGAGATCAAGATCAGATACTTCTTGAGTCTTCGGTGCTTCTGAGTTTTCTCCCTGTCTTTTGAGGAACGTTGATATGAACATGCTTGTCCTCCACAGCTGATGCTATACATGCCCCAAACCATGTTCTGCGCATGTCATCTGGGATTTAGCACCCAGCAGCCCTCAAAAATGCAGTGTGTTCTGAACACATTCTTACAATCACAGAATAGTTTAAGTTGGAAGGGACCTTAAAGATCATCTAGTTCCAACGCCCCTGCCATGGGCAGGGCACCACCCACTAGACCAGGTTGCTCAAAGCCCCATCCAGCCTGGCCTTGAACACCTCCAGGGATGGGGCATCCACAACTTCTCTGGGCAGCCTGTTCCAGTGCCTCACCACCCTCGTAGTGAAAATTTTTTTCCTCATGTCTATTCTAAATCTACCTTCTTCCAGTTTGAAGCCATTCCCCCTTGTCCTATCACTACATGCCCTTGTAAAAAATCTGCTCAGACTGGAGCAGGGAGGAAACATCTCCCCACCTACCTTCCAGGCAGGTGCAATTAGCCATGCTTGCTGGTTCAGAGGCATAGTTTATCTAAGGGCCATCAAATGCCAGAGCAGCCAGCAAACTCCTCCCCTGGCATGCATTGAGACCGCAGAAGCAGCCCAGGAGCAAACACTGGGCCTCCCTGTTCTACCAAAAATCCTCCAGTAGCTCTAGTGGCACCTCCGGCTGTGACAGTGGCCAGAACCCGCTCTGGGCAAAGGGCTGTGTACCAGGAGCCGCCGTTCTTATGCTGATGCTGTGGCTGGATCAGACAGAGAGGTGGGACACGGAGCGGGGAAATGCCTTGTCCTGCACCTCCCCACTGCTCGGTGGCGGAGAGGCCCGAGAACTCACTTTATGGTGCTGGGTTGTTGAGTGAGTGTACCTGGATTTTTAATTTTTTAAAAATTTTTTTTTCTTTGTGATTTCTGTTCATTTTGCAATAGAAAATGTGTTTTGCTAGATAGCCCAGATGTGACAAAAACAGTTGCAGAGCTTAGATGGTGCCTCTGCAGGCACAGGTCCTGAGGCTGTGTAAGCAAGCGTGAGAACCGGGATACTGAAATACGTGCATCCTCCATCACAGGTCCCCCCGCTACCCTCGTGCCTGGCGGGTGCTCAGAGAGGCAATCAAACACAAAGACTGACAAACTGAATTTGCAGCTGTTAACAAATTTTATACAGATACCAACATAAATTTTTCCGGGGAAGGGCTACGAGCTTTCCTGAGCTCTGCTTAAAAAGGTTAGACCAGCGATATCTCATCGTGATTAGCTCCTCAGGAAAACCAGGCTCTGCATCTGACGATATTCCCTTCTGTTGCTGAAATAATTGGTTGTTTTTCAATATGTTGCTGCAAGAAAAGAGGCAGAAACTGGATGTTTCTCCAGCGTGATCAATAAACTGCAGGAGTTATAATATATTCATGACAGATGAAATTAATTTAGTGATTCTCCAGATCTCTGGCCTAATTGAAATGCAGTCTATTACGCTTTTGTAGAACTTTGCGTCGCTTTCCCAAGATCAGCCGCCGACACATGTCACTGCGTTGCTTGTAAATACCAGAGCTGCTGAAAACCAGCTTCTTGTACAGGCAGACAAGGGGGGAGCAAACCACGGACTCTGCAGGCGCTGAAACCACCTCTGGTGACGCCGGTGGCATTTAATCCTGGCAAATAAGCGCCAAGTGGGAAACTGTCCTTACGCTGCCCCAAATATGTTTCAGGGCCACGTGCAAAGCCAGCAAAAGTCCTATGCGCACTTCTGAAATGAGTGGTAAATGTCCTCCCCGCCCCCTAGGAAATTATTGCCTGAAAATTAGATGAGATCTGGAAGATTCAATTTATGTAAATACCTGGGATTGTCCCATGGATTATTAAAAGGGAACAACAAGAGCCTTACTCCGGTTGGCTCCCGGACCCCTTGGGCTATTAACTTGCATAAATCTTGTTTGCTTCGGAATTGAAATTAGCTCCTTTAACTGCATCAGCATAAGTGCCTCGTTTTCAACAAGCCTTTTTTTAAAGGTAGGCTGAGATTAAACGGCTTGCGACTCAGGCAGATATAAAAGGCTGCGTTGTGGCAACGCAAATGATGTGACATATGGTATAATTGGGATCATTGTGCAGAAGAAATGAAAATCGGGATCATTTTTTTGTTTGCTCGCTGCTTGCTTTCTTGCTCCCGGGATATTGTGCCATCAATTAAGAGCTTATTTCTTCCCTGTGAGGGTGACAGACCCCTGTTTGAGGTGAGACTCGGAAACATGCAAATTGTCTCGTATCAAATGGAAAAGGTTGCGAAGGTACAAAAATTAATTGGGAGTGCTTGGCTCAGAGTCCTGGGGATGGTCGTGGCTCTGCCCAGTTCAGGCATGGCTAAATTCCTCGTTTTCTGCTAATAGCCAGATGGAGTTTAATGAGACGATATGTGAGTGAACGCCAGATGTTGAGTAAGGGGCAAGGTGGGTCTTGGTAGCACGACACAGCGCTGGCTGCAGTGCTACCAGGGCAGTGTCTGGGGGAGCCACGACATCCCTTCCGAGCCCTCCCGTGGTCATATGGGAAGAGTATTTGCATTTTTGGAGTCTCCAGAGAGCTCTGCAGCAAGGTCCTGCTCTCCTCAACACCTGCTGGGGGAGGTGGAGGCTGCATCCATTACTTCCCTGGAAGCAAAATAGCGACTAAACAGCTGCTGAAAGTTTATACTGAGGGTTGTCTCGTCACCAGCTGCACCTCAACCCTAAGTTACCGGGTTTGGAAAGAAAGCTTCAATAAGAGCGGGCGGTTCAATGATTATTTTATCTACCCTTCAATTTAAGGAGAAAACAAGACAGTGAGATTGAAGGAAACCTTTTGGTTTCTGTGCTTAGTAACTGAGTTTGTTTTGTGCCTGATGTGGACGACTTCTCTTGATGAGACCTACGTGGCTTGACACTTGGTCAAAGCTAACGCTGTACTCTGAGGCCATTGCCAGGGCAGAGGGAAAGCACCTTTTCACACCCACCTGAAGATCAAGATGGGAGCAGCAAATGGAGTTTTTTGTCCCCTTTTGGTTTTGATTAGCTGCTGCCATTACTTGGAGGATTTGGAGATCTGAGACAAAACTTAATTCACTAATCTGAATTCATCTCAGAGTAACTTGACTTGAATTGTCTGTTTTGCTCTTAATGAGTTTAGTGTTATCACAGGTCAGTTTTGCTGATATGTTCTATTTTTATTATTATGAAGTACCATAAAAAAGTGAGTAAGACCTCCAGACTGCACCAAAAAGAAATCGTTCTGAGAATGAAGGACATCTAAGGATGGTTTCTGGTTACTTGGTTCTCCTAAGCTCTTTACCTTGCACAGCAGAGCCCAACACAGGTACTAGTGGTTGCCAAGGCAGAAGCCCTCTCTGTATTAAAACAACATATTATCTGGAGTAGGATTTCAGATGGTACCTTATATGAGGATTTGTTCTTGCAAACTGGGATGCTCCCAGCCACCATGGGTGACTAAAGCTGAGTCAGACCCTGCCGTTGTGCTGTGAGGGATGCAAAAGGAGGCAGCAGGGTTTTGGGGACGTTTACACAAATTTGGCAGAGGTTAGAACGGGGGTGGCAGTGCCACTTTTTCTCCCTGACTGTCTGCCACCGCTCCTGTAAGGATGCACAAGTCAGTGTTGCCTGAGCTGTGATTATTTGTAGTCCTTCATAAAACCCTAATAACCCAAATATCACAAAAAGGTATTATTATTATTATTAGTACACTTCTACTTGTATTAATGGGCTTTGCTCTAGCTCAATCAGAAAAGCTTCGTCAATGAAATGGTTAACATTGTATGCAAATGTTCTTAGTATCTATGCCTTTTTGTGGGTGCCACAGTTACCCTTCCACCTCTGGGTCCTTCAGTTGGGACTTCAGTCTGAGTCCTGTGGAGAAACTGGGTGTTCACAGTGACTTATCCTGAGATCTTGGCATGGAGGAGTCTGAGAATAGCGTTGGATTTACTTTTATATATTTTCTTAACATTTTCTGCTTGCATGTTCTTACATCCTCACTTCAGTAGTCACCACGCTTTGACCACTGTGGGTTGTATTTGTGGACTGGGACCTCAGGTATTACCCTTGCATGCAGTTGGCGTCGCATCTAGAGTGACAGCTAAAAGAAGTCAAAATTAGTTTGGGCCAAGACATGCCCTGCGATCTCGCGCTGTCAGGGCAGTAGAAAGCTTGTGGCCTTTTGCTAGCAATGGCACAAATCACATTTACTGGGCTGCACTGGAGCTGGAGTAAAATCTCTTCGAACTTCCAGCCCTGCAGGCCTGAACAAAGTGTTTTGGCAGGAGCTGGGGGGCTGCCAAGGAAAGATGAATGGCTGATCCTACAGGGAAACTCATTCCACATTAAGCTGGCTGCTGCAGAGTAACCGGGATGGTGGGGTGGCGGACGAATCAGGAGAAAATGGATTGTATGCATGGTGATGTTCGTGGAGCAGGACGAGTCCTGCACAGGGGAAGATTTTTGTCTTCTGCATGTTTCTATGGTGCTATGATATGGCCCCAGGTCATGCATACCAGCAAGGTGGTTGGGCTGGAGCACTTGCCCTGTGCTGTTCAGCCTGGAGAAGGGATGGTATAGGAAGACCTAAAAGCAGATGGCCAGTACTACAAAGAGGTCATCTAGAAGGGCTGTTCATAGCAGTGCATAGCGGGAAGATGAGAGAGAACGGACATAGATGGAAACAAGAGAGGGTCAGGCTGGGTTTCCCTATGAGGTCAGCCAAGCACTGCCACAGCCAAGCAGTGCAACAGGGAGGCTGTGGGGTCTCCATCTTTCAAAACCTGACCAGGCAGGCCCATGAGCAACCTGCTCGAGCTGGTCCTGCTTTGAGCATTGCATGGGACCAGAGACCTCCAGAGGTCTCTGCCAGCCCACATTAATCTGTAACTCCAGCTGTGAATGCCATGTTTCCAAGGATACGATCTTCGGCCCTGTGTTTTTTTCTGGCCTTCTTGCAGGGCAAGGGCTGTGTTTTGTCCTGTTTGTGAATAGTAGCTGCAGGTCCATACACAGTAAGTGTTGCATGGCTTCAGACTGTTGTGTGACTGCCCTGCTTTTCTGCTCCCCTGGAGTCTTAGTGGGTGGAGGAAGCCCCGTTCAGAGTTTGTGACCTTCAGGATGATATTCTGGTCGCTAATGTCCAACTTCTCCACATTCACCCAAAAAAGGAATGCATGCAGGTCCGTGTATCTCCATCTGCTGCAGGGAGCAGGCAAGCCCACGGCAGGTTTTACAAGGTCCTTTGTTGGTGCTGAGGTCTGCACGTTGGCCAGGTTGGCCTGTGGGTGGTTCTCAGCTTGGCAGGAAGCCTTGGTGGAGGCGACAGGGAGCCAAACTGCTTCCTGAAGGACAGCATGTCCCAGAAACCAGGACTGGATCTTAAGAGACTTGTTTTCACTTTCTGACTCTGTTGCTGGCTTTTTGGGATGATCTTGAGTAAGTTGCTTCATCTTTCCATGCCTTAGTTTCCCCAGTCTCTAAAATGGTGATAATAGTGAGGTGCTCCCCCCTCCCCCCCAAAAAGAGGTCCAAACCTGTTTACGTCAATATAAACATTCACTGCTGTGGTTACACAGGAGCTGAATGCTTATTTGTTGGGGCAATTTTCTCAATATGGGGCAATTTTCTCAATATGTAATTTTTAATTTGTTCTGGCACCCACAGAATAAACAGCCTCATCACAATACAAGCAATTTTCAATTTTTGCAGAGGAACATTTTCTAAGTCTCTCAATCTGATCCTTATGACACATGGGTCAATTTACTACTTGGAGAAATTAATTGTGCTATAAGGCATCAGCATCTTTCTGCTTACGCACTTTCATGCTGGTGTACAAAATGCTATGATTATGTATGAAGTTCTGAAAAGAAACATTGAAATATAATTATATTAAGTTTCCCTGAAGCGAACCCACCTGTAGAGTTGAAATTTTAGGATCGTTTTTGTTAGACAGTGCTGCTGATGCCTGGAAAAATTTGCAATGAATATTTGACTATAAATTGCTGAGACGCTTGCCTTATTTTCCTGTTCAAGCTTCCTCAACTCTCAGTGAATTAAAAAGTGATCAGAAGATCTGTTTTATTCATTCCTCTTAAAGGAAAAGAATGGTTTTAGGCAGGGCAGGATCTTAATTTTCCATAAACTGATGCAAGAATGTAAAATTGTTTTTTTTGTATTGCAGTTTTGTTTTGTTTAAAAGTTTTGCCCTGAACAAGTTACCAACATCTGCTGCGCACATGAGACCGTACAATTCATTACCCAAAGTAGGTCTGAGCTTCTGAAAACCTGCTCTAAATTGGTTTGAATTGTGAGGAAGCAAGAAGAGCTAGTGAGGATTCGCCTTCCTCCTGATCCTGACTAGGATGCTAGTACAATTTTGGGGGTGGTCCCTCCAGCCAGGAGATGCTGTTGGAGGGGCTATAAGGACAGCAAAGCAAGTCTTGGCCATACTGGCTTTGCTGTGAGTGCAGATGTGCACATATCCTTGGTAGCACCATCAAGGGATGTTGGATACAGCCAGATCTCTGATAGACTGGCCAGACCGGCCAGGACATAGACATGTCTGAGAAGGGCAAACATACAGAATCATAGAATCATAGAATGGTTTAGGTTGGGAGGGACCTTGAAGTTAATCTCGTTCTACCCCCCTGCCATGGGCAGGGACACCTCCCACCAGACCAGGTTGCTCCAAGCCCCATCCAGCCTGGCCTTGAACACCTCCAGGGATGGGGCCTCAACAACTTCTCTGGGCAACCTGTTCCAGTGTCTCACCACCCTCAGAGTGAAAAATTTCTTCCTAATATCTGTTCTAAATCTACCCCCTTCCAGTTTGAAGCCATTACCCCTCATCCTATCACTACACACCCTTGTAAAAAGTCCCTCTCCAGCTTTCCTGTAGGCCTCCTTCAGATACTGGAAGGCCGCTGTGAGGCTGAAAATGTATGCAAAATGCATACATGCAAATGTTTTGAGACAGAGCAATGTGTGAGCATGAGTGGTGACACGGGAATGGATGTGGCTCAGGTGTTGGAAGACCTTGGCCTGGGATGTAGCTCTCGTCTCTGCTGCACGGCTGAGGCTCAGCCCAGGGCTGGGAGCTGGGGGGGGTGGGATTTAAGGCTGCAGCCTGGGAAAGGGACCAGGGATGGTGCAGCAGGCCTGGCTGCACTGGGGATGGAAGAGCAGGAGCAGAAAACAGGGAAGCCAAGTGCTGGGATCTCCGGCCGTATTTCCCACTGCTCGTTGGGACTGGCTATCCCCTTACAGCAAAGCCAGTATCACTCTACTCCCACTTTTTCATAGCTCCGTGCAGACAGGTAGAGAGGACGGGCTGCCGCCAGCACATCGTTTCCTCCCCAGCCGACTATCCTTTTCTGCCTTGCTTTTCAAAGGACGCATTAGTTATTCCTTTTGTTGCCACCAAATGTTGGCAACCAAGGCGGGCTGGAAGTGACACCTCCCCGACAGCCTGAAGAAGCGTCGGATGTTTAATTGGCTGCTTCACCCCAGGATAAATAAACCTTCAGAGCCTCAGCCTCGAGTGTTTAATCAGAGAAGTTAAATGTTTAGGGGATTGGATTGCTTGATCTCTTTGCTTAGAAGTTTTCCTGCTTCTCCTTGACGAGCCAGACGTGCTGACAGTTGGCAGAAATCTTAAAGATGCTTCTGCAGAGGAGAGCTGTAGTTGAAATGTTCTTTTTTCTGATTGATACTGGAGACTATTGAATGAAGAAGTTGTTGATAAATGGCAGTGTGGTTCACCTCTCTGACATTGGCTTTGTCCCCCTGAACACGTTCCTCTCGGCAAAACAGCTGTGCTCCCTGCTGATGGGGAGGAATGACCTTTCCATCAGGACTCCTGGAAATCACATCCTGGCTGTGCTCCTGCACCCTCGCAGGATGGTGGATGGGAGAAGCAACTTGTGACCTGCCCACCCCTTGCTTTTCCCTCTCTGATCCCTGTTTGGCTCCACGTCACTCACGTGCAGCAGAGCAGCTCCAGCAGGAGAGACCTGATCACGGTTCGCTGGCTTGGAGAAAACCTAGATGTTCCTCTCACGTTGTTCAGGAGGGAAATTCGGTGACACCATAGCTAGATGGGGAACCGACCCTGTGTCACCTGTGTCTCAGAGGAGAGACCTGTGGCAGAGGGCAGCTTGGATGCCCAGCAGCATCAGCAGTGAAGGGAAAGTTGACTGCTCCTATGTATTTCCTTGTGTCTCTCAGCAGGAAGGGTTTCTCTGTAGCTGATGTTAAAAATGCCCCAGTGCAGCTGAGTGCAACCACGTTTGATGAGNCGTGTCTCAGAGGAGAGACCTGTGGCAGAAGGCAGCTTGGTGCAGAGGGCAGCTTGGATGCCCAGCAGCATCAGCAGTGCAGTGAAGGGAAAGTTGAGTGCTCCTATGTATTTCCTTGTGTCTCTCGGCAGGAAGGGTTTCTCTGTAGCTGATGTTAAAAATGCCCCAGTGCAGCTGAGTGCAACCACGTTTGATGAGTGAACCCCCAGTCAGCCGTAGGTTGGATCTGGCAGACGTCTTGGAGAGAGAAGTACAGTATTGATTTCATGTTATTTAATTTTCTTCTTAATAAAAGCGACGGGCCTTTGGATTATGGTGTTTTTAACTCTCCCAATGCAGAGGGTAGTCAGGGTGTCAGCTGAGAGAGGTTTGAAAGAGTCGTTCCTTTCAGGCCTCGGGGAGTTGTTTCCAAAAGCTTGGGAGTGGAAGGCAGATGGTTTGCAATTGCTTTTTGTTCTGAACTGAAGTGAGACACTGAAATGAAAAATATCTTCAACGTTTTAATTGCAAGTAAATGATTCGCAATGACGAATGTTTCCTGTTTAATTAGATTTTAAAATGAAAATTGTGTTGTCCTTCATAATACTGATTTCAGATGATCACAAACATAAGGTGCCACTTTTGTTACAAACTGATAATCCCGTTCATAAACTTTCTTGCTTTGTGAAGGGGAGGAAGAGGCAGGAAGGAGTAAAACCTCTTTTGGCCAGTTCTGGTTAATTAAGACGGAGAAAACAATAACCTCTGCTGCCAATGTTTTCAGAGAATAGCTGCTATAATTGTTGACTTCTGTTATTGGCCTGGGCTGTAACTTTTCAGCCTTTATACGTGCTGAGTATTGCAGAGGGAAAAACCTCCTTTTAAAACATTTCTAAGGAGGAGAGCAGAGGGAAAAGTGCCTCTATTGAAAGGTCCAAAGGTATTCCATTCAAAAAAAGAAAAGCCCTATACAGAAGGCCAGGATTGCTCTCACTAGGTAATACCCCCATGAACATGGATGTGAGGTGCAGTAGATGCACAGTTTAATGCTGTGCACTGATTCGGGGAGGGGATGTGTGTATGTGAGAATTTGCAATTCAGGTCCAGAAGATGCAGAGGTACCACATGGCTAATACACTCCTGGACAAATAACTGGCTTTGGCTAGGATATTTGAGAGCAAATGTAAAGGCACCCCAGTTTCAGCCCTCTCTAACTATAAATTATACTCACAAAATAGGAGAACATTTTCCCAAATGTTGGACTTTCACACCTGAGTGCTGGGCTACAGGAAGGATATGAGGCTGAATACAAATCAGTGCTCCCCTCCCCACGATGCCTTGGCTTTGCTGTCCTTCCTACTTCCTTTAATTATTACTTGAACCAGCATTAGCTCATGTAAAATAGTCCAGTACCAATGAACAGGGAATGAGATTTTTTGCCCTGCCTCTGGCAGTCGTGCAACATTCATCCTTCTGAGGACTTTTTGCTTCATCTCTGCAAGCTTCATGCATCAATGCTTACATTTTATCGGCACAAACCAGGACAATTTTCGCAGCGCAGAGTCCTTCAGGGCTGTGTTCCACGTTGCTGTCGGGAACCCGTCGTGCTGGGGTCACTGCTGGGGTTAAATAAGTGCTTTATGTTTTTTGAGCAACAATTTTGGTTTTTTGGGTGCCCCTGTGAACGGACTGCCATTGACCTCCTAAAGGACGATTTTCTGTTCCTACTGTGGTGTTTCAAGGGGATTTAACTGCTTGTGGTCCTTCCTTTCTGGTGGAAAACCCAGTTTTCATCAACTTCACAGGCACGGTAGCTGTTTCTTGAGGGCACACAGCATAGAAGAGACCACAGACAAGCAGTGTGCCTGTTCAGGGGATCCTTATACCTTGGACCCCTTGGTTTTCTCTTGGTAATAACGAGCCTTTGTCATTTGTAGGCACACTGCTGTCTTGGCTCAGTTTGGCCCACAGAGTCCAGCAGAAGTCGGTGCTGCGGTGCTATCCTCGGCTGAAGGATATCAGGGTTTGAAAAAGTGCCCATGTTCAGAGATAAAATTAACAGCCACAAGGAAAGAAAATCCGGCTTCTCTCTTTTTGCAACACCTGGCTTGTGATAAAATAGTTCATATAACTTTCAGGTTATTTAACTCTTTCTATTATTCCTTTAAAAATATGAAAACGAAATAAAAGTCTCCTTTCAAAAAGAAGAATGGAAGCATCTGCATAAAGAAAAGGTGAAATGAAACATCTCAACTACTCTGAGCTACCCATTTCTATTGAATAAATTTCGTGCAGTTTGTGATTCATGTCAGCACCTTCAAAAAGGCGTTATTTCCAGCAAATTTATTATGCGTCTTTTTTTCTTCCTACCTGTAATGAATTACATTCTCACTGCAAATTGTATCACCCAGTCTCTCACTAAGCACGCCACGGATGTGTGTGTGCATTAGGGACCTTCTGCAGCTAAACGAAGGCATGAGTCGTTCTGCTCTTGCCCCTCTCCATACAGACCTGAGTTTCCCCAGCTTCCCTCCCACAGCCCAGTGACTGCACCATCCCTTTGCACGTCCCCTTGCCCCTCTCCTGTTGCTTGCTAATGTCTCTCCCCTCTTGTACCCTCCTCTCCAGCCCTGCGGTTTCCATCCCTGTGCAGCGTTTGCAGCTGGGCGCTGCTTCAGCTTTTTGGAGGTCCTCTCCCGTGGGGATGCAGCTTATCTCTCTCAGCCCCAAACTCAGTCTTGCAGCAGCCCCTTTGCCATGCAACCATCCTCTGTGAAGATAAAACATGCTTTTTCCTTATTTTGGGAAGGACGCACAGAGCACGTCTAAAAAGGCATTTAAGACTAGATATGGATCTTCAGATTAAAAAAAAATTAGCCCTGGGTATTTTATAGCCTCAGCTATCCAGGGCCTTTGAATCACAGACCTATGTCCCACTGTGGGATGTGCTCCTGACATGTTCCCATTTTCATACAGATGGCATTACCCATCTTCACACTACCTAACGCATGTTTGTAGCGCCGAAACCAGGAGCTGCAGCTGTAAACAATATGCTGCTTCCCATCTGTGGACGTTAAAATCTTCCAGCAGCCGCCAGCTTCACATGGCAAAGGGCTGGGGTTGGGTTGATTTTCCCCATCAGCAGGTGATGGGAAATGTCTTGTGCCCCAGGGATGGGTGAGCATTGCTGGTCTGTGCCGTTACGGTTATTCCCATAGCCGCAGTTATGCAGATCTACTTAGTCCTACCCCTTTAGGGACCTTTAGGTCCCTTCAGCGCTGGACCATGGGGGCTGGATTCAAGCACACAGTGCTCCCGAGCGGCTCAGCCTCTTCTGCTTTCTTCCTGAAAATGTTCAAAGTGCAAACGCTGAATTTCATTTGAACACATCAGCAAGCGTAGTTTGCTCACTTCCTTCAAAAGCCGCCAGCACGCTGGGCTGAATTCTCACAAAAAGCCAATTTAAGCGTGATTGTTTCACGGAAAGCCAGTCGTGATCTGTTTGCTTGCAAGATTCACAGCGTGTGCTGCACCGGGAAACTGCGTGTCGCTGAGCAGAGAGCAGAAGCCCCTCTCAGAGCTGCACATGAGGAGGATGTTTACAGCAGACCATGCTGAAGCAGCCCGATGCTGAAGGATGCGACGCTGAAGATGCTTGCAGATAATTCGGGATGCAGACGCCTTCCCAGTGCTTTTTGACTCTTGCTGCAGAGAGAGATGATTTTTATCAAGGGATGTGTTCCCAGCAAGTGACTTCATTATGTGCCCTGTGACACTGCCAGCCCCACGAGGCTTCTCCTGTGTCCTGCCTGGCTGAGAGGGGTGATGAGCACCAGGAAGCATGGCTCTGGGACCGCATCTCGCTGCTGTCGGTGGCAGCAGGACCTCCACTCTGTAGTGGGGAGGTGCTCAGTGTGGGCTGTGGGGGTACAGGTGAGAGCAGAGTTTGTCCTGCAGTGCCCAGGTGCCCTCTGAGGGCAACTTCTCCCCTCCTAGGGATGTCCTGGTCCCTGCAGAGCTCAGCTGAGCTGTCCCCCTGGACACACTGCCTGGGACAAAGAGTGGCAAAGTTCCCTCACCCCAAAATACATGGGCATGTCTTTAATGCGGCACCTTCAGCCAAACGCACCCTGAACCTCTCTGGCACCATCCTGTCCTGGCAGACTCATCATTAAGGGACCCCTTTTCCTACCTCTCCTCTTTCGTTTTGTCCCAGTATAACAAGCATTATTTTCCCTCTTTTCCAGTATCCTGGCTTCAAGCAAGTCAAGCACTTTGGCTGAGAAGTGGTATAAAGCTTGCATTTGCTGCAGGTTATAACACTCTGGACGATACATAGGATGGTGTGATGCATGTACTTCATAAAATCTGTCTCAATTTTATGAGCAGAATTCATCAACTCATCAATCACAGCCATAATTACTTTATTAGGGGGAAATAAGCAGCTACTGCAATGACTTTCAGGAGTGTTCCTATCTGGATTTACACCATAGTCCAACAAAAAGTCCTCCAACACTTTAAAACTGGTATTTTCTCTGCTTGACTGTGGAGTGATGTCTCGTAAAGTGATGTAACTTCTAAACAGCACTGTGCCCCCCACAGCAGGTAGTGGGAGGATTTGAGTCCTTGTGGGGCAGACCCATTTGACCATAACTTGCTCACCAGCTCACAAGTTTGTGTACCTGCTGCAGACTCCTCACTTCTTGAATTAGCGATGAGAGATGAACCATGTTCAGATGTGCTTTCAACTGCAGCAACAATAAGCAAATGTTTCTTCTTCTTTCTGCACAGAGCAGTGAGCCCAGCTCTTGACCTGTAATGTTCACCCTGTAGTAACCTAACCCTGGGCAGAGAGAAGAGCACAGACACAAGCAAAACCAGGAAAAACCCTTTCTATCCAGGAGAGCAGATCAGAGAATCGTTCAGATTGGCAGGGACCTCAGGAGGTCTGTAGTCCAGAATGGGTCAACAGTGACTTCAGACTGGCATGCTTTGGGCTTTGTCCTGTTGGATCCTGAAATTCTCCATGGATGGAGATTTGACCAGCCCTCTGGACAACCTATTCCAGTGCTTGAATATCCTTATTATAAAGTCTTTTCCCTTAAATCCAGCTGGAACCTATCATTTCAACTTGTTCCTATTGCCTCTGTGGACCAGCATGAAGTTGGGCTCTGTCTCCTCAACAGCCGTCTCTTCACCAGGTTGAACAAACCCACCTCCTTCAGTGTCTCCTCACAGGGCAAGTGCTCCAGCCCCAGACAATCTTGATGGCTGGAGGAAAATACAGTCAGAAACTCCCTGCTGCAAATTTGGTGCAGGCTTGGTTGGGATTGAACTCCTTGACTCTCCTGATGACCCAGGTTTGCTTTGGCGTACAATCTTGCTGCTCTACTAGGTTTCCTACTTTTTCCACTCTAGGTCACTGATCTCTGACGTGTTTGGGGTCTCTGTGTCCTCTCTGTGTCAATGATGCCAGCAAGATTTTTTGGGGTACAGGATGAGCGTTGATAGGAAGGCACAGACAGCAGCAAACTGCACCTTTTTGCTTGGTCTTGCTGCTGGATGCTGCGTGGGTTTTGAGAGCTGGATGCAGAATTGACAAGTAATCCCCCATCCCTTCATTTCCTTTTGTAGTATCATAATAGAGTGGACTATGCAACCTCATACAGCCCCAGTGGGATGAGTCTGGGTTCTGGATTTTTTAAAAATTATTTTGGGGAGAAATTAGATTTCATATGGTGGAGAGTTGAGGCAGAAAGGTCTACTAAATTAGAGGTGAGGGCAAAACCTGTTCAGTGTAACTCAACTTCACATGGCTTAGTGATAAAGGAGGAAAAGATATCTCAACATAAGAAAGATTTTTTTTACAGTAAGAACAATCATTCACTGGAACAACCTCCCCATGGACATGGTGGAGTCCCGGTTGCTGAAGGTTTTCAAGATGCAGTTGGAGAGGGTGCTAGGTAATCTCATCTAGGCTGTTCTTCCCATGAGAGGTTGGACCAGAAGATCTTCTGAGATTCCTTCCAACCTGGGCTGTTCTATGGTTCTATGATTGCATGATTTGTCTGGTGCTTTTTAGACAATAAGAGATTTTCTAAAAGGAAGAAATACGGGAAATGCTATCTCAATCAATAATTCATTTATTTCTGCTTTCCCTAAGGATTAGGCGAGATTTTTTTTTTTTTTTTTGCTAATTCTTAAATTCTATCAGAAGTGGATACATTTCTTAAACTCCATTTAATTTAATCCTCCTGCAAATATTTAAACTTCCTTCAGTTCTCTTCTGAGCCCATCCCTGGGTAAATCCAGCCAGACTTTTCTCACCTCCGTAGGTCAATAATAATGGTGTGCCAGCTGTTCATGAAAGATTTAAGAGTTGATTTGGGGGGAGGGGGGGGGGAACAAACACAAGACAATTTTCTTTGTGCAGGTATGGACATAATGGCCGAAATTCATTATGCAGCATAATTGATTTGTGACAAGTACCAGTAAATGCCTTTTGAAGAGGGTCTGTATGGTGCACTGCAACCATGCCATGTGTGGCTACTACCAATATCCACACCAGTGGATTGGTACTGCTTCTCATGCTCCCAATAGCTGGCACTAAATACATTAACAGAAACAGAGCCAGACAGAATTGGTGTTAGCATACGCTGAGGATTTTAAGCACACAAAATTTAAAAATACAAATTATTTCTCAGAAGTACTAGAAAACAGGAAAGGAAGCTGGCTGTCTTACATTTCTTTTTAAACTTTGCCCTAAGGAGAATGGCAATTTTTGCCCCCACCCCCACCCCTGGCATTGGAAGCAAAGTTTCCTTTCAGGAATGATAAATTCCGCAGGTAGCTGTGCACTGACACCCAGAATGCTGATTATGCTCTCCAGAAAAATTGCTTAGTTTCAAAGCCAACAGATAAAGAAGGGATACAAGCAACCCTGGCTATCGGCACAATGCCAGCTGCGGGAACCCGTGCTCTCTGCGTGCTGGTTATTACAGAGGAGTTATCTGCTGAGTCCCTTCTGCCTTTCTCCCGCACCCGAGTCAGGGGACTGATGGAGGCAGCATGATGGACTTCCTAGTGCTTGGTTCTGGTGCAGCTGAAAGCCCCTGCACCCCACCTCAGCTATTCCTAAACATTTTTTTTTCCCCTATATTTTTTCTTTGTAACCCACGTTAGTAATTTACAGGCTAATTTCTGGACTCTGTGCACCTTCAGCAATCACCAGGCACAGCACTCAAAGCCATCACAGATATGGTGGCTTTTGGTGACCTTTCTTTCTGCCACACCTTTTTTTGCTCCAGATGTGTCGGCTTGCATGAAATTCAAGAAGTTCATTCTTAAACACACATGTGTGCATAAATGACTTTGTAAATTGTAAAAGGTAGCAAAACCCAAGCAAAACTGTGAGCCACTATGTTTATGAAGACAGATTTCCCATGGATTTTATACATATTGACCCAAAAGAGCTCTGAGATCCAGAGGCAGGATTACTAACACATCTCATTTCTCAAAGAAATGGGGCCAAAACTGACTGCAAATTGTCTACAGCTCATCCAGGTGACAAAGTGGAAAACTGAGCTTGGAGGAAAGCTGGACAGAGAGCATTCCTCCTGCTTGAAGGCTGGAGGAATAAGGCACATGGCAAGTTTTTGGCCTCTTTGCACTGAGGTCAAAGTCAGTGGGAGTCTTTTAGCAACAAAAGCAACGTCCACATGGGGCTTTCACCCTGATGCTTAACAGCTCCTTCAGCTGGCACAGGCTGAGCTAGGGTTTGGGAAGTCAGTGTCTCAGTGCATCAAGGATCTCATCCCAAATGTCTTCAGCTTTCTCTCCTAGGACAGCTGCCTCTTCCTTTGTGTTTTGCCACCCAGTTTGTAATTCAGAATTGTTGATTCCTCATTTCCACCCCTAACTTATCTTATGCCAGAGGGAGACCATAAGAAACAAAAAGGCATCAAGGCTTGGGTGGGGGTGAAACGCTTTCAGTCCTCAGCACAATTCCTTGAAAATGCCACCCCTTTCCAAGGCACAGGGAGGAGCACAGGATGGGGTATCCCCTCCAGTCCCTTGCCGTGCAAGTGGCAATGAAAGACAGCCCTTTGCATGAGTGTAAGCAAGCTGACCCAAACTTGGCACAAGCCTCCAGCATGCTCCCATCCTTCTCGCAACCTCTGCCAGTAGACACCAAGGAGGAGTCCATACTCTTGCTTGGTGTTTGTTTCTCAGCAGCAATGAGGTTTAAAATTAGACATGAGTGCCAAACATCCAAAATATTTTGAAAGACATTTCAGTGTGGCTGAGGGTGACCTTAAGAAACCCATCTCAGCTGCTGCATGAGAGAGGTCCCCACAGCTTCTCCTCACAGGTGGTACTGATGTGGGACACGGTTCTCCAGCTGGAGCAAACCATCAACAAAATGGGAGTCTTCATCTCACTGTCTCCGTGTTCAACCCAAGGGCTGGGGCATGGTGGGCAACACAATCTTTACCAAGACAGCTTGTGGGCTCAGGAGGAAGGTTACAGGGTGAGGTGTCTTAGATCACCTGTGTTGTGCAGGGAATTGGACCATGGTGACACTCTAACTCTCTGCTCTGGCCTTAAGTAGTACAAACACAGTTACAGTTTTCTACTGCTCTTTCAGTCTCAAGGGCCCTTCTGCTGCTCTCCTCAGTATGACTACCCTGAGAAGCAGAATTACCAGCAAACTTTGTTGCCTCACTACTGTGGTTACGGCAAGTAGGAGTTTGTCTCTGGGCCAGGGTCATTATTCTGCCACTGACTTTTGGTGTGCTCCTGGTCACATCACTTCATCTCCCTGTAGCGAGGTTTCCCATCTCTAAATAACAATGACACTTCATACAATACTCCTAGTTCAATGCCCTATTTACCTGAAAGATCTCCAGAGCAGGAAACATCTCTTACAGCTTCACAACAACTAGTAGCTACTCAAAACTCTGCAGTAATATAGACAGTTGCTAACTGTCTATAAATCATTAGCTTTTCTTCATTTGAAGTAAATCCTCAGCAACAGAGTTCATTTCAAGATCGATATATAAATAAACACACACGTATATTGTTCTTTTATAATACATATATACGGGGACTGTGTTCTCCCAGAGAGATATCATTTCTCCATTTGACTTAAACAGCAAGAAGGTGGTGACTTCCTACCTAATGAAGATTGTCCAGAAATGGAGTGTGTTGGTAAAATTAAAATTCTTATTTTATTTTTGTGGTAGTATATGGAAATACAATTATTTGGTGAAACTGCCAGAGTGACACATGGGAGCTGTCATTTGGAGAATATATATAATTTCCCACATAAGTCAGACTCCCTTTTTATATTATTTCTAATGGGAAACCACTTGCAAAAATATTTATTTTGTAGTCCTAATTTAATACAGTTCTCCCCCCCTCCAAAAAAAAACCCCACCAAACAACAAATGCCTTCAACAGAATGGAGCAAATGAACAACATTTCTTCGGAAAACAGATATTGGCAAAAGCCCCAAACTATTTAATAGGAAATTCAAGTCTTGAAAGGCAGTCTAGATGGAAAAAAAAACCAACCAACCACCCAACTAATTTACTTTCTGAAAGTTTTTTGTCCATTTGCTGAAACTTTAGGAGTAAAGGCTCTCAAGAGGGGCAATTCTGTGGAAAAATAAAAAAGGAAGCAGCTTCTGGGTGAGCGTTGAGAAATACTCTGCAATCTGCTCAAACGACTGAGTTTCAGAACTATCAAATATTTGTATCAAATCAATTATGAACAATGTGTAGATCCCAGCTTATTTCCCACGTTATTTCACTTCATTTGAAGCAAGAAATAAGTTTATGAAAAGGATGATCAATCAGTGCATCGCTGGGGAAGAGGACAAGCAACAAAATCTCACTCGCTGCGTTATGCCTTTAGAACAAATTACACAGACAATCTAGAAGGTTTTATAAAAAGAGGAACCAATTTCACCCTGGGGGCAACTGAAGCACCTCATACGGCTGTATGAGGAAGGCACACACTGAAACTTGGAAATGTTAAGAAAAAAAAAAGGTAGGAGGGAGAGGAGGATTTTCTTCTCCGTATTCTCTTGGCATCTTTCAGATAATTTGAAATCCCATCCCCAGGTAGCAATAGAATTTATCTTTCCCTGGAAAAGCAGTGAGGCCAGGTGCTGAAAGAAAAAAATAAGAAGTGCCCTGGCTTTATTGCAAGGTCTGTAATTTGGGCAACTGGTGGTTTTTGCACCCTTCATAAGTGGCAATTGCCCTGTACTCAGAAACGGGAAATGCGGATGAGGGGACTCTGCCTCCAGGACCTGAGGTCCCTGTCCTTTGCATGAATTGGGACTATTGCTGCAGCAGACTTACCTTCCTGTTCTTCCACAGGTCTGAAAACACAAAGGGTCTGTCCAAAAATGATGAACATGCTCCTGATGGCTTGTGCTGTGGTGGGATGGTCAAAGGTAGTCTGGTTTGTTTTACTCACACACTTTAAATGGAAGAAGTCAGGAGGCTGGAAGGCAGGAGCAGTTCCCAGGGGACTTAGTGTAGGAAATGTTAAATGTATTCAGCTGCTGCCTTTGCCCCAGGTGGAAGAAGGCTTTCTTGGATGAGAAGGTGCTCAGCTTCCATCCCTGCAGCTCACCAGGCAGGCGGAACCAAACCAGCCCTGGAACAGAAAACACCATCATGTGGTGGTTTTAAACCCCTCAGAGCTGCATCTCCCTGAGCCCTGCAAGAAGGACACCATGCTACATTGGCTACGTTTGGAGGAGGGTAGCTGTGGGCTACCTTGGCAGTCAATGGGGATAGAGAAGCATCTCAAGAAGGAGACCAGGTCTACTTATGATCTGCGTCCCCCCTTTGGGCTGGGGGTTATCCCTTCCCACATTCACACTCCCGTCTGCCAAGAACGTACCTGGCAGGACTCTTCCCGGCAAATCCTTCTGTGCCCACCGCTGGCGGAGGAGGACAAAGAAAGACCCGGTGGCAAACTAACCACAAATTTTCTTTCCTTGCCTTTTTCCTCCCACTTGTCCCTTTCACGACCAGGTAGATCGCTGTCATGCAGATGGCCATTAATATTGGTGCTGATTACCAGCAGCAGATAAATCACAGAAAGCAGGGCTGGCAGGCTGTCCCCCCGCCTCCGGGCAGTATCAGGTCTCTCATCCATTCCAGCTACCTCACTCTTAAAAAGCCAGCGGTGATGGGTTCCAAGCACTGTCCCAAGGCACTCGAGTCTTCTTTACTGTTAGAAAGCACTCTGTAACGTAAGCTGCATAAATCTCGCATTTATTTACCTTTTTAAAAACAGGTGTACAAAGGTTTTCGGGATTTTGCAGATATTTGTGCAGAACAGAACAGATGGAGCTGGCATAAGAACAATCTCAAAGTGAAGACGCAGAACTCCGGCTGGGGGGTGAGGATGCTTCGCCCCCCCCGCCCCATGCAGTGGCAGGCAACCTGAAAACTGAAGATCGATACAGCTTTATCAGTTAAGAATCCAGCCTTGCCTCTTTGGCATTACTTATTTATAAAGGACTCTGCTACTTAATAATTTTTGGCTGCTACTGAGTTTATCAACTGGCTGATCCAGCAAAAAAAAAAAAAGAGTCCATTGGCCCCTCTGGTGCTGTTAGGGTGGGGGAATCCGGTTTGCAAAGTGTGCAAAATTGGCACAGGTAGCTACCCCATCACCACCGATTTCTCCCCTAGCAGTGCTCCAGCACAGGAATGAGTTTTGTCTGTTTGGCCTGGTTGGACTGACCCAAACCTCTAGAGAAGGAATCACCCCCCAGGCTCGTGGCTATAGGGAGGGAGAGGTTACCCCTGACCATGAAGAGGCCATAAGCCAAGTGATTTTTCCAGGCTCTAGAGGACAGGCTGCCAGGGACACTGCTTCTTCCTTGGACATTGGCAGGGGTTGTACCCCATCTTCCCATGGGGGAATGATTTACTGTCAGAGATGCTCCGTAGCTGTAGGCAAGATTTGCTGAAGGAGATGGCGGGGATGGAGAACAGGATGGAGAGAAGTGGGGAGAGGTGATGGTTTGGGGGGGATGTGACTTACAGCTTTCCCTCTTCTTTCAGTGCTCTTTGGAGATACCAGACTGGTCACCATTCGCTGCTGTCCTCTGCTGGATAAGCAGCCCTTCAGCTTAGTGATGGGAGGTGGTGCGGGGGAAAGGCAACCATCACCTTCAGAGCAGGCAGCGCCCCAAATCTCAGATGTGAAGAGGGGACTGCAGACACGGAGAGCTCGCCGTGACCTGGGATGGCTGTGGGACCAGGGACCTGCGGTCTGCAGCTGACTCTGCTTCCTGTGGCATTAGGCAGATGGAAATGACGAGTAAATGAATGTTGCTGCTGAACTGAAGGGCTCCCTGCTTGGATGAGGGGAACTATACCCCAGGGAATAGGGAAGAGATTTATGCCTTGGCAAAGCAAGCAGGAAGGAAATAGTTCTGCTGGGCACAAATTGCTTCTTCCATCTATTACCACTGCTGTGAGACACCTGGAAATATCGGTTCCCCCAGAAAAAAATTCAGGTGTCCCTGAATGGAGCAAGACTCCTCTCTACTACCAGGGCTGTTTTAGCAGTAGGCAGAATTGCTTCCTTTGCAGCAATTATTTTCTCAGGTTATTTTCTACCACATCCCTGAGGCCACACTAACGTTTCTTTTCATGCTCAGCTAAGCTGCTGATTGATTCTTCCTGGAGCTTTTCCTGTATCGATACCAGCAGGGGACTGAGCAGCACCCAATAACGCAGTGAAAGTCAATTAACTATATGAGGCACTCAGTTGCCTACAGCCAGAAAAGTTCCTTTCCCAGCTATTCTGCCTGAAGCCCCATCACTCTGACAGCAAGAGGATGGTGCCTTGTTGCCTCTAAATTAGGAGCCCTGAAAGAGGAGAGGATGGCGATCCTGGATCTAGCATCTCTTCTTCAGCGCTCTTGTTCTTCCATCTGTGCTCTGGACAGCCCGAGAAAAACATGTCCATCATGCCATGGCTGCCAGTGGTTGATGGGATGGTTTAGGGAGCACTCATTTCAACGCTACAGCATGTGCTGATGTTAGAAAACATCTCCTAACCAATTACAGCACTTGTGGACATGCCCAGCATTTATGTACACGTCACCATGTTCATGGAGGAACGCACAGTTATGAAAGCAGATGGTTTGTTAAAAAAATAATAATACTTCAATCAGGCAGTCAAGGAGAAGTGACTTGACAGCACTACTGAATAGCCGCAAGGAATGCACAGTTTTAAAAAAGATGTTCTTCATGGGATACAGCAGAGCTGCCCTGCCTTTGGCCGGGACATGAGACTTAATAATCTTCAGTGGGATTTTCAGAAGTGCCTCAGGTTCGCTAGAAGGACATTTCTTATCCTTAATGACTTGTGCTCCTAAATTATTTAGGTGTCTTTGACAATCTCGCCACTAATCCTAATGAAGGCCACGCCAGGCTCTTTAATAAGCATAATGCTGCAGTCCGCACCGTTTGTGTCCCTGGTGGAAGTAGTGCTGCTCAGCTGATGGGAGCTGATTAGATCTGTATAACTCACCTACCCAGAGATAACCGTCCTGAATGTTCCCATTTTTCCTTCTGTCAAAAGATAAAAGACCTATTTGGTGAATACCCATCAATGAAGGACGGAAATTGTGTGCATGGACACACACAGGCAAGTCCTACAGAAAATCCCACCAATTTGGTAATACTTTGTACCAACATGATTTGGGGGCAATATTTATCATCATATGCCCTGGGGCTGCAGGCCTATCATCTCAATACACATCCCTTAATGTACAGTATTGTCTCTTAAGGTCCAGTGAACACCTGTATTATTCACAGTAAACCTGCGGTGTTCACACCTGGGGGCAAATTTAACCGGAAAGCAGGAAATGCAGATTTTTGGTTCAAGCACAAGGGGAAATGACATATGTGTGGAGCATGCACATTTTTTGTGATACTCCTGCCACTTAGGTCTGAGCAGAGAACTTCCCAGAGAAAAGTAGTATGTGGTCCACCAACTTCTGCAAAATATTGACTCTGCAACTGAGGTGTTATTGTGCCGGCTAAAACTGCTCAGTGGTGTTTACTGTACTATCATGTACCTCTTCTGCTATTCTTGAATGAATAGCTGAGCCCTCCCCCCTCCCTCACTTTGCAAAATCAATAAAAAAAATCATCACAGGAATCTGTGCGATTCTCTCCTAAATGATCCCATGGATCTTGAAAGAGGTCAAACACAGACCGGCATGCTATGTGTATGGGAGGAATGGAGCAGACACCAGGTTATATATCCGTCAGCACTTCCAGAGTGCAGCATCTCATAGGGAATTCCAGCTGTAGCAAAATAGGAAGGTTTCCAGAGAGCAGATTTTGCCATCAGAAACTGCCTTTTTTTTTTTTTTTGGAAACAGAATGTTTTTATGAGAACATGGTGGTTTTGATTATGTTTTTCATGGAGAAAAAAAGTTGCAGTGAGTCATTTTGAATTTGCCATTTTCCTTTAAACAATGCAGCGTGTGCATTCTGCACATTCTGGCCTTGACCTCTTCACAGATGTTAAAATGAAACAACTCCACAATGTGTGGAAGATTGAGTAGGATTAAAATACACTACCATGAAGGTGAAGTTTTCCCTCCTCAGACCAAAGCGAGTGACATTTAACAATTAGCTTAAACAAGAAATTTATTTGGAATGTTTTGTGTCGTAAAAGTTACATTCAGAATTTCACTCCGAAATGGAACGAAAACAAATTTCTAAAGACCTGGGCTTTCTTCCCAGCAGGGTGCTCCCAGTTTCCAGTCGGCAGCATCCCTTGGGGCAGGTTGAGGATGGATTGTGCTCTGCAGTCATCAGGGTCTACTCATTCTTATATCTCAAATCACCCTTCAAGGCTGCTCACCTTCAGCAAGGCTGTTTTGCCTTTGGGAGCAGATGTGATTGCTGGGGTGTTGCCCACCACCCTGCTGCATTATTAAATGAAGTACGTCCTCAGAGTGGTGAGCACAGATCAAGCCCAGCCCAAGCCCCCGAGAGCAGAAATCTTGTTACTGATGGACAGCTGTTGGAGCCTGGAAGTGCTGGTGGAGTTCTTGCCAGTCACTCCCAGGCACCATCTGGTGGTCACAGTTCTCTCAAAATCACCTTTTTTTCCCTGGAGTCTGGTTCTTTAGGAGCAATAGTAAATAAAAGTAAAGCTCTCTAATTCAGCCTCCCCTGCAAAGCAGGAGCAGCTCTGCCAGGGGTGGAATGGGTCAACTTAAAGTAATGGGGGAGATGGGAGTCACAAAGGGAGGGAGAGCTTTTTTGGGAGTTCAGGTATGTGTTTGTGCAGTGAAAGAAAGCTGAGCAAAGGAGAGGGGAGATTAGCAAGTGAACAACGGTAGCAGGAAGACTGGAAAGCAGGGGAATCTGCTTAAATAAATTAGTTCTTGCTCATTTGCAGCAGGAGGGGTAACACATCAGGTATGTATGTTTTTTGGGTGGTTGTCAGGTTTTGTTTCAGAGAACATCTTGCTTTAGGGCAGCACTCTCCTCTGCTGTGAGGGAAATGCCTGAGTGTTCCCAGGTACACTGTGGCTGCATAGATGGAGAGAAGGACTGAAGAAGCTGGGCTGAAAATGCAAAATGCTGATGCTTTTCTGCACTGTGTGTGGTTACGCCGTGGGGCCTCTTGCTGCTTGGTGTGTTAGCCAACAGACGCGTGCTTGGGTTCAAAAAGTGCTCAATTTGGAAGAAGAGAAGTTAATCATGAGCTATTAAATGTAGAGATGCTTTTCTCCAGGGGCCAAACTCACCGGCAGTCAGGAGAGTGGCCTGGGGGCAGGGAGCCTGACTACCTGCGTCCTAATCTTCTAATCTTCTTTATGCATCTGAAGGTTACTGGGCTAGCTCAAATTTTAGTTACTTCTTTTGCTCTGGATGTTAGAGGGTAGGGGGCACATGGCACACTAAATTGCAAGCTCTCTTTGCCCTGTTCAGTTTGGGTTGGAAGCGGTATGTCTTATTTGTGTGTGTTGCCACGGCTGATCTAACAAGTGTGCTGGGAATAGAGATTAGGGAGCTTTGGGGTGCTTTACAGACATGCTTTTCTGAGCAGCTTGAATCTAAGCTCTGTCTTCCTTCCCACCTGGAAGGTCCTGTTAGTTCTTCATGCTGCCGGTCTGGTTCGCAAGGGGGAGTGACTGGAGGAGTGACTGCACCAGTGGGTGACTGGAGGACCTTCCAATGTGGGTATCTCAGCAGGCTGCTCCCTAGCCTGAGGGTCTCTCAAGCCCCTGGGAAGTACCCTCTTAGGAAGGGTACGTCTAAAACTGGGGTAGAGGAGAATTGGTGGGAGACAAGAGGTATCTGGAGAGGAGACAACTGGCTAAATTTTCCTGTTGCCACTAAAAATTCCAGTCACTTTCCTGCCCGTGCTTCTGTCCATCATCAAAGTGGAACGGTATCTGAGAACCGTAAAGAGTAAATTTATTATATTGATTTTTTCCTTTTTTTTCCCCTTTTTTTTTTGTCCTGTATATAGGCATGACCTGTAATGGAGAAGCTATCATGCACCTGCTTTGGCTCTCAGTGGTAGATGAGGATAGCTTCCTTCCAATTATACGGTCACTGTTTGGATTGCTCCTTGCTAAGATGACCCTGCATCAGTTAGGTCAGCAGGAGATTGCTTGTTCCTTCCCTAAGGTATCCATTTAGAGACCTGAACATCAGCTAGGTGTGTATGATCTTAATGAAACTGTGATCAGGATTGTGTGCCTTTATCTTCCAAGGACAGAACTCAGCCGTAGTGTTTTTGTGAGTAGATTTTTAGCTTAGTTTCCTATGAAATGAGTGTTATCTCATGATGATGTGTGTGTATACTTGCACAAGCAGAGCTGCGAGTCTCAGCCCTGTAACTCTGAGCCTCATTTCAGCAAAATTTGACAAAATAGTAGGGAGTTTCAAGGTGTTAGAGTAAAGAAGAGCAACCTTGCTAATGTTATCTGAAGGAAAAAATGCAGCATGTGACTGGGGAATAGACAAATTGCACAAGCAAGAGTTGTTATAGAAGCATCTGTGGGCAGGAGCTTCCAAACCAAAGCTGTTAATCCTCCGTGGTGGATTCTCCCACACAGCCTTTCCAATGCCTGGAGAAACAATACACAGAGCTGATGGAGGCGAGGCAGCTGGTGCCCGGGCTGTCCTCTGTCAGCAGCTAGCAGGAGTGATCAGCCTTTGTCAGAGAATTTGAATCAAGCTTGCCCTGGGAGAAGGGCAGTGAGACTAGAAATGATGGGAGATGGCGTACTCCCTGTTCATATGAGGGTGTTTGGGCTGCAGGAATATTGGTTGTGCCCTCATGCTCCAGCACACCTGACGTGGCATGAGGACTGTCATCAGTCAAGTCATTCCTGCCCTTTCAGAGTACAGAGCTTGTGTGTCAGCCCATCAGCACTGATGTGACAACCCCCATCACTAGATTGTTTAGGCTCTACAGGGAGGAATAGTAACGTTAGGAGTCTGAAGCCTTACTCACGTCTCATCACCTGGTGATAATGTCCCTTGAGGTCAAGATTTGTCTTGTAGCTTCCTCCACTGGAGCTATCTAGCCCAGCATGCCTCCTTGATCCCTGGAAGGAAATATGCTATGTGGCAGTATGGTTCTTCCACCCAATTTTAGCTCCTCATGTGCAAAATTAACGGTGCTGTAGAAGTGCCCAGACAACCAGGCCTGAGCAGAGTGGTCTCATTCCAGGCATAGCTACCAGTGGTGATATTGGTTGATCCCGGAGAAGTCTCTTGGAGTCAACACCACCAGACAGCATTGGCCCCGCAGAGAGGAACGGGAGTGCACCAAGTCTTGGGCCGGCAGCAACACTGCGTCACTAAATGCAGAAGCGTGAGTCGAATGACTGTGTCAGGGTGAATCAGCATGGGGTCTTCAATGCAGCTGATTTCCACAGAAAGATAACACACTGACCTGCAGGGACTATACTGGTTAGCTCTCCACCAATGATAAAAAGTGACTGTCTCAGATGGAGAAAGAGGTTCTCTAGATGCTCAAAATCAGGGGAGATTTTGAGAGAGAGAGTGAGAGATTGTCTTTCTGGTCTTTTGTGCTCAGTTATAGCTTGCTCCAGGTATGGTGTCATGCCCTCCATTGGGGGCACAGTCTGCAGTGTTGGAGAGGGTGAGCAGGGGACAGCTGTGGAGCAGCGTTACTTGAGGACTGGTGGGAATGATGCACGGGGACATCAGTTGGTAGCTTGATTACAGTGTGTAATTACCTCTGGGAGAGACAATGTCAGCTGCTAAGAGACTATTAAATCCAGCTGAAAAAGGCATGTTAATTTTTTGGGGTCTTTCTCCATCTGTTAAAGTTAATTTCATATCTTCAAAGTTAATTTCATATCTTCACTGATTTTAAAACACCTATCAGTAGTCTGTTCAGATGCTGGATTTGGCCCTGCAGCACACGACTCAGCAGGTACCAGCTGGAAAGTAAAATATTGCTAACGGACAGGGAAGAGAATTGCAGCATGAAATCTGTTTCCAGTGCCCCTCAGCTGGAGAAGCACGGCTCTGTGCAGGGAGGGAACCAGGTCTGTAGTGAACCTTGTGAAAGGATTGCAGACAGCTTTGCATCCCCATCTTACAGACCGCAGCAAGCTGTGAGAGCTAGGACCGGGATCAGCCAGCTCCTACTCCTGTCCTTCCCCTTCCTTGGTTGTGGTTTGGTACAGGGCACAAGGGGGTTCCTCTGATCTCAGGGTTCCTAGGGCTGGATTGGGGAGTTTGACACTTACCTACCACCTAGTGACAGACGTGGGTGGGCAAAGGCAGGTCACTTGCTTCATCTGATGTGTTCATGGGCTGATGTTCTGGGTAAGACGTCTGGGTCTGCTCTACTCCCAGCAGTCCCAGGTGGACTCAAAAACATCAAAAGTGAACTAGAGGACTAAACACGCCTGAAACTCCTGTGGAAAAGGTATCAGATTTAAGAGGTTATGTATTCTCTGTGTGATTATTTGCCACTCTTGAACTGGTAGTGGAGCAATGTTTGGAGTACAAGTCTATTGATGCCACTGCACTCCTGATTGAATTAAAACTCAGTGACAAGACCTTCTTTTTTTTTTCCCCAAAAAAGGTTCTGTCTTGTTCCCATTCCTCCCAGTACCTGTTTTTCAAATTTAGCAACATCACTTGAATTATTGAAAACCAAATTATTTCATGTCTCCAGCTTCTTTGGCAGGAGCATGATGGCTATTGACAACAGGCCATCAATCATGTTTTAAAAAGAGCCATCAGTATTAAGCAGGAGAAAGAATGAGGATTTCCAGTGAAAGATGGAAATATCACTAATGAAAGGCCAAGTGAAATCTTTTCCTAATGAAAGCCTCAAGTTGTAACCAGAAGCTGTGTGCTTGCAGAACGCCTTATCCTGGCATTGTTCTGATTGTTCCCAGCTAAGAGAAGATGATATATCTTGGACTCACAATGCAATTTAATTGGTGTCCAGATGGTTTTGTGAACAGTATTGTACAGGCTGCATTTGAATAAGCATTTTCCTCTTGCCTGAAAGTGCTTTAGATAAAGCACAAATGCAATGCATAAAAATGACATTGGCTTCTGATCACCCCATGCCATGTAAACTCATGAATTAAGTGTTCAATGGAGGTCAGAACCAACGAAGGGAGGAAAACACTGCCATGGGTTCCTGTGAGATGTAGTAATTTTTAGGTGTTTAAAAGTTATCTAATAATCACCCGTTTTATTTTTAGCACTGATTTTCATCAAGAAAAGTATCCAGCATGGGGAAAAGAGAGAGAATCTGTCCCCTGGCTAAAATGGGAAAAAAAATACTTAGGAAACATCGGGCTGCAAATCGGCTTTCTGGGAGAGGGTTGGGCCCTTGAGAGTTAGTGTCTTGAAATACATTGCAGATTTTGTTTGCATTTTTCTCCTTTTTGCTGTCTTGGCAGGTGGAGGCATCTGAAGGATGCTTTGCCAAGACACTGAACTTCTATTAAATCTTGCACCAGGGAGACAGTAATGATTTACATGGCTTTCTCCCTTGCTTGCAATTAACTGTGGCGCATGTTCATAACGGGTGCCCGTTTGGTATGCCTAGATGATTTGGGCAGAACAACTTAGGCAGTACAACCCAAGAAGGCCATGAAGTATTCATGTCATCTAACTTGTGCTACCTCCAGTATAAAATGTCCATCACCAGGTGTGGGGTGTCTCTGGACGTTGAGGAGGCAGGCTGGGCGGTGAGTAGGGTAAGTGGTCTTGAGCCTGGTGTGTGAACACGTCCCTAGCAGTGAGACAACTGGTGGAGCTGGCTGCTGGAGAGACCAGGGGTGTCCCAGACAACCACTGGAGACACCATGGGGTCTCAGCTGTGGGGGATTTTGGAACCCAGTGGAAATGTCTTCATTTCCACAGTTTGCTCAAGCTTCTAGGTTGCATTCAACTTTTTTTATACTGTATTATTCCAAGACTTCATGTTTTCAAGCATAAATTAAGCACTTAAGCAATAATTTGGAAGAGTGTCTCTTCAACCTTCAAAGGCAAAGACTGAGTGTGGTCGTTATTTGTTGATATTAATTTTGCTGTAAAGAACTGAGTATGGGCATGGGGTGAGAGAGTTTCAGATGAACCTGATTTCCCCCAATGCATTCGGCAAACTGAAAAGTACCCATGTACAAATTTTGGGCAAAGTAAAACATTTCACCCAGACCAGAAGAGAATATTTTGTGCCATAAGCACAACACATTGAAATATGAGCTAGAAGAGAACCAAAGGAGCAGTCCGGGGAAGCTGCACTTGGCTTGGGGTGCTGGAGTAGCACTGCACCACAAAGTCTGATGGCCAGGTCCAACATCTGATACAGGAACTGGTTCTGTAAATCTCCCAAGGTCTCCCCTGGCTTTAAGAAAAGCCATAAGGCTTGTTCTGATATATGGTCCTGTCGTTAGGGAGATATGCCAAATTACACAGACAGCTCAAAATCCTCTCTGTAAATGCATCTGTGTCTTATAAAATTTGTCCAGCCAGCCTTATATCGTTCCTTTCAGTTCTGCATTGCCAAGACCTTCTGGCAAGCAAGTGCTTCTTGTTTTTGCAGTTGAAATGCAGCAGAGAAGTACATAAGAACAAGGGTAATATCAAAAAACAGCTGGTAAATGCCGAAGAGAGACCTTGAGTATCGGAACTGGTGCCAAACAGAATCACATAAGATAATATTTACCTGTCCTCCGGGATTCGTTACAGAGACTGCTGGGGAAAAAAGTCCCATAGATTGCTGGAGGGCTCCTAGAGCAGACGATCAAGGAAATTAATGTCAGGACTTGAATGAATAAAAGGTGGACCAGTGTTGCAGACAGGCGAGGATCTTTCTGCATTAGTGTTCCTAATAAACTGGAGGTTTGGGAGGTTATTTTTCAAATGGAGATAGTTAAATGACAAACCACAGTGGGTTAAGAGGTTTAGAAATGAAGCTTAGAAAGGCCGTTGTGGTGGAGAAGGTAGAATGCCCGTTGGATATGTTTTGGATTCGCTTGGGGATGTTCAGTCCTGCTCTGTAAGATAGCTGCTGGAGGCATCGGTGTGCTGTTTCGAGCACTGTGGTGCCAAAATGGCATGGAGCCGGACCATGAGGTCTGCGGGAGTGTGCCTGTTTGCACCAGGAGCACTGAGATATTTGATTTTGTATCTTCTCTAGAAGCCCCACTGTGGCTCCGTCTAACAGCACTGTTCTCACCCATTGTTTTTTCCCTCAGCCATCATTTCTCTGCCAGCAGTAGATGAATGCACGCAGTCTTGGCCGGGACACTTTGCAGGGCTCTGCCCAGTGGCTCATTAAATTAAGTTCAGCCCTTTGGTGCTTCTCCCGACGTGCTGTGGCTCTAAAAATCACCCATGTGTGATACCCTCTGCCTCAGCTGAGCCTGCAGGGGCCTCAAGATGAGAGGTGAGGATCCGTGTCACTAGAGGGGCTGCTGGAAGGAGGAGGGTGGGTTGGTCTTCCCTTGACATCCTTTCCAGAGTGGAGGTTTGCCCCAGTTCCTGAGCATAGCCCAATTGCTACTGCTTCCCCTGTCCCTCTGATGGTGAAGAAGTGCTGCCCACCAGAGTTCCTGCCAGGGCTTCAGCAGCCCCTCAGGTGTCAAGGGTTTCATTGCATCCTCTGACCCACGTGGGGTACTGCGTTCATTTTTAACCTTCAGGAGAGGAACATGAATTGTCAGTTATTACCTTCAGCTCAACTTTGCCCAGTCTAATGCTCAGGTGGTCAAATACTTTATCTCTTCTCAAAGTTGGCTGCACACATATCTTGAAGGCATATGTCCTGGTACCTGTTGTGCAGAGGTAAACATCTGCCTTTGGTTGCAAGTGAGACATCTATAATGAAACATAAAAAACTAAACATGGGAAGTTCTAATTTCAGAGGTGGACACAACTTGGGGTTTGAAAGTTTCTAGCGGGGTGGAGGTGGGGGATCAGCTCTGGCTCCTATCCTGTGCCACAAAGCATGGGAAAAACAGGCAGAGAGCAAAAGCAGGAGATGGCAGATAGCAAATTAAGTCGCCCTTTTTTTTCCTCCTTAAAAAGCACAGCAAATTTGTTGCTATAGGATCTGAATGAAACCACGTATTTTTCTGGCTCCTATTGTGTTTTTGACATATTTAAGTGTCAAGGCTAGGCAGATGGGGACCCTCGGTTTTGGGAAGTCCAGGGCTGAACTCAGGTCTGGAAGAAACTTTACCTGAAGACAGATTGTCAGACAGCTGCTTCCTAGAGGTTGTTACTGCTGTTGGCTTTCTTCTTCTGCAAAGCACTGACGGTGGCCACTGTTTGAACTTTGCTTGCCAAAACACACACACACGCAAATATGCATATATGAAAGCACCATGTCTCCTTGCCTTTGGCTCATTCTTTGTACCTTCATTGCAGGACTGTTCCCAAAGCATCAGCTAATTACCCCTCTTTCTTCCCAGAGCATGGCTGGTGGTTGCCTTTGGACAAGGCTCATTGAAACAGAACCAGGGCGAATCGAAGTCAATCAGCACACAGGGGAAAAGTCCCGCTTCACTAACCCAGGCGGGATGACTCCAGCAGAGACATTCATCTCAGTTTCCTGGCTCTCTGGGGAAAGGATGAGCGACAGATGCTGGAAAGAGTTTGTACCATTGGATTTTTAAAATGTACTTTCTTTTACCATAGCACTGCCAAGCTTGTGAGTTCAAGGAGCAAGAGACAACGCCCCAAATTTGTAAGATGGGCACAAATCTCATTCTCTTGTAAAAGAGGACAAATCAGGGGTTCCTCTTATTTGCCCTCTGGGTTTTGAGGCTGAAAATGCAGTATAACCAGCTCTGCCCCCAGCACAGATTTGTCACGGATCAGTTGGCATGAGCAGAACAGAGGTCACTGCTGCAGAGCGAATGGATGCCCAGTAAGGATTCTGAACGTATGCAGATATGATTTATACTTATTGTGGTCTACGAGTACTATGTTGCTAGAGAGCAGATGCTCTCTAACAGTGAAAATCTTCCACAGGAACCATGGTAAAGCTCTTAACACACCCCATTATAATGTCCAGTCCAGCATGGGATGACATAAGGAAGGATTTTCCAAACACTAATCCCTGAAACATGTTCCTCCTCTTGCCTGTCTATGACTGAAGATATGACACAGTGATATCTGTCATGAGAGGACAGGAGTGGAGAAAGGTCTGAGCCAGTGAAACAGAGAGGGACAGCAGAGACTGGAGCAAGCAGCAGAGAAACAGGGCTTGGCAGAGTGTTGCTCTGACTCGAAAAGCTTCAGCTGTTAGAGGGGACGGAGCCAGGACACCAGCTGTGTGGTGGTGCCCCTGCTGCACAGACACCCACCCTGGCATGTTGGTTGTCAAGCCAAAGAGGTTTGCAGGGTCATGTTTGAGTGAGGGAAGAAAACCTCACCAGCTGTCCCACCCTGAGCTTCATCCGGCCTGCAGCCTCAGCGCTTCGGAGCTCCATCAGGCTGAGCAGGTCTCCTGCAGGGATGGCCTGTGTCACCAGCGCGCCTGCTGCTAAATATGACTTGGGTGTTTTTCTGAGCTCAGGCTTGTTGATGGAGAGAGGAATGGGCTGGACTGGGTTGATACTGCTATACATGTAACTGTGATGTGTTTTTACAATGTTTTTACATTTGTGGGCTCCATGGGACCCATAACCCTTCTGCCAGATGTCCCCTGAGATGACAGTAGAGCAGCAAAGGTTTCTCTGCTGTTGCAGAAGGTGAGGCACAGAGAGATAATTTTTTTTTGTATATGTAACATATACACTCGAACTGACTCGAGGCAAATCAGTTTGTATTCATCGGGATGTTGGACGCTGAGGGTCAGGGCCTGTTTGATCCGAATGGTATACAGGGACTGGGCTGTAAATCCTTATCAGTGTCACTGCCCAAAGGTGTGTATGCCGTGCTCACCATACCCTTGATTGACACACCAGGAGCATGGGGAAGCAGTGATGCCCAACTTGACACCCCGGCCTTCGTGCCTTGGGGCCTTAAGCTGATTGGATTCAAGAGCTAGAGGGAGATGGTGGAGATGTAGACAGCCACACAAACATGTAGAGTGACTACGTGAAGACAGACTGCTTCACCCCTCCCTTCCTTTTCCAAAATCATCAGAGCATGCAGCTGTTGAGCACAAGAATTTTGATTTTGCTTTATTTCTATGCGGTATTTCAAGCGCGATGAGCCATATGGACAGATGGATAGATATTAGAATTGTCCCACTGACTCTGACATGCTGACACCTGCCAGATGTGGATGTGGTCCAGCACAACCAAAATCACAGCTCTTCACATCTGATCTGAATTCGCCCCTCTCTTTTGCAAAAGCACAGACCTCATTTGGGAAGTTTTGGGGGGGGCGGGGGTTAGCAAACAAACCACCCCTTCTCTGCTGCCTCTTTCTGAGAAGCCTGCAAGCCCTGGGAAAGTGATAAAATACTGCAACTAAATCAGTGACACTTCAGCAGCTGAAAAGCAGAGTTCCCGGGGCTTGCACGGTGTTTTCTCACTCATTACTGTTGGATTTTAAAAAGTAGACAATGCCCAGTCACCTGGCAGTGCCAAATTATGGAGACTATGGAGAGGATGGCGTTTCTGCTGAAGCAGTCAGAGCGTGCAGTGAGGCGAAGAGGTGTGTATGTGCTCCAGGAGAAGATGGACTGAGCCAGTGCAAAGCTTGCCAAAGTTACCCCTTCCCAATTTTTGACGAGGTGGGATGAAGCAGCTAAGTCTGCAGAGGATCAAACTTGTCCTCTGGTTGCAGCGAGCTTGAACTTAAGAACTGACTCAATGATTTTGTGCAACCATGGCCTTGTACTTTCTGAAGCCTAATGCCTACCACAAGTTGTGGCAAGAGCTTGGAGGGACAGGGTGCAGACAGAGCTTACCAGGTGGAGGAACAGCCTGGCTGTTCTATCACAAGCTGGCAAGCCCTGCTGAGGGCCAACGTCCATTAGCCAGGCGTGAGTGCAGAGCCAGGCTAACACGGCTGGTTAGCAACCGTACCAGAGCAGGAAAGTCCAAGCCACCCTGCCTGCATTTCCAGGATGGGTCCTGTCCCAGGCCTCTGCTCTCCACCCTGTCTGCTGGTCTAGTCATGCCGACAGCATCTGCCTAGGACTGGTGTCTCCTTGACTTCCTGCAGCTGAATGTGGAGACCAGGCTTTGGGCATGTCCATCCTCTAAAGGTCAAAGAATCACCCTGCAGCTCTGATATCACGCTATGAGGGAGAAACCCTCTTTCTCACTCTCCTTTTTCACAGCCTGGACCACAGGCACATCAGTGAGATGTTGTTGGTCTGGAGTTACCTCTGTGCTGCCTTGGATGTAAGCGTACTTGAAATTTCATTTGCCTTTCTTCTCTCTTCTCACCCCACTTAGGAGCCCCTTGTGCCTCCGCAGCCAGCGCTGGCAGCAAGCAGAGCAAAGAGACGTGGGGGCAGCGAGTCTGCGGGATGCAGGGTGCTGCTGAAGGAGGGAGACTGCTTCCCAGGGAGAGGCACGAGGCACGTTCCGGCTCCCGCTCCCATCACGCACTCAGCAGTACCCCCATGCATTGCAAACAGGCTGCCCCTCTGAAGTGTTGTCAGAGGGTGATGGAGGTGTAACAGCCCGTGTGTTTTTGATGGAGTCAGGGAGGAAGAGTTGGTGGAATTTCAAGAGCTAGCATCCTTCTTCCCCCCCATCAGCTCTGTAAGCAGGACTGTGCAGAAAGGATTACAAACAGAAGCAAAAGAGTGAATATGACACCCGGATGGAATTTCCTAGAGGGCTGTGAGCCTCATAGCTGCTGGGAGGCACTTACCAGTGTCCGGCTCACCTCCTCCACATGCCCTGAAGGACCAGCAATGAAATAAGCTGGTGAACAAGAGTCTGGCAGTGCACATGGGGTGCACCAGCTGCCCTGTCACACATGGACATGTGCTGTGGAGACAGATGGAGGAGCCAGCCTGCTTCGTTTCTGGGGGATGAAGGAATCCCAGTGATGAATGCCAATGCCACCAGTTCGGAAATGCTTTCTGCTTTGCCTGGCACAATCCAGCGGTGGTCTTGTGAATGAAACCCAAAAGCTTGTTTCATGGTCAGGGCCATGATGAAAAGAAAAGCTTCTCATGGGAAGCTTGATGTGAGCCCTCGCAGATCACCAGCACCTGAGATCTTGGTCTCAGAGAGGTCTCTGGGGATGGGGGAAAGTGGTGCAAGGAAACAGGCAGTGTCAAGGTAGGCACAAGGAATATCTATGGGAGGCAATCACATTGCAGGCTTTGTGGGGAGGAAAGGGACTGTCTGCACAACAAACCTTAGAAAATAAGCAGACATCCAGGCTGTTGTGTTTCTCTAAGTGCAGAAGCTGCCGGCGCTGGTGGACCAACAAATATCAACCCTCTAAGAACAGGATGAAAGAAGCCCCACGGTGTGAAAGGGTTCCTTTGGGGCTGCTTTTGTAGGAAAATGAGCCCTTTAAGGCTGCAGCTTCCTTTGCAAAAGCAAAATGCTGCTGTAGCTGTGATTGCCTAAAGTGAAGCTATTTCTATGCCTTCTGTTTGCTTCGCCTGGCAATTGTTAGGCAGTAACTGGAAATGAGGAAGAGAACCCTTTTCTCTCTTAAAAACAAATCAAATTGTGTTTTTGCAGCTATGAAAGCAAGTAATTTTCCTTAGAAGCCGGTGTTCTCTTGAATGGCACGTTAAACTCCTGCACAGCCTGGCAAACATGACTTTCTCCAAGCTCAGCCTCTCGCTTTCGAACTCCCTGCTTCCNTTTCTGTATGCTGTACGTACTGGGCTCTGGCTTTGTGTCAAAGTCCAGCTGTCTGCCATCATCATACGGAGCTGAAAAAACCCTCTTCTGGTCCCTCCTCATTCCCTCGTTATTACACAGCACCGTAGGTGCTTCATTAGCAAAGCCATCCAGATGTTTGGCTTTGTGGGGCGTATCGATTAATTGGATTTCCATTTAACTTCACTTTCAGGATTGCCTGCACGGCCCCTACAGTTGTGGGGAACGTGATGAAATTTCTCCCTGACCTCTTAAACCGGTGCTGCAGGGGGAGAGAAGGGATGTGTACTGGTTGCCATAGTAATAAGGCACCCTGCAAAAACCGGGCATTTTGTCTGCCTTGTGAAAAACATTTCAGCCACCAGATATCCCTGAGCAAGGTGGGCATTACAGGGAAGTGTTTAAAATCACTGTTGCTTGTGCCCTCCCTGGGCTCATCAGCTGGGGCGATGGGAGCACTTCAGGCTCAATTCGGGAAAGGGAATGCTTGAACAAGCACACGCTTCACTGAACCACATGCCTAAACGCCCTGCAAGTTTGGACCTTCATAACAATTTCTTCTCATCTCAGTCCCTACAACAATTCAGGAGTGGTAAACTCCAGGCTTCTCATCTGTATTCATATTTTCCCCCCTCCTTGGGAGGTGAAGGGAAACATGGAAACGGAGCAAGGCGGTTTCTCTGCTGGTGTCTCTTTGAGATGCTCCAGAAGAAAACAGTTCTCTGACACCAATTAACTCTAGCACAGGATCTGCCGATTTTAAGTGGAACATCAAGTCTCACTGAGATAGAAATAACTCTTTTATGCCTGCCTCAGTTCTCAACACTTTATCAAATTCTGGGCCTGGACTCCTGCCAGGTCTTTTCGGAAATAATGAAATGATTATTCTTAGCTCCAAGCTAGGAAGACTTTCTACTGCAAAAAAAAAGCAAAACCTACCCTGCATTTGTTACAATTTTACCCCTCATTTTCATTAATTACTCATTCCTGGTCTAGCCTGGCAAATATGTTTATGATTGTACAGCTCATTGAATTTTTTTTCACCTTGTGTTTCTTTTTCTTCTATCCTACGGGGCTGAAAATTGGATGATGATGAAGGGAAAATGACTTGAAGGCAAGCCAAGGAGGAGCGGAGGAACAAGGCAGGCATGGTGGAGAAGGAGAGACCCACCGGAGCAGGGAATGCCGAGGAGAAGGTAAGGAAGCGGCTGATTTATGACCACCCGGTGAGAAGACAGATGGAAGATGGTGTGGGAAGCTTTTGGAGGAGTGTCCTGTGGATTATAAATGAAGTAGAGGGAAACAGGGGAACTAGGCAGAAAGTGAAGGTAACAGAAGCCAGCGGGGCTTCTTGGAGTAAAGCTCTGCCACAGATTTGCAGCTGGAACTTTTTTCCCCCCAGGGTGAAAAGTAAATTCATCAATGCCAACCAATTCCTCTTGGTTCTGCCAAGTTAATCATATCAGAAGCAAAACAAGTCAGATGAGAAGAAAATTTCCCTCTTGGTATTTTGAAATGAAACATTCATTCCAAACATCTTTCCTTGGACGCTCCCTTCCCTTGTTTATAAAAAATGAGAAAATTGATTGTGCAAAGCAAAATGTTTATTCCCCATTGCTTCAGTGTTTCACTGAACTTAGAGAAACATTTTGGTGTTTCTTGGAAATATTAAGACTATTCTGGTTAGGGAGGAGTCTGAATACTCTTCTTAATTTTGGGTGCAGGCATTGCCAGCAACGCAAGAGTAAACGTTACGGCCCTCGGTTATTTGCGTTGGTTGCTCTGGAAATCCCCCTCTAACCTGAGGCTGGGCCTAAAAGCAAAACTTCTGGGATGGGGCTTTGGGGGCTGGTAGCGTCCTGGATAAAATGCAGTACATGTGGGTTTGAAACGGTGTTGAATGAACGAAGGGAGGGAAAGTCCCCTGAGGGTGGTCGAGCACAAAGAGGTCACTTCTGGCTCTGGAGGCTGAGAGGTTTGTGGGAAGTATTGCTGCATGTTTGTCCTGTTTTTATACTTTTCCTGAGTCATCTGTATTCCCAGTGCCAGAGAGGGTACTGGATCAGGCGCACTTTTGGGCTGACTGTGGGGTCACTCTTTCCATTCTTATTTTAAGCTTTTATGAAGACAGAGAAAACAGGTTCCCCCTAGCTTTTAATGCTGGGGATGTGGTGAAGAATACCGAGTGATCCAGACAGGGTTTCTACTAGTATTTTTCCATGCACGCACAGTGTCCTGTCTTGAGCGTCTTTCCAGTGAAGGCATTAAGCCAATTTATGGGGCAAGTGAGACTGGTGAGAACATAAGAATGGTGCAATCAGATTTAATTAAACGTGCTGAAGTGAAGTAATGAGTCTGGATTTCCAATGCCCACATAAGCAGAAGTGATGAAACGAAGATGGAGAAATCCTGTAGGTCTTGTGTGATACGAAGTTTTGAAAGGCATCATTAAGACACACTGACTACCGGGCCTTTTCAGGCAGAATGGATTTAATATGTAACACAAGCAGGTGAAGCACTGAGTAATTTGGACTGGAAGGGACCTCTGGAGGACTCTGGTCTGCTACTCCTGCTCAAAGCAAGGCCAGGAGGAGCAGATTGCTCATGGTTGTACCTGGTCAAGTTTTGAATATCTCCAAGGATGGAGTTTTCTCACGTCTCTGAACCTCTGTTTTCATCTTTAACCACTGACTTGATGAAAAAAAAATCCTAACAGAAGAAGAAAATGAGATACAAACAAGATTTTGGTTCTGTGGTGTGAAGTGGTTGGCGCTGAGGACCTCAGGTCCTTCACAAAATGAGGTCCCCTTTGTCACCATGAGCTACGTTCCTGGAGCACATCTTCCTGTCCAGTTTTGTATGAAAAACATCTGTCTTGCAGGCTCCAAAGCCACTCTGTAATGTGACCTAAAGCTTGGTGAGAGGAACAGCTGGAGGATTTTTTCAAATATAGACTCCTGCCTTGAATTGTAATCCCTGCGTGCATGTTCAACGTCGGCTGTACCATCTCCTCTCAGAGAATGTTACAACATGTGCTTTGTAGTTGAGCAAATTCCTGAGCGCCTTTTAGGTCTGGGCCTGCAGGGGCCTGTAAATCTTATCTGGGGCTCTCCTGAGCCCTTCCTTCTCTGCATTCACTTTGCTCCCACGGGGGACGTGACAAGAAGACCATGTGAGATAAGCAGTGTTAATGGGGAGACTTTGTTCTCCACCTTTCCAAGTGAGCAGCTCCACACAGGAGCACGCTGAATTCAAATGAATGCACTGAAGGGTGTCTGAGGACCTCTTTTTTTTTTTTTAATTATTATTTTTATTTCTCTGGCATTGCTTTTTCTCTTGGGAAGAGCAAGCCTCTGTGTGAGAATACATTTGCTGACCTTTCTGAAGGATATTTTAATAATGCTTCAAAATAAACAAACGAACAAACAAAAAAAAGGCTGAAAGGAAAGAAGGAGGACTCCCCAGACAGCCCACTGTTTTGCCCTTTTGAATCTATTTAGGCTAAATTTTTGCCATCCTCAACACTGAGTTTCTAGAGGAAACTCTGTGCTCTCTGTAGCGGCAGAGACTGGAGGTGGTCTGGCTTCCCTTGGGGTGCAAGGAGATCCCACCAGCTGTCCATAACACCAGTCCTGTTTGCCTGGTGAGAGATATTCCCGGGAATCAGGCTATTTTGGGGGGTTTTGTTCTTGTTGGTCTAGCTGCAGGGACCAAGGAAGCTGGGAAGCTGAGCCAGCTCGTAGCAAGCAGGTGCGTGTCATGGGCAGCACGATGGAGTTTGCACTGATGGTGTTATAGGAACCAGCATGTTTCCTCTGGAGAGCCTCGGTGTCCTGGGCCAGGGCAGCATCCCTTCTGCCTTTGGGCTTCGAAGCAGCCCATGGAGAGGGCCCCAAGGTCTGATCTCTGTGTGCCACTCTTTCTCCTGTGCCACAGCAGCTGAGGGTTCCTTCCTGACAGCCGAGTGCAGGAATTTTTATCTCGGCTGTGCAGGTGTGGCAATTAAGGGTAGGCTGCTAGGAATGGAGCACTTTCAGAGCAGTACACACCATTAATCCCATCCTCCCCAGCACAGAGATGCTTCAGCATCTTAGTGAAAGGAGTGAAAGCTATTTATTCACTTGGTTTCCAATAGAAGCAAGGATTTTGTGATTTTTCTTAGTGGTATCTTTCTTACCCTTCTCTCCATCACTTTTTTACTCTCAGCTAGTTTCCACTGGATTTAACAGTAGGGGAGAAATCTCAAAGGTTATATGTTCAAACAGGGTTCCCCCCCACCCTGCCCCCGCAAAGAGATGGCCACGTAGGGGAGGCACTGCAGGAGTTGTCGTCACTGAAAGAACAGAAATGTGAGGTTAAGCCTTATTAGACATCAGAGAATCCTCAGATGAGAGATGAAACCTGTTAGCAAGGTATCCAGACTCCTACATTAAGGGTCATTAGGCTTTTTTTTAACCCCGCTTTACACTTTTTGGGGACATAATTCTGTCTCTGAGAAGAGGTTGCTGAGGGAGCACCAGGCGACTCGGTGCTTTGGCATCAGCCTCAGTGACTGCATTTTCCTGTGGACTGCTCAGCAGGTGGAATGGCAGTGGCGAACCACTAAAACCAGCACATATAAATAACATTTGAAAATTAATCATCCCATTTCCTGCAAGTGATAAGAAAATTTGCCTTGTCTGCGAGTAATTTGCAGTCATTCATGGCAATTTCTAATATTTAAATACCAAGTAAATTAATTATTGGGCATTATTTTTAGTTAACTGATTTACTTTAATTGCAATGACTAAATAAATCAATTTCTTAAAAAAAAAAAAGCCCCAGACAAACATGATAAATCAATTACTTACTATTTAATGGGAATTACTTGACGTTACAGAAAACAACAGAGGAACAAATCCTTTTATGACATCAGCAAAATTCAATCACTGTCTGGGGAAAGGGATTTCAGCACAACATTACATCTTTATTTAACTCACAAGATAACGTAATGAAATAGTGAGAATGTACGGGAGCCGGGAGCCCAGACGAATGTCCATGTACCGTGAAGCAAGCAGCTGGGACATGGTCTTCCGAACCATCTCAGAAGCAGGGAACAACATATTTGGTGAACAGCACCTGTGCCAGGGAAGTTGTGACAACAGATAGCATTAGTGGGTGCCTGGATAAATGCCACCTGTGCCAGGAAGAGAAATATGGTGTTAGAAATCGTTAGAGAAGGATTGAAGAAAGTATTGGAGAACGTTATTGTTATGGCTGTGGGTGGGGGTTACTGTTAGGCTACGCCTTGGACGTGGTGTTCAGCTCCTGTTTTCTCATCTAAGGAGGGTCTATTAGGAGACACTTCAACAAATGCCAGTGGGGATGGTCAGGGTCTGTCATGGTTTCTGTGCGAGGAAACCATGGATGAGCAGGCTAGGACTGTTTGGCCTGGGAATATGGTGATGGAGAAAGTTTATGTGTGTGTCAGGGAGGACTGGAGAGGAGAGGGTTACACAGAGGGTTACTGAACACACAAGATGAACTGTGCCTAGGATATCCCAGCTGAAAACAGCTGGAGGCTGGGGCAGTGCCCAGGCAAGTATCATCCAGCCTTGAAGAGCCCCTTGGCCAAGACTGATGTATCTCCTCCCCATCCCGTGCAGCAGTGCAAGAAATAAAGCCTGGTTTCCTGCTGGCTTGCGCATCACCGAGGCAACAACCTCAGCAATAACCTCCTCTGTTGACAAGAGGCTGGACCTGCTCTCCACGTGTGCTGCTGGCCATCGGGAACCCTTGCGCCCACAGATTGCAATCACGATAACTGCTGAGCTCTTCCTGGCAATTTCCCCTCAGAGGATGCGCTCAATTTGCATCTTTCTATCCAGCCAGCGACTTTCACACAGCTTGGAGGAATTTAATTATCATCCAGAGCTCAAATTATGTCTGATGAGCTTTAAATTGGGCAGCAGCTTCAGTATTAGTCATGAGAAGGTAGACAGGCAGATGAATGGTGCTGTGCAGCGTGGAAACTTTATCTCATTAGGAAAGTGGGGTTAGAGCCCACCAGAGCTGTGGTTGGGTCTAGTTAAATAGGCACATTATTATTTCTAGTCTCCTGTCCACTCTTCTCATTACTGTTACAGCAGGCTTTTAAATTTGTTTTCTAGGGATGCTGAAAAAAAGAGTCTAGAATCAGAAATTAAGGAACATTTTACCTAAGGTAAATGTGAATGCTGTATTTTTGGATATGTTACAAACCAGCTTAGCATGAAAATAACCCCCCTCGGTGATGCAGGAACCAGCCCAAAACACTGAAGGAGGAGGGTTACACACAGGACAAAAATACCCAGAACATCATTATTTGTATTGTGGCTACGTGTTTAAAATAAAATCACTCACAGGAAAAAAAGAACATTTTTAATGGGGTATTCTCAGAAGGAAAGCCCAGGCCCCATCTGCGGGGGTAGCATTGGAGTACTGCTCCTAGCAATGGTGTGACTGCCTCTTGACCTGGCAATCCCCTTCAGGCAGCTCCTGCCTGCTCTGGCCAACCCAGGACCTTGGTGGGAGCCAGACCAGCTCCCTGCTTTCCCCCTCCGCACCTGAGCTAGGGCCAGTCCAGCCCCAGGGCTTCCTCCATGCAGAAATCCATCCGAGCTGCCTGAAGTGCCAGCGCAAAACGTGCCCAGTAGGGAATCTTCTCTCCTCTGGATTTAATTCCAGCCCTAAATTGCACCCTGGCCATGCAACCGACAGGCTCTTTTCCCAGTGTGGTCTTCCTGACAAATGCAGGTGGCTTTTCATAAGGATGAAGTTGCTGCTGTTCCCAGCACAAAGTCTGGGTCTACCAAACATTGAGTCTCTCCTCCAAAGCACTGGGGGTATGGGTGAATCCCTAAAGGAATAGGTAGGAGCCTTTAAAAAACCCCCAAAATTGTTTTGCCTTCTTTTTATCCAAAGCAATTAAACCACTTTGGCTGAAGCCTTCTGCAAGGCAACTTTCCGAAGAAGGCGCTAGCCATGCCGTTTAACCAGGTTATAAAACATTGGGAAGAACCACAAAAACCTGGAATATCTAGTCCCATAATGAGAAGCACCCTGTTGCTTTGCCAGTCATGGTACCAGGGGCACAGGGGTCGTAGATACAGACAATAGATAATGATGCTTGTGCCCAGAGGGAACAGCTGAGCCTTGTGCTAGGAGATGTGTGCTGGAGCATCCGCTGCAGGCAAGGCTGGCAAGAAGTGTGGAGGCAAAGGTTGGAAGTGATGCAGACTCGAGGAGATAAGGGGGGGCTCCCCCATGTCCATCCTTGTGCCGAGCCAGAAAGGGGAATGGCACTCCCCAGCCGCTGACCGCAGAGGGATGGATAACTGCAGCTATTAGCAACTTGATCCTGGCTTTATTTTTAATGCAGCCTGACGGGAGGTCTCACAAGGGGAATGACAGGCTCCCCCTGAGCACAAGACCTTTCCCAGGAAGCAGGATTTACTCTTGCCACCCTTACTGAAGTACTGTCAGAAATTATTGCATTACAATTGCTAAGCATTTAATGTGCCTCAGCTGTGTCCCTGATTGCATCAATTAACCACAAATCAACTGAGGAGCCAATTTAGGTTTGAAATAGAGAGACTTAATGAGATGTCTGTGTTGCCTTTTTTTTTTTTTTTTTTAATAAAAAGTACCACACCTGGAAGGTGGAGAAGAAGTTTACAGAAGTTTATTATTATTGTTTTAGTCTTTGTCTTACAAAAGTCCCCTTCACAATGATGCTAGGTGTTGTCCATGCAGTGAGAGGCCCTGCTCCAAAGAGTTTAACTTTGATATGTGGTACTGGGATAACTCTTATTTTACAGAAATTAAGGCGGAGAGCCAGCTACAGAAAACTCAGCATGCTGGGACATAAAAGCACTGAGGATGGCAAAGTTCTCTGATATTATGGTAACGGTGAGTATAAATTAGTATATACTAAAATCCCTTTGGTCTGGTTAAACCACGAGCAGGTTCGGCAGCAGCTTGTCCTGTCACTGGTGGTGGCGGGTCCTCGCTCTGTGCTCAGGCATGGCTCACTTGGACGAGTCCTATACTTTAATGGTAAGGATGTAAGTGATACTGCAGCTGGTGTCAGTTTAATAAGCTTTTTCTCTTTCTGACAAATACGACTGATCATGAGATGCAAGCAATGGTGCTGATGGAAGGAGTTCATCTCCCATCTCACCTGCTGAATGCCTTCGGAGGGCTTCATTACCATGCAAATGGAGATTGCGCACAGCCTAATAAAAATACATCTGTCAGACTGCACACATTTATAACATCAAATGTTAGCATAACTAGGATTTATAGAGCGAATGAATTTCATCTGGGGCTGGTTAGACTTGGCCCGCCACCGGAAACAATAAGGGTTAATTATGCTTCAGTAATTCTGACATCTTTCTGATGAGCAATTCATCTCTTATTGGACCCAAAAAGCTGCCATGATACTAGGAAACTTTTGACCTTGAAATGGCGGAGGAGGATTTTGACAAAGAAATTGCAAAACTGACAAATGGGAAGGCAACCTACCTAGGTACCAAGTAGCAATGAATGCAGTCAAGTGAAGGGGAGAAATTATCATCTAACTCAGCTGTAATTTTGCAAGGGATCAAGTTGTCGTCTGACTTATGTCGGAGCAAGACTCCAAGGACATGTCTGTGATGATGCATGAGTTGAGATTAAAGACCTAAAGGATGCTACTGCTCTGTCTTGCTATGGGAAAGCAGCAGGGGACCCAGGGACAGTCCTGCCTGTGGCATTAGACCCCAGGACCCCACGTTGTAGACTGTGACATCAGCACCAAGCTGGAAGCCCATGAGCAACTGGCTATGTAGCTTGGGCTGCGCAGTGGACTTTCTGCCTAGGAAAGTCAGGGGACCTCAGGATCCAGAGGAAACAATGGCACTAAACTTATGATGTTGTGCCTTTCTTGCTCCATTGGTGGAGCTCTCCTGTTGGCAGAACTAGCCATGCCTTGGGCAGAGTCCCTGAAGAAAGAAGTCATCCTGCTTTGCCAGAGCCACTAGTACAGAAGGTGGTCCAGCTGAAAATGGGTTGTCCTCTTTATAGCTGTGGTGGTATATCAGCACCTTGATAGAATGATTTGCTCCATGCTGGGAGACCCGGCTAAGGAAAGTGGAGTGAATCACCCTCCAGAGGTCTGTGCCGCTCTCCATGATCTGAAAAGGGACACTGGGTAAGACAACTCCAGACAGGACAATTTTCTTCCTGCATGTTAAGGCTACCACCCACAGCTGCCTATGGTAGTGGAGTACAAACAACTCCCTTGAGCAACACCAGTGGGAAAGAGTGAAGACTCATGCCCAAGGCACGTGAGGTCCATCCTAGGAGACAACAGAGTAGGGAAGTAACATACACTCTTGTTCACAAATGCCTGTCGCGGAACATACACCTGCTTTTGGTGTCACTTAAAAATGAACAAATCTCCCACACGTCCTGAATCTCAATAGAGCTACCCTGCTCTCTGAAATAGTCCTAAATTAGCAAAAGAACAGCTGTAGACCCAGCGTCTCATCTACATCAATCAGCTTCTGTTGAATGCGTCTTAGATTGGTGATTACAGGCAAATAATTTATTGATACATTAAAATCGACACGTGCATAGTGCGAGGCATTTGCCAATGCCCATATATTGTATTTACTGAGGCAATGCTGGCAAGAAGTCAGGGAAAATGAGTTTGGGCCCGATCAACTTTGCAAAGGCCCTCAAGGAAAAAAGACAAAAGCAAGTTTTTAATTTATACTAGAAAGCACAGGCAGAGCCTGTGCATTTAACCTGAGCTTCAGGATGTGCGTTTCTTGGAAACATATAAATGTGTTCCCAGGTTTTATACCCAGGCGTGTTGTCTTGAAACACAACTTGATTATCACGCTTTTCAGAGTAAGTGCTTGTAAGTGGTTAGTGCAGAATGTCTCTGCCTTGCATTGAAAGGATTGTTTACATTGCTGCCCTACCAATTTTCATGGCTTCTACCTTCCCTGCAAAAGAAAAGCTAAAACCAGGTGGTAGTCCGGTGACCAAAAATTATGTCTGCATTGGTTAACACTGAAACGAACCCCGCAGAGCTCACAGGAAAACTCCTTAGTCAAGGCATTGGTATTTGTTTGAAGAATTAGTTAGTATTTTTTAGTGGAAGATAGCTTCTGACTTAATTGGGCTTTCTTATCTCTGTTTTTGGATTTTTTTTATGTCAAGGAAAAAGTGTGTACTGAACACCAAACAATGCATTTTCATGTTATTTTTTTTTTCCAGTATTCCTTCTCCTCCCTCTTTCCTGCTCTGCTCAACATGCAGTGAAAAAATGTGGAGGTTTACATCTAAATATTTCCTCAAAAACTATAATTCTCCAATCAAGTCTATTTGTTGTCTTCTATGTTTGTAAGCAGCAGTCATGTATTTCTGTGTGAGTTATGCCACATATATTAAAAGTGAGGAAAAAGGACGGCAGGTGTAAATTTTGCACGAGAGAGACACTTTATGATACCTGCCTGTATCATACGTGGCATATTCCCAAACAGGCAGCTGGGTCTAGAGGCAGTAACCCCCAAATCCAGGTGCATGGACCAGGGGAGAATCACAGCTACAGAACTCGGTCCACCACCTCGTCTTCAGATGTGTCTGTGATGATTGTCCTCTGTTCCTGGCGGTGGGCTCACTTGGTACCGCGGTGACTCCTCTTGTTGCAACAGGACAAGCAGCTCAGGAGGAGTATTTCGATTACTGATAATCAAATCCAGGATGTGCTGATAGTGTCGGTCCAAGGGCCAGTTTTCAGTTAAATTTTGGTATTGCTGAAATGCGTCTGTTCCTACAGGTCTCGTGACAATTTTTTCCTCTAATCTCCCTCTGCCATTTTCACTTCTTCATGGTAGGCGGGTTGGGAACAGCTTTGAAAGCACAGGCGTGGCTGTGTATCCCATACCTACAGCTATACACACAGGTACATACAGGCTCTCCTTAGCTTTGTATTCCTCTGGCATTTCCCTGGGTTATTAATAAACTAGACACACATATTCTTTTCTCTTTCGCTGATGGTTTGTCCTCTTTATACAGTGCTAAGCCAAATGCTATAGAAATCATTTTATACTTAATTGTCTTCCAGGCAAATTATCTGCTACAGGATTTAGGTTTTGCAGATTTTTTTTTTTTGTAGATATCCTAAGCTCTTGTAGCATGTTTTATAAAAGTTTATATAGCTTTGTCAGCAGCTCAGTCTTTTTGGTATTAAAAGTCTTCGGCATATACTACTCAGTCCAAGCAATTTGTTATTGTCTGATGTATTTATTCCTCACAACATCCTTTCTTTCAGCAATACAGTCCAGCTGCATCTTTCCAAAATGAATAGGGGAAAGGTAATATCTACAGCAATATAAAAATGAATCATTTAACTCCTCAGTAATGCCCTTTCTTCCATTTTTCAACCAGAAGTGGGGACTCTTAGCACTGAAGAGAGCCATGGCTAATTAACAGATTACTCTGCATGATTCATCCCAAGCCAACATCCTTTCCTCTGCCACAGGAAATCTTGCATTTGTTAGTGATGCTTTCTTCCATGAAGACTAGCTGAAAAATGACAGACCCAAATGTTTGAAAACACTGTCTAAGCTAAGAATTGGTGATGAGTTAGGGGCTGGAATAATTTGAGGAGAGGACCAGACCTGCATGGAGAATTTCAGCTTTTTCTGGAGAAATGAAGCCTGGTAGTTGTGCTCTTCCAGTGACTCTTTATGGAAAGAAAGTGCATAATAATTCCTTTTGATGAAGGGCAAACGTTTTCTAAAGGACTGCTACAGCAAAAACTCTCATCTTGTGGCAGATTCCCAGGAAGAAATCAGCCATTTCTGCCTGAATTCCTTTGCACTTACCTTTACTGAAGTTATCTACATTGGTTTTCTACTATTTTTCCAACTAATCCAGCCTCTGCTAACCCTGTCCTCCAGAGCTCTCGGTACTGTTCTCAATGCAGAGTCATCCACAAGTTTTATGAGTGCAGCCACTGGGCCATATTTCCCTCTTTGCTTAAGAGAATGTCATGCAAGACAATGTCATACTCTTAATAAATTCAAGACAGATCGCATCTGCTGCCTCCTCTTTATCCACTTGGCTGATTACTCTGACAAGGGATGAAATTAGAAATGGTTTGAGAAAGTCGGTTCTTGAATAATCTATGCTGGATGGTTATATCAGCTTATTATTCCCTAGCTGACTACAAAGAGATTGTTTAATAATTTTCTTTGCTGTCTTTCTGGGTTTTAGATTGCTCCAGTTTCCTGAGTTCCTCTTTCTCTCCTAAAAGATGAACTACTCTGCTTGCCCTCCTCAATTCCCCAGGTACAGGGAATTTGCAGAGATAACCCCTAAAGATCTAGGGATCTCCTCACCTGACTGCTAAGTTCAGGAGGGAGAACTTCAGCTGTCCCTCAGGATGCCATTACTGCTCTAAATATTCTTTAACCAGGTCTTTTCCTATTTTGGTCTGCAATGCTGCTTCTTTGTTTAAATGTAATAAAGTGGAGGTCACAGTTTACCTTTCTGTGCACAGGCTGAAGGAAACAAAGCTCTCCTTGCCACACCAGATATTCTTAGCTCTTATTTCTCATTAACTAAGGAACCTATATGCTCCTTTGTCTTGCTTCTAATTCTAACAGATTTTAAAAACTGTTCAAGTTCCCATTAGTGTTCCTTGTCATCTGCAGCCTGTCTCTCTGTGTTTTTTTGCATGCACGTGCTCTTCCTTCATTGCGTCTCTTTTTTCTTCGTGTGTAACATTTGGGAGGCTCCCTCTCTGATTTTCCAGCCGCGGAAGGGCTCTTTGTGCAGCTGTCTTAATTTGGCGCTGTGCTGCAGCAGTGCAATTCCCACGCCATCCGGAAACTGCAGTGACATGTCTGGTTGGCGTTTGGCTCCACTTACGAGAGCGAGAGCAGGGGTTGAGGCCGGGGCCCTCAGCAGCGCATTGGCAGGAAGCTTGCCATGGGGGGGACCCTCTGTCAGCAGCCTTCCCCCTCATCATGCACCCTTGGGACTGACAATACAACCTTCATCTTAACCTTGGCCAGAAAAAGTCCATTAATTTCCTCAAAATGACTCCTCTACCTGCCTATGGGACTGGATTCTCTGTGAGACAAGCTAGGTGAAAGGCTCTGCGTTCAGACCCAGCTGGTGGTGGCTGTTCAAACCAAACTAAGGCTCTGTGTCTCAAGCAAGTCCAAGGTTTTGCTTACAGCTATGGAGAAAGTTCTTTGGCTTCGAGGGGTATCCTGGATTCATGGGGATGAGCATGGTATTCCACACCGTGAGATCCAACATATCCCTTTGGGCAGGGCTCAGTTTCCTAAACATGGATTTCTAGGCATGTTCTGTGGTATGTGTTCAGCTGCTGCTCCAGAAGAAAAGGGGTTGATAAACCTCATGTCCTATCCACCGACCGCACGGGGATGCGCTGGTTATCCCAAGACATCTCAAATGGCACTAGGTGCCTGTATTTAGGGATCTGAATAATTCTTTTCTTGCCCTTTTAACTTGTCCACTCAGGAAGGGCATACTGTAGAAGACTGATCCATCACTGGCAAAGGGAGTGGCCAGGGTGCTGCAAACAGCTTCCTTATCTGCTAATGAACTGAGCGTGAAGAGGCCCAAAATCTGAGATAAGACGAAGTCACATTTCCTTTTTAAGCATTCCATTGGTTCCTTAAAGATTTGATTGAAGGAGATATGGTAGAGGCAGGGAAGAGATGCCAGAACTGCTAACAGATGTAGCTACAGAAAATTGGTTTATGTGAGCCCAGAAGCTTGGCAGATAATGGCCCAGGAAGTCCTTTCCTGCTTACTTGCCAAACATAAGCAATGTCTAATATTTTAGAAGTGCTTGAGCTGTCCTAGCAACACATACTGGATGTCTGGAGCATCGTCTCTACTTGGATTCTCTTTTGTGATTCCAACCATGTCACATTAATTACAGAGATGCACACTGGTCAGAAGAGCAATTTAATGAACTCCCAGAGCTATAATGTGAGCCCAGAGTTCTGCCACAAAATGGCTTGTGAGATTTTTTTAAAAACAGCACGTGGGTTAATTTTTGCCTGCCAAATGCCTTTTAAGTCTTTAGAGCTTATCTTGTCAATTTTCAGCTGTGACCATAAGTCTAGAAAACTAAAAAAACAGAACATAAAACTTGCTATTGCTTTCCAATGTAATGGCTCCAAAGCAAGGGTCAGAAAGAAAAACCAAGTACATTGGAAGAGTGAGTATGTTCATTGATGCGTTGCTGGTGGTACCCGTGGAGCTACCCCAACACATCCAGACCTTTTGTATCAACTAACATGAGCCAAAGGTCCCAGGAGTGGTGGTCCCTGCAGCTCCGCGCCTCTCCCTCAGGGATGGGGCTGAGTTGCGTAAGTCTTATATTTGCTACTGCACAACGAGCCCAGCTATGCTCTTCCACTGGCCGGACTAAGCGAGCAGGAGTGATTTTGCCAGAGGCAGTGAGAACAGCAAGCTGCAATGCTGGGGACTGCTCTCAGCAGGTCCTGCAGGGGAACAAGATCTGCTGGGAGGTCCAGGAATAAATGGGAGGCACCAAAGAGGTCTGAGTGGCAGACCATGCTTGCTGAACGCTGGGTCTCCTGCTGTCGAGATGCTGTTTCCATGTTGCATAAGTCTGGGGTAACGTCATGGCAGTTACCCAGTGGCCCCATGCAGAAGGTGGGAAGCAATCATTGTGAGACCCTTGGTGCTTTGCTGGGCTCTCACCCCCTGTCCTGGGGACATTAACGTGCCTGTGGCATGTTAATCTACATGTCGATTCTCTGTCAATACTGTGTATTCACGGACTGTTCACAATCCACTCCACCTCTATTCACTGCCACTACTTTTGTGGTATAAGCAGTGAAGAGCTCCTTACAGGAAAGGGTTGTCTTTCCATCCGCACTGGGAAAAAGGAGAAAATGACTCCCAGTTATTCATTTCAATTCAAGAGCATCTCTGATCCACCTGATTTTATCAGGCCTTTTAAATTCATGTGCCGCAGACACAATCACGCTTATGACTTGCCAACATACATACTTGCCTTGAAGTCCTGGCCCGGATCTGGCATCAGCCACCCTGGCTCTGCTTGCAGGGGTTTATGTGGGCCGGGGGTCTGACTCTGACACTGGAAGAGACCATGCTGCAATGACTTCCCAAAGGCAGCCTGGATTACAAAATCCCTTCCCAGCTGGTTGTGTCATTCATTCAAGAAAGAGAATTGCCTCAAAGAACTGGTAAAGGTGCTAACATGATATGATTTTTAGCATCTGTGTTCTCTCCCAGTTGTAACCTTCGCTGTCTGCATTATGAGACTTGCCTGAGCTTCACTGACGGACCGTGCCAGATTACTCACCACAGCAATGCACGGGGCACAGGCAATTTTGGAAAGCTTGCATAAATGCTGTCTGGAAGTAAAAAAAAAGACCTAGATGAAGATTCTTGTCTATGTTTTCAAAGACATTACAAACTTGCCAAACTTCTCTTTAATAATTCTGAGTATTTCACACATCACAGACTTGAAACATGAAGAGATATCCCATCCTTCTCATTATTGTGTCTCTTTCTCACAAGGAGACATTGCTATGGAAAAAAAAACTATAAAAAAGAAAGGGAAATAATGCATATCATTATGATAGGGAGAAAAAATAATAATAGGTAATACTCAAAAGACAAACAAGGTTATTTTGATCTGGAAGTCAGGAAAGGGATAATTTCAGTACCAATAAAGTTGTCATCATAAAAGCATTTTGTAGAAAGGGCAAAGGAAGACTGTGATACAAAGGTATTTATAAAATCTGATTTGCGAAATAAATATATATAGGAAGTCCAGCAAGTTCTGCATCCATCCATCAAATTCAGATGGTTTTTTAGTGTCATGCCTTTGTGTGTTTTAAATGTTTGTGAAAAATAATTTAGGCATTATTTCACATTGTCTGCTAAATAGAATGTTTCAAATTAGAGCCCAGTGCCAAGTTGTTTGATAGTAATTTGTGAGATGAAAAATTCTCACAGTGTTGACAACATCCCTTACATGAGAAATAAACAAAGAAGGCATTTATGGAAAGCTATCTTATGGTCTCAATAATAATGCTAACAATGATCTTTAATATCTTGTAGCTTTTTCCCACCTTCAGATTGCTTCACGTTAACTAGTTAACTAATCACATTCTTATTCTGGAGTGCTTCCCAAGAAGACAGGCTCTGCATGGACAGCAGAAGGACAAGAGCAGTCAATGAGTAAAGTCACTGTTGTAAAGAGCCACGGAGGTCTGAAAGGCTCCACACTTTGGTCTGTGTCAGTACCCGCTGGGGTCAAGGGGAAAGACCCCAAAGACCTTCACTGGGTGCTAAATCAAACCCTCATGGGATGATGAACATGGGCTCATCGACCCTTTCTGTAAACAAGCCTGTCCCCAGCCAAGACCCCAGGGTTTTTGCCTCCGTGCAGGCTGGCACTGTGTCCCAGAGATGCTTGTAAGCACATGCGTGTGATTTCATGGATGATGAGAGAGCACTGACACAGGTTTTGCAGCAGGGACGTGCCACGCAAGGTCACCCATCAGGAGAGACACTGTGACAGGGTTGGGTGTGGTTTTATTCTCATGGACTACCCAATGCCAACCTAGAGTTTTCTCTCCTCTGATGCATTATTTTAAGTTAGTTGATTGATTCTTCATGAGGTTTTTATTTATTTGTTTTATTTTGCAGACTAATCGTGAAAGCTGAGAGTACTGCAGAAGTCAGGCTGAACATGTGACATTCCTGGTTTGATGTGACTGACCGCCCAAACCGTATCACCCAGTCCATCTCCTTTCAGTTTTGATCAAATAACTCTTAGAGAAAACAGAACTGTTCTTGGCTACATCTCCACAGACAGCCTTGAAACATGTAGGTTCAAGTACTGCGTCTGGACACCAGATTTTGTGTCGAGACCTGACATCTTTGTGTGCGTGAAGCCCATCCCAGGCTGCTGGGGATATTCTAGAACTAAAAATTTGTTTCACACTCTCTACCTCTATGCAAAAGCATCATAAATATTCCCAGCTGCCTTTTGATAGCAGAAGAAATCAAACAAATACAAAATTTTATAAGGCAGGTACGCTTACAACCCAGATAACTCCCCATATGTGAGAATATTTTACACAGATGTGTAAAATCAGCAAAGCATGACCTGAAGATGTTTCTCCTGAGGACCCAAATCCTGACACCTTTTTTTTACAACTGCTTAGCCCTCACTGGAGTGCTGGGATACTGGTTTTGCTGGTTGGAAAAATATTCTTGTGCTCAAGTTTTGAGACAAGGCAACATAAGGCACTTTTTGGGAGTTTTGGAGCTGGCTAGGCTGTCCTGAAAACTGTTCATTTACGTTTTATCACCGTGTTCACGTTTGAACTGCTTTCTACACCTTCACACAAAATAACTGTACATCCATAATCCCATTGCACAGCATCCCCTCTCCCAAGGGCCTGGGGTGTCCATGGGTGCCCTGTCACAGCACAGCATTGCACTTCGACCTGCCAAAGATCTGAGTGTGGAACAGCAGAGGGTTACACTCAACTCTCTCCAGTCCCAGTACTTCACCTATTATTTTAAGAAAGTCATCCCCTGAGGTATTAAATAACCACAAAGTGCTGCTGCAGCAGAGCTGAAGATTTACTAATAATGTTAAACTAACACATAATTTTTTTTTGTTTTTGCAAGGCAGCATTGGCACAGGGCTCTGCTATGAACCATAAGTACATCTCAAGCTCTCGTAAAAGTAAAGTTAAGAACACTTCTCGTGCCAGACCCGATGTCAGCTGATGTGAACAGACGTAGCCTGTTGATGCCAATGGAGACACTATGCTTAACAGACTGAGAATTGGCCTCATCTTACCTGATGTTTCCAAAAGCCTTTTCGGAGTTCCCCAGATGCTGTAGCTAGCTGAATCTAGCAGCTCTCAGCTTGAGGAGGGAAAAGTTTTTTTAGCAGCTCCTGAAAGCAGATTGAATTTGTAGAAAATGTCAAACTGGAAACTCATGCGCATGGTGCAAATGATGCCTGGAGAGATACAAATCAATGAGGATTTTCCCTGATGTGCATTCAGCTGCTGTCCGTGTGAACCTTGTGTGTTTCTGGCAAGGGGACAGAATTTGTCACCTCTGACTTGTGAAGGAATGTGACATTTCTTTGGTCCTTTACACTTATCTTCCTTTACAAGTGGGCAGTTTTGCATCTGCCCAGCTCTGGGCAGCGTTGCCAGTCGTTCAAGAAGTGGAATAGGACAGAGTGGGTGAGGGATTGTGGGATCTCCAATGGAAAGGGATCACCACTTGCTGAGAACAGTCAATGGGAGGACAAACAATTTCTTTGCTGCAAAGACTGTAAGGTGGGAAGAAAAAAGAGAAATGAAATTGATTGGTCTTGCAAGCTAGAGAGCTCCCAAGTGGGTCCTATCTGAAAGAGGCTCTCAGAAGAAGCTTTTGAACTACTTATGAAGCAAAAGAAACCCCAGTAACATTATATTCCCATGCCACAATGTGAGCAAGCGCAATGGATACGAGCACAATCATCACAAGGACCAGTTGGGCTGGACAGAGCCCAAAAGCTGAAGGAGCAGAAAATGGGACATTTTCCTTGGAACACGAAGATCTCCTCTCCAGTAATCTCTTCTTTCTTCCAGGAGAGGAGAGGGCTGTTTATGAACCTGCCCTCAGCCTTTCGTGCTGCTGCCAGGACTTGCTGAGACTTTCCGTGTTGAGGAGGAGTCCCATGATGAGAGAAACTGGCAGTAAAGGGGATTCACTCAGCTCGGGGAGCCTAGGACAATTCTTATATTCTGTGGGTGATCTGAGCAACACCGAACCGCCCACGCTGGTGCCAGCATCAAGCAATGCAAAAGAAAGAGGATGCAGCTTTGAGCCAATAAATAATTAGAGGATGCAAATAAGAGTAATGCCAGCCACTATGGCTTTATGGAAAACAGGTCTTGTCATAGAAATGCTATTTCTTCCTCATATGGGCTTCTGAGTGAAGCAGAAGGAAGGAACCACATGTGAACTAAATGCACTGTAAGCTGATGAACTGGCACATCGTAGAAGGACGTGGTGTTGGGTGGTCATGAAATAGAAACTTAGAGGATACCAGTCTGGTGCTCCAGATACTTTTATATTCTCACTAAAGCTTTTTAAGTAAATTTGAAATCACTGCTGATAATGTTTGCCATGTTGTTGCTCATCACAGGATGGTAAAGAACAAAAAAGTCAGGGAATGGATGGCCAACAATCTGGATGATGCAAAGAAAATATACTCGTAATGCGTGGAAATGTTATTCCTTCAGGGAAAAGGAACTTATGCCTTGCCATCAGAAGAGCCCATGTCCTGGAAAGCCATGAGTTGGTTGCGAATGTGATGTTGGGGTGGATCAGCAGATGAAGAGCTCATGCGACCAGGATGTGGTCTGTGAATTGTGCGTGTCTTAAATACATGCAATTTCTGCTTTATTTGATTTACATTGGGAACTTCTGGGTTGTTTTTCCTCTGAAGCAGCCAATATCAGCCTTCATCAGAGGCACTGGTAGGATCAGCCAGCTGGTGTTTCCACCACCTGGGGTAATTACAGTCGAGGAACCAAAATCAAGAAAGCTTGTTTTATACAAGAGTGCTCTCTCCGATGGGGACACTGTTGCCTCACAAAAGTTGAGCTGATCTTTTCAGCACTGTATTTTCTCCCCTCTACCCACCTGCCTATATTCATTGTATTTGACTGAATTAAGCATTTTTGTGTCTTTCATAACAAGCCAACTTGGGATACCACACTGGAAAAGTTTTAAGGGAGGGAAAATGACGTGACAGTGGCTGCTGACCAACACACAAGTGTTTCCTTGGGAAACCAGGGCAAAAATCTGCCCTCATGTTATATTTGACATACACAGTGAAATACAAGAAGCTTTTTAGTCTGGTTGATATTTTAGCCGCGTTAATGAGATCCTAGCAGTAGTATGTAAAGCAATTAAAAATAATTAAGGAAATTATAAACACTATGTAATTTGACAAAGTTGCAATAGTAGCTTTTAAATGCCTGTCTGGTTATATTAGGATTTTAAAGTGGGGCCATGTTTTACAGACAGGAAGGCAAGGAGACAGCATTATCAAAATGTCCTGGGAGGGATTGGGAGATGGTTATGGATGCAGGTGTCCACGGCACCATGGTGGGTCTGTGGAGCATTTCCTGGGGTGTTCCAAGGCTACCCTCTCTCCAGATACTGACCTTAGAAGTAGATGCAGCTGAACACCTACTCATCTACTTCTACTGCTTCAGGTATGTGCTTCAGGTCCTGACGAAGCCCGTGCTTCTCTTGCAGTCTGTCTGAGAGCAACGTGTCTGTGCGTGCCAGGAGCTATGTGTCAGAGCTCCCCTGACATAGATGCCTTTGCAGATTCATCTCTCTCATTATGGCTGGTCACTGTTTAAATGAAGACCGCAAAGTCCTTCTGATGCTGCCTGCTGCAGTCAAGTGTTTTATGGCTTTACTTAGCACTTTCTGTAAGTTACTGCCCACGACATTGCTGGGGAGGCAGGGAGGTGCGGGTGAAGAAAAATTCAATTTCCACCCAAGATAATTTTTTTTTACTGTTGTCCATACAGTCTCCAAAGGACAGGGTCACACTGTTGTAATTTTCTTTGAGGAGCATTGGAAGCTTCCACACGGTTCACTTGCTATTCTGCCTCCAAAGACATGGAAACGCTCCAAAAAAAAAGAGGGACCTTTAAAGCCAAATTGTTAAAAAGCAAAAGTCCTGCTTCTCTGCTCGCCCAGCTTTGATACCTTGACAGTGGCATTTAGCCTGATATGCTACTAAACTGACATTTTTCACAGTCCTGTTTCCACTCAGTCATCTTTATCGGCAGGAAGCAAAGCCTGCTGCTCTCTGAGGTCTTCCACATCCTCAAACTCCACCATTAGTCACACATTTTTGTATCCAGCGAAGCACTGTGGCAGAAGTCTTGTGTTGTCTTCCCCTTCCTGCCATCTCCTTGCTCTCCCCATGAAATGCTAGGAAGTGCTGAGTACATCTCCTGCCTGTCTGACTCCCAGGTCTTTGCTCACGGTTTTCCCCAGGCATGCCGGTAGCTTGTGACGGGTGGGTTTTGTCCTGGCCCAAACTCTCTGGGTAGAGTTGTGCATCTCAAACAGATACTTACTCCTCTCGTCTCTATGCTCTATACCATTACATTTTCCTTATCTGAAAACAGCCATAAATGAATCCTCAAGTCTAACATTCCAGTTAATTTGCACCTTCTTTTAGTCCTCTGAGATGTTTCCAAATCAAGGAGAAAGGGACGGAGTTGATGAGAAGACACTCAGGCATGCTGCTTTCTGGATGTGTCCCTTGGCTGCAGCATACTTTGGCACCTCTTATTCTCTCACGGAAAACAGGAAAAACCAGCACTGAAATGATGACTGTCCACCACAGGGATGAACAACCCCTTGTGCAGAGCCTGTCCCCATATTAAAGCTAGCTGCCTTCTCCTGGCAAGCCATATTTTACATTAGCCCCACCTGCAATCCACCTGCAGATACTTCCTCTGGGCCATCACCACAAAGTGATGGGGTGGAAGTCATCACAATTAACACAGCTGTGTAAACATGATGCATCTGATCTAAACCAACCTTCTAGGTCTCTCCAGAGTCCAACCAAGAGAAACAGGTGTACCCAGAGTGGTTTGACTGAGTTTTGGACATATTTTTTTCTCTTTCTTTTTTTTTTTTGATAGGAGGTTTTTCAACAAGGCTGTACTAGACCTTGCAAATTCTACCCTGGATGACACTTACTATGAAAGATAGGAGTGTGAGGGGGAGAGAGTCACCTCCTAGGTTACCAGGAGATGGATATAACTTATATTAAATGGGAAAATCTGGTGTGTCTGGTGCAAGACAAGATGGATGGCCTGGGAAAGTGGTTGGAGAATTTCTGCATTAGACCCTCCTTTACTGCCCGAGTCATAGGTTACAGCACTTTCTCACCCTCCATCTCAAGAAGACAAAGCAAAACCTCTCTAGCTGCTCTTTCCCTGGGTGTGGAGGTTGACCCTATTTTCTTAGCAGCTGTTTCAGATGTTTGCACCTACTACAGTAGATGTGTTGTTCCTAGAGCAGAGGTAGGCCCTGAAGGAGAGAACATGGGCACCTGCCTCCTTCAGCATGCTTGGCCCATGAGTCAGCGTGCTGGGGATCAACCAGGAAAGGCATTGCTATTTTATTCCTCATCGCAAGCGCCAGTGATGCAGATAGCACAGCTCACTTGCTGAGGAAAGGGACAGGGAAGAGTACATATAGCTCTGATCTCAACAGCAACCTCATTCTCTTCAGCACCAAAACCCGGTACCTGGGAACAAATTCCCTGAACTAGATAGATAGTTGTGCAGAAGCTGTGGAGAACCCCGTGCTCCACATGAAACAGCCGACAGCTCTTTCTTGTTGTACAAGTGCATGTGAGGGTGCACATGCAAGTTGTGCCCTGGGGTCACTGCCCCGAGGTGCTTCATGGTGTACAGGCAGAATGAAACTTCACAAAGAGGCAGAGGAGGAGAGCCTGAGTAAAGGAGATAAAACCAGAGCTGGCAGGAGGTTGCAGCCTTTCAGCTGCAAGCCCCGGACTAAGCCAGCTTTGTCTGAAATTCGTCTCAGCAGCTGTTTCCACCAGCGGGTTAGCTGTGAAGGACATTGCTTGTCAGCTGTCACCACTGTTTCGCTGTTGTCTTTGCCTTAAGTAAGAGCTGAATGTGGCAGGCAGCTCAGGGAAGGAAAAGAAGAGCCTGGTTTATTTATTCCACACTTGCCAGCCCCATGGCTGAAGGCCCTCCCTGAGTAACAAGATTAGCGGTTTCAGGTCACTGCCACCGTCACAAGCATCTGCTCTGACTAATAGCATAATGGTATGGCCCTTTTAGCTCTGGGTTTCCTTGGGGCTGCAACACTTTTCGTATTCAGTATGTTACTAGTCATATCATTTGCAGCATCTGTCAGAGGGAATGATGCTGAGACATTCACCAAATCAGCCCACGGGCTGGAGCATGCTCAATCTGCCCTTGCCTAGCAGAGTCCATAGTCCTTATGCACCCCCCCACCGGCCTGGGGACCAGCGTGGACCCAAGAGTGGAGTGACCAGTACAGCAGGGACACAGAGAGAAACGTGCGTCTTGCTACCGGCCCGTGACTGCCCTGCTTCCCCTTCCTCACTGTGCTCGTGCATCCCAGCTCAGCTCCGCGAATTCCCCAGGTCCCACGTGCCCGGTCGGCCACCTCCACCGTGGCATTTCACACCCAGATTCCCAGAGCAGGAGAGGTGCATCTGGCTGGACAGTTGTATGTATCTCTGCTCCTGGTAGCTCCATGCCACACCATCTACTGTGGTGGTGTCAGGAGCAGACTCGGCATGGCACAGGGTCCATGCCCTGCACAGCAGACTGGTGAGTGTACAAATCCAAACCCAGTGTTCATTCAGCTCCTTTGAAATGCTTTTTATCTGAGGCATGATCTCCATCAGCGTGGGGGCTTGGTTGCTAAGAGAACTTTCTGAAGTCTTGCTGGGGAGCTGGATTCCTCAGCTGGACCACTTTGCAGCCAGCTCTTTCTCCAGCTCCCTGAGAGGCAAGGAGAACCAGAAACCGCGGTGCATTCACCTCTCCATCTCCCTGTCGTGTCTCACACCTGGGGTGCTCTGCAGCTGGGCGCTATTGTTCACCTAGTGCAGCGTTACTTTGGAAGAAAAAGAAGGCAACAAAAAGGATCTGAGATTATAGCCTCTTTCTCTGGTTATTTTTACAGATTGTTCTTGCAGTAGCAAGCAGCAGGCCAAGCCAAGACCATTTCCCCCTAGATTTGCAACTCAAAGCAGATTGACTTTGGTGTACTAGGTAGTCATGAACTTCAAGTGATGTTTTTCGCGATGGTTGGGCTATGGATAAAGTGTCTCTCCCACTTGCCTTCTTTCCCAAATGGGCTTGTTAGCATCTAGTTAGGATTTCAGTGCTGCTGCAGCCTCTGTCCCTGGAGAGCCATCTCAGGCGCTTGGCTCTGCCTGGTTTCCTACTTGCATGAAGCACGGTAGGAGCATAATGACCTCAGAGACCCCTACTGCTGTGTCACTTGGGGTGCAAACTGGTAGGGAGTAGAGACTCAGCTAAATGGTGGCAATACATGGAGCAATTAAATATTCTTATTTTATCAGGAAAGCAGGTTAAAAAGAGGTGTTACAAATTGCCTGTTTTTTCAGACACTCAACTGAGACATCCTGAAGAAGCCTGGTTTATACGAAAAGCTGAAAATTCCCTACCTGAAAATCAGACCCTTTAAAGCACGTCAAAATGCAAACCCCAGGACAGTTGTCTGGATCATAAAACATTCTGGAAAGTCTTAGCCAAAGGCCTTCTTTGTAGGACCTCCTGCAGGAGCTAGGGCAGCCCTTGGCATTCTGCAAAAGGCTGAAGAGTAGAAGGATCGTTTCGAACACCAGAGATCCTGCCTGGCTGATTTCTCTACTGGCAGCAGTGAGAAATACTTGCTAAATTAATAGACCGAGTATTTTCTTGTCATGTAAGTTCAGTCTACCTTATTAATTATGGTTTCATTCATTTGCTGCATGACTCTTGCTGGTCACTAGATGTCACTAATAACGAATAAGAAAGAGGAAAATCGGGGGAACTTCTTGGGGAGGCAAATTGTTACAGGAAATAGTGCCTGGGAGTGCCCCAGTCCAGACCTCTGTTAGCAAAAGAGTGGCATTCAAGCACGTGCATAGCTTAAAGCAAAGCTTTAACTGGAGTTAAGAAGGTGACTTGGTATGTAGTGGCATCAAATACACTCCGGTTTCAATGAACCTGGTCCTGGCTGGGATGCACTTCTAAAGGAGAGGTACCATTGCTCGTCCACTACTCTAAGCAGGAGTGTTATCATCAAGAACAAAGAGCAGTGAAAATCATACCTCTGATATTTCGGTCTTTGTTGCCTGCCCTAGACACACTTTACGCAAAACAGGTCTGGAGTCGAGGAGCTCTTTGCAGCATTGAGAACAAGATGTGTGACTGTGCTTTCCTGTCTCCCAGGCCATCAAACTAGTCCCCTCCGGGGCAGTTTGAGCAGTTGCCATTGCAAGATTCCCAAAGTGACAGGGTGCCACACATCACTTATCCGTGTTTTCCAGTGCACGGAAATCTTCCTTCCCTATTTCCCACCACTGGAGCGAAAAGAGTGGTCTTGAGCAGCCCGATGTAAAATGCTGCCAAGTCATTCCACAGAGGTCTGCTCAGGAGTTCCTGTGGCATGGGGACAAAGAGCACACTGCCTGTGTGCCCACGGACACCAGGACAGTGCTATGTCTTATGGGGTCTTCTGAGGAGTCATCACATGTCTGAGACTCTGCATTTACTTAGGCACAGGTCAGTGTTGAGTAAACCTTTGATCTGACTTCTTTGTGACATGTAAAAAACTCTTTATGACACTTTACAATGTACCTTCTGACGCAGTGCCCATTGCTTTTGGAGGAGCAGCCAGCAGACATCACATACTTCAGGGACTTTGGGGAACTTGCTGCTTGTTAGCATAAGCCCATGCCTCAGTGCTGATTTAATCCAATAAGCGCAACTACCATCACACCATTAGTTTGATGAATAGATACAGCCAAAGCCTTAGATGTGTTTAGCTCAGGAGTGAATCCATTAGGGAGTGAAGGTCATCCAGCCCTCCTCATCCATATGTCAACTGCATCCAGCTCTGCTGTTTAGGGCACTTTCAAGTTACATTTCTTTCAGCCCTAGGCTGTGTCTTCACTGGGAATATATGTGAGTTGTGCCAGAAAGATAGACAACACAGGAATTAACTTTCCCTGATATGTAACTAGTCATGCATAACCTTAGGTTCACATCCTGTGGTTAGATATTTACAGATCTCCATGAACATAGCCTCAGGTCTGCTCAGTTCTAGCCCTTTGTTTCAGTCCTGTGTGCCCATTCAATTTGGCTGCTTATGGGGATATAAGGATGGGCTGGATGAGGCCATCCTTCACCCTGACCCGCTCAGCAATGTGCAAAATGTTGGAGAGGCTTCTAGCAAGAGGGAAGGAGAGGAGGCTCTCCCACTGTCCCTCTCTTGGGGCAGCAAGAGGAACTCAAGCAACGCTGTCAGCAGAGGGAGAGACAACAGAATGGCAATAAGAAACTGAGAGACGAAGCTGAGACTTTTGATTTGTAGAGCTGAGTACACTGATTTTCTCACAGTCTTCCCTCTGCTACATCTACAGGCTGGCAAGGTAATCTCTGCAGCCCCAGACAGGACAATTAGTAACTGACTGCCTCCTTGTTCCTTTTAATTTCGCACCTAGTTTTCTCAGTTTCTTTGCTTCTTGGCAGAAATACCTGCTAGATACCAGCATTTTTGTCCAGTGATAAAATCCCAACATTTCAGAATTCATCTTTGTTTTAAATCAAATTCAACATAAAATGCTCTTCCCTCTCCCTCCTCCAAAAATGTCTAATGAGAATAACGAAATTGGATGGTCTCAACTACATCAAATCATTTTGTTTCAACAAGACCTAAATGCTTCTTTTCCGTAAGGTACACACATTTTGCTTCTATAATAAGAAAGCATTATACCAGCAAATATTAAAAACATCACTGAAATATATTATTAAAATTAATATTTGATATTATCCTAAAAGTTCAAGTGAAATTAATCGAAACGGTTGAGTTGAAAGAGGAGTTTATTTGTTTTACCTCAGCAGGATGATATGATTTTTTATTATCAAGAGAAACTTAGCAAGAGTTTTTTTCCAGGACTTTCCTTGGTTTAGTTTGTAATTTTATCAAGACTTAGATACTTTTGAGAAAAAGAATGCGAAATGCCCTGTTCTGGAGGAAAACTGTTGTGCTGGAAAAGCTCCAACCAATATTCCTTCTAAAACCTTGCTCAAAACCACCTCTTCCCCTGCCCTGAGTCCTCCCCACTCTGCTACAGCTGGTATTTGCATCACATCAAAAGCCCGGTTTCTAATTGAGGGCAATTCTGCTGGGTGACCAACATGGCCTCTGCCCAAGTCCATTTCCACCCCAGTCACCCTAGGGGGGGATGATGGATTCCAGCCACCAGACACCCTCGTTACAGGGCAGCCACCTCCTGTGGTGGGATAGAAGCCACGAGGAAGGCAGAAGCGATGAGGGGGATGATGGTTTCCACCACCACCAGCCTTTCACCCGGCTAAGGCTGTTCCTGACAAGTGGTGTTAGAGTGTGACGCTGTTCAGGACACCTATGTCGGACAGATAGTCATGAGAAGCTGGGGACCACAGGCAGTTCAGGTGATGGTCCAGATCTTCTTTTAGCACCAGCCCACTGCACAGTCTCCTCCTCTGCTTTACTGAAGTGTTCCTTCTGCAGCAGTTTGAGCAGGCATATGCGTGTCCTCTTGTGGTCCTTGGCAAGCCAGGATATGTTCACTCTGTTCCTCTGTGTGAGAATTCCTATAACCTCCAATGAGGAGAGGAACATTGAATTTCAGTAATTATGAAGCTGTTTAAGCAGAAAGCCCATGACTCCAAAACATACAAAGACACTCACTAGGCTTCTCAATAATCCATGGACCAGTAAGGGGCTGACAAGCAATGCATCATTCTTCCTACCCACAATGAATTGATTCTGTCACCAGCAAACTAAATGCAATCAGGCTCTTGACTTGAATCATAAATTGTACTTAAGTCACAGTTAGCAGTAAAGCGGAGTGAAGCATATAAAAAAAAAAAAGGAAAAAAAAAGAGTCTGGCAAAAGGATGGACCAGCAAATAATCTCAAATAAGGAATGGAAATTTAAATATTTTATTTCAATATGTGGAATACTGTCTAGTTTTCAGAACTCCATGCCATAGGAGTTGTAGCATGTTAATATGATATGATATATCCTGTCATCCTGTATTTTCCCACATAACCAGAGTGCCTGGCCAAGTGATCATCAGGGTGTCTAGGTCCTGGGGGCCTGTTAGGGATGATCTCCTGAGAAAAAAGTCTCATTTTTTTTTAGGAGACCAATCTGCTGGTTTGAGACAAAAGTCCTTGCAAGAAACCTCCATGTGGGGGAAACCTACAGAGTGAGGTACCTGCCGTATGGGGAGAGATGGTCTGCACTCATGCAGCAGTTCACCTTACACGGATCTAATTGTCCCTTCTCCTGAAAACCATCTCTGAAAAGACATTACGAGAGAGCTTGTCCTGGAAAGCTGTGCAGAGAACGGGTGCAGTGTGGTAAAAGCTCTCTTCCACACCACCAGCAGCCAGCCAGAAGTGTGGTCCTCCAGCTAGGAGCTGTGCCTCTCTATGAAATGACATTAATGGAGATGATCTTTGCAATGGGTCAAAGGATGAGAAACACTGGGTGACAGGAGAACAGGTTGGTAGAGAGAAATGGACACACTCAGGTGCACTGAAAAACTGTGTCAAGGCTTCCTCTGCTGGGAATTGGAGCAGAAGGCCAGGAAGCAGATGGGCTGCTTTGCTTTTAAATGAAACTAGTTTCTATCTGTGATTCAGGCTTGGGACAAAGGACATACAATGTGAAGTCATCCTTTGGCCAGAAGGAACCAAAAGGAAAGCAAGAATGCAAAGCTGCATATCAAGGCAGATGGGATTTCACACGTTTCTGGTTCCCGAGGCGGCCAGCCGAGCCCCTAAAAACCATCCCAGCAATTCAGTCTGTCCTCAGGGAGGTGGCACTGGGCTCGGGGCCACAGCGCATCCGCTGCTGGGGATTAGCTTCCATGCTGTGAGTTCCCCATGAGCATTTCAATGCCTGGACTCTAAACTCAATTTCTTAGGTGCTGAAGCAAGTCACCTTTTAAACCAATACGTTTTTTCCCCTTTGCTATGAATGGGTACGCTGACGCTGAGTTTGCTCTCCGTTGCTTGGCAGAGGCAGCCCTGGTACAGACCTTGCTTGTGACCTGCAGCCTGCGGAGTGTGTCTCCGCTGTGCTAGCTGAGTTGTTGGGAGGAGGAATTCACCTGGCAAGCAAGGATGGTCTGGGGAACCTCTGATAACAGGAGATGCCTTAAGTTTGGGGACTCAACCATGGTTCCTTCTGAGCACATTCAATCAAGGGGCAATCTATGGAGACCTGCAGGGCAGCCAAGTCCTCCTCTGCTCCCTCCTCTGTCACTCTTTGGGCTCCTCTTCCAGCTATGGATTGACATTTTATCCTGGTGCTCACCCTACATCCTTGTACACTGGGACAGTTCATCTGGTCTTTGGTCTCCTTCCAGCCATCAGCTTTCTTGAGAGTTTGTTGACTCGATCCAGCCTGCAGGTTGAGGAGAAGATGAACTGCTTTGGTCGTGTCATGCCATCTTCCCTTTGGGTGCAGGTTCCCTCTTTCCATCACCTCCAGCTCTTTCTCTGCCTCTCCCTTTCTCTCTCTCTACATGCAAAGGAAATCTGTAGTTGACAGCAGGTCAGTGCCTGTCCACTCCCCGCCAGGTGATTTGGCAGTGTAAAAACTGCCAGGGACCAACACAGACCTGATCTGCGGGCAGGCAAACACTTCACTTGACTGAAGATCCGATTAGTCCCCCGGAGATCACTAGCAAGAGAGTCGGGATGATAAACACCAGCAAGATGTGTCAATTAACACAAGCTGAGCATTTGACCTAAAGGCTGTCGTTTAATGAGAACTTTTTAAATTAATCATCTCATACCGAGACCTTGGAAGGAGGCAGGACAGCTGAGACTTTCTGCGGCAGATCAGGCATTCAGATTTTATCGCCAAGTATTGAAAGGCTCTTGATTCACTTGATTTGCACCAAGTTCAAACATTTTCCAGTCTAACTCTGCTCTCAGCAAAGACAATGATGGAATCACCCAAGTTTAGTTACAACCAAGATCAGTTAAGATTCCTGTGTTAAGTATTTTAAGATTCATAGACACCAAATTATTTCACGGCCAAAGAACAGCACATAAATGTACCAGACATCATGAATGAAGGAAATACAATCTTCCTCACCTAAGCTTTAGAGAACAAAAGAGAAAATGAAAAATATTGCATTATTCCTCAAATGAATTAGGGATAGAGCTGATTAAAAAGTGTGTGACAGAACATACTTCTGCCACAAAATGCTATTTAATCAAAATAGGCTACTTCTGAACGCATTAATTTCAAAGGAAGTTTGGTTTTGAAACAAGGCTGCAAGAAAAAAGTATCCAAGTGTTCCTTTCTGAACCTGTTATCTCTGAGACCTCCTGGGGCATGGCTGCAAGCCCACAGCGCTGGAGATGGTGCTTGTTTCGAAAGGAAGGAGGTAGGGACTTGTAAACCCATCAGCCAAGCTACAATGCCAAGAATGACACTGACATCCACTCGTTTCTTACACAAGTCCTTAATGAAGACTAATTGGAGGGGTAAAAGCAGTCAACTTGCATTCATCAAGAGAAAGTCATGCCAGAACAAAGTGATGGCATTTCTTTGCCTGGGTAACCTGCTTAAGAGGAAGAGGAAAGTGGTGGATATCAAGGAGGGTATCAGCTGACATGAGTGAGGTCTTCTGATGCTGCCACCAGCAAAGCAAGTTCATACACAGTGTGGGCTAACTCACCAGGAAGCACTAGCAATGGTTGTTTCTAATTAATAGGTTTATTAAATACAGAAATGATTAACTGACACGGCCCAGATGAAGTCTGAGAGATTGGGGGTGACACTGAGGGGACAGGATTTGGTCAGGCTGGCCTGGATGAATCAGAAAAATGTCTGCAGACTCTCAGGTGACATTTGTTAAAGGTGCACTGGGGACGACACACAGGGCAGGAGAATTCAGCAGCCTAAAAATGAGGATAGGGATATGTCACTGAGAAGCAGCGCGATGTTGGGCGTGGGGATGCAGAGGACAGACCGTTGGGTGTGGGGATGCTCTAATGAAAAGACAGCGCTGATTTGCAGAGGTACAAATAGGAGTGCAACTTGAAAGACCTTGCTTTTGCTCCGATCACCTCAGGGCTAGCAAGGTCTTGACTCAAGTGTCGTGTCCAATTTTGAAGCTGTCCTTCAAGAACTATGCAGAGGCACTTGAAAGAAGCCAGCACAGATCAGTAAGAAAGAGGGGACATCCGTGATATGCAGCATGTATGGAAAGAACTGGTTATCCCAGGAAAGAAGAGACTGAGCAGAGACTTGCAATGTTTTTTTAGGAGGTAAAAGGTGGTAGTAAAGAGAAAAGGGGCTGATTACTCTCTGCTTGTTCAGGCTAGAAGGAGAAGAACAGAAAAATCAGCAGAAACTTCTCATTTTCATAAGCACTTCTTGCACTTTCTCACAGCCTAACCAGTTGACCTCAAAGAGAAGTTTCGATTCCACCAAAACGGGATACCTCTATCAACCTGCAGTCAGGCATTTGTTGTTTTGTTCCTGTTCACGTTTCTGATGGAATGGTGTTGGAGCTGAGTGTGTTTCAGAGTGCCAGATTTCCTTGCCACCTGGAGACAACAAGTTTGGCTTGGTCTGCCAGAAGGCATGGGTGCTCTGCAGTGGATGCACATCAAACCTTTCATGAATTAGGGAGATGCTGTGATGTACAAGTGAGGTTAGGATTCCTCAGAGGTCTCCATTTTTGTGGAATTCTGTGCTTCTTATTGCAAGAAGTGGTAAAATGCCCTTGGAAGAGAAAGATTCATACACAGCTCCCAGAGTGGGCAGTCTTTTCTCAATGTCAGATGCAAATACATCTCACTGCATAATGCTGGTGGGAACCTTAATTTGTCCTTGATATTCGAGAAAGGAAACTATCTGAATTAACATGGTCTTGTTTTGCATTTCTCAGTATAACACCAATTAATTTTCAATTAGAAGTTTTATTCCAAATTTCATGGCATGCTTTGGTGGAAACAGGGCTTTGATTTTCAGTTCCTAAGACATCCATGCCAGCTCATCTGTGTGAGCCTCAGATCCACTATGACCCAGACCAGCTGCAATTTCCCACAGCCAAAGGCAAATTTTCCAAAATACGTAACTGTGAAAGGTATTTTTTCCACAGCAACATTACATCAATTCCAGGTATTCAGAAGCATATCAGATTCTCGTGTCTGGCACACTTTCCTTTAAGATGTGCATCTAATGAATTGTCCACAGCTTCAATCTTCCCCCAAATTACCTTCCATTTTGGAGAGGCCTAATGAATACAAATTACCTTAACATTTCCGTTCTGACACCTCTAACCAGTCACCTAACTAACGTGTGGTACCTGGTGGCAGTCTAGGTAAAGCCTGCAAGTTCTCTACATATGGCAAGGAGAAGTAAAGAAGTAATGAAATGAGAAAGAAGTCAAAAGTTGGAAGAAGGCAATTAATTTCTCACAGGTGCTGGAAGTTTACCTTGAATTGCAGCAGCACCACTGATGCATCAGGACAGCAGGAGGAAAAGAGTTTTTGGCTTTCAGTAAGAGTTCAGCACATAACAGGTCTTTCAGCTTTAAAAAATACTCTTTGCATAGAGGGAGGAAAGAAGGAGGAATGTCAAGAAACCATGTTTCTGCTGTCTTCCCACACAACATGTCCTTGCCATTGGCAATTGTGAATACTGAAAATATCAGAGCATTAGAAAAAGACAGGTGAGGACAGGACTTCCTGGTGCTCTCTGTCATGATGATCTGGGAACAACCACTGATGCAGGTAGCACCTGGACACCTTGCTGCTAGAGCAGAGCTGAAGCAGAACCAACCACCCTATGCACAGATTCTTTCTTGTGGTCCTCCCAAAGTATCTGTGTTCAGCCATCACCCCAGAGGAGACCAGCCTGGGAGACACCAGCCTGTGATGGGGCAGCTGGTTTCATGTTTTTTGCTTCTCTCAAAGCAATTTCTTTCTCTGGTTTCCTAACTCAAGAGGCAGCAGTAGAGTACCAAAGGGACCTCATGACCAATTCAGAGACACAAGTTGGAGTCTAGCTCTTTGGTTTAGACCATCCTTATGTTGATCCACAGCCCACCCCCCACAGCTGATCCACAGCCGACACAACCCTGTCGCACCCAGGGTAGGACTGTTCTTTCAGCCTTGTGGTCTCAGGAATTTATCTTTTCTGAGCGCAGTGTTCTTCCCATTTGTTGGAGTATGTTAGCTCAAAAAGATCAAGGTGTTTAATGATCCAAAACGCCACAAGAACAGGCTTGGCCAGCTCTGGGTTAAATGGTGAGCTCTTTAGCAGATTTTAATTGGCCCAGCACCATCCCATCCATTGCGCCAGTTGCAATGGGATCCAGACTGTTGGGTTTCTCTCTGAAATGTGGTGATTTTATTCTGTGTGTGTGGTTGAAAGCATGCGCCTCCTCAGAAATTGTAACAATGCAATTACTTTAAAGTTAACAATTAGAATATTTACCTTAAGATTCTAAGCCACATTGCTGAAAATATGTCGTGGTGGGCATATCAAACACTGTTGCTTTTCAGCTAAAATTAATATTTCCCTCCAAGTTAAAACACTTTTATTTTCTGCCAGACATTGTATGTGATATATAGCCATGTGAATGAATAAAGAACCTCCTCCCTCCAACTTAGCTTTTCCTGCTGAGTCCGATAATGAAATTTATTCTTCTTTGATATCCTCAATTAAAGTAAGTTAAGAACTGAGAGTGTGACTTCAATTACTCTTTGGACTGTATGTATTTTTTTTGTGCTACAGCAGTGGTGAAGTGCATGATCCCCTTTCACCTTGATCTCTAGAACCACGTCAGTGTGCTGCGAACAGAGAAGAAAAATGAATCAGCATGGGCCAAAGCTTGCTGGAACCAGCAAGGGCCTTCCCATGGGTGTCAGCGTGCTTTCATTCAGCTCCTTTCATAGCAGATTTTCTGAAAGAGCTGAGCTCCCCTTTAGGGGCCAGATTTGTAAAAAGAGCTGAGCAGGTGGGAGGCTGCCTGGGAAAATCTGTTGGTAAATGCCGAGCAGCAGCAGCAGGGAGTGGAGCTCTCTGGAGGAGCTGAGAGGAGATTTCCTGAGGCACGATTTCAAAGATCGGTTCCCACCTGCTTTCCTATCGAACAGGCTGCCAAGCGGTAATGGCCCCTGAGAGATGCTCTGCAGACTTGCTTTGGAGAATGGGTCCAGCAGAGATTTGTCTACCCTCAGCTCTGCTGAAACACTCCAGCTACAGCCTCACTTTATGAATTACTCCAGCTCTAAACCACACAAGGTCTGGATTTACATTCTGGCTCTCCTTATTGTACATGCACAGTCCGGAGCCCGGGGCAACACTGAAACCCAGGAGGCAGCACTGGTGTCCACAGGACTCCTCCTGTGCTTCCCAGGCTTCCCAGTGTTGGAGTCTGAGGCTGACTCACACAAAACTGCTTTCCTCTTCTCCATCAGTGCAGTGGCAACAGTGGTTCTGACCTTCTCCAGGGCGAGCAGTGCAGTGCAGGAGTTAGGCCCTTGTAACACTGGAAGAGTAAACTCAGTGTGCGCATGTGTGGACCAAGCCTAAAAGCCACTGCCACATTATTCAGGCTTAAAGCCCCAGATGGACTGGTTTCTCCCACTGTGGAGTAGACAGGATTTTAGAAACAAGCATATTGGCAGCTCCAAGTAGGTGCAAGGCTCTGAGACCCAGGGGTTATGGTCCACCTCCCTGCAGAAGAGGGTCAGTTCATCACCCACATATCCCAGACCAATCACAACAACCTGGTTCACTCCTCACCACTGCTGAACCGAGCAAGGCTGAAAGACTCATCAACCTGAAGACTTCTTGCAAATTGCAGAGTTTACCTTGCACACTTGAAGAATATTTCATCATTTGCCCAGGCTCACCTTGGGGATTTTTTCTCTGCCCTTCTCTTGTTGAGTATCCTATATTCCTCTTCATTTCCACCACAAGCCAGATGTTCATCGCTCCCTGCTCTCTGGCTGCCTTTTTTTCCCATTTGCCAGCCACCTCTAAGGGCAGTGACCTTGTGGCACCTGCCATACATCTGCCGGTAGAGGAGGTGTGACCTGCCTCACACAGATCTCCCGGGAGAAGGAAAAGGAAATTTATCCAGCTCACAGAAGTCAGGTTTGAGCCCACATGCTCCTGCTCTGGGTGCAACATCTCATACAACTACTTTGTGCAGAACTACACATCAGTCAGCGCCTTGGAAGGTGCTGCTTTCCCTGACCTGCGGCTGTAGGACTGCTAACCGTTTGTCTGTGTGGGAGTCCAGCCCAATGCTGTAATTAGCAAAGCTATTAATAATTAGAGAACTTCGCCGCAGCCAGAGGATGGGAAACCACACACACCAGTGCTGGAAAATTTACCTCCTGTGGAAAAAGCTGTGATTTGTGCAATGTTTTGAGAAGAGAGTCGCTTATCTGTTTTAAATCATGGATTTCATGGTCTGCAGCGTCATCTTGGATCTCTCCTGGCCTGTGAAAACTCCAAAATCAGAAAATTTAAGGACACCTTCCCCCAAAAAAACCCTGAAAACTAACAAGGCTCATAATCAAACGGAAAGAACCAGCAATTATACCAGTGTGGCTGCCAGAGACAGCAGAGTAGTGGCAGCTCAGCAGCTCAGGGCTTGCTCTAGTGCCCTTCACTGGTCTTTCTTGCTGGCTCATTAAGTAGAACCCTAACAAAAAAAGTCAAAAATTGTTTCCCCTCAGAAAATCCGTTCAGCAAAATTATCCACCCACGAATAAGTGTCAAGACAAATCTTTTCACCTTGCCTAGCTTGTTCTGATAATGTCAAGCCAGTGCGTTTCAGTCCTCCTGGTGATTTGTTACAGTGACAGAAAATGCTGCTTCACAACTTTCTCTGTTAAATCCCATTTTGGCTTTACACAAACATATTAACATTCATTTTCATTTTAATGGACCTTGCCATTTGCAGCATTAGTGTTTTGGCTTCAACGTTTTTGAAGCCAAATGTGTGCTGCCTACTTTGCTGTGGTTGCTTTGGCATTACGGGATGTAAACGTCAATCAACAAAGTTTGGATTGTGTGTTTGTCCAGCACTGGGCCAGGCTGAGAGTTTGGGAAAGAGGGATTTTGCAGTAGAATCTCAACCTTTTTGACTGTTTGTTCTATGTATGAATTAAAGCAGAGTTTGGAAACACCAGAGCCTGCAGTGTGGTGGAAGATCTGTTTATACTTCCCTTCAGTTGAAAACACAGACACCTGCTAATGGTTTTGCATTCAAAAGTCTTCAATCAATTAGCATATTGATACTTATTTCACAAGGATTTCTGGCATGTAGCTGTTCTGCTGTCTGAGCCTTCCTTTACCTCCTTCAGCCTGATCACCTCCTCAGCTCACTGCTTGTCCCTGATGTCAGAAAAGAGGGGCAACAGTGCTGTCATGCTGAGAAACCCAAGAATGAGGAGCTGCTTTTTGGGTGCTTTTTGGGCTAGGTAGGGCCCAGCATGAGCAGGACATGTTTCCATGGGGAACCTCTAGAATATGGGACCATGCAAAAAGTCATCTCCAGGCTGAGTGCTCATCCCAGAAGCATGGTTTCCTCAGCTGCTTCAGTCTGGTGAGGTCACCTCTCTTCCTCCCAACCCCCCAGACCCAGCCCCTCTTTATATATGTCCTCTGCCCAGCCGCAAAGCGGCATGTGGGAGATGTATGCCTGATCTTGCTCCATGTCCTGGGTGGTGGGCAGCATCAGAGCATCCGGTTCGGTGAGTCACCTAAGTGAGAGCATTTTTCCTTTCTTCCTTTTCTTCCCTTTCTTCCCTTTCCCAAGTCCTTTCCTCCTGCACTGGGTCACCTATTAGTCATTGTAAGAAAGGTTCCTCACAACTGAAACTTCAGATGCAAAGCTTTTCTGAATCACCAACTGAGGAGATGGCAGCCAGCAAGTACAGAAGGAAAGTTGCAATCTCACCCTTAGCCTTTTTAAGTCTCTGCATTGGAAAACATCTCCCATCCTTGTGGACTAGTTGGAAGAGAGGATTTCAGCCTTTCTCGAATTGCAGCCGCTGATACTCTCCTGGGAGACCTGCAGTCCCATGTACATGTTAGTTAAGTGTCTTGAAACAAGGGCAGCATCTTCTACTTAACTTTCCTGCACCCTCATGAGATCCCTGCTCTCAGATGGGGATGGAGGCACAACTCTGACTGGCTATGCCTATAAATAACAGCACTGGAGAAATATTTCTCCAAAAAGGAGGTCTACAGAGGCACAGACCTTCGCACAGCACTAATAAGAGGTCCGTTTCTCAAAACCGATGCTCTTGGGAAGCAGAGGAAGTTAATGCCCATGTTTCAGACAGGCTGAGACATTCACTTCTGGTAAGTACATGTGGGAAATATTAGATATCAATGCAAATTCTCTCCAGCAAGCAGCAATGTGGTCTTAATTAGCAAGATTTAACTCTGTAAAAAATGAACAAATTTATCTTCCCTGCCCAGTGCTTACTGCACGGCTGGCTATGATAAGTTGCCTGCTTTTTAAAGACTGTAGCAAATTAACTTCTTTATGTGAGCCCCTCTTGTAAAATACCTGCGCTGACGGCAACGAGCCGCTTCTTTCTCATGAAAGCACCTGCTCTGCTCCTGCTAAGGGATGGGTGGGGAAGTCCAAACAAATGAGTTATTTTTTGCACTTTCTGTGCACACACACACACAAAAAAAAAGTAGGTATGAGCTTGAAAATAAGAGGTTCTCAGAAAGCAAAACTGTCTTTTGGTGAACCAAAACCCAGAGGCACGTGCCGGAAACACAACATTGAGCTGTATGCTTGGTCTGTATGCTTGGTCTGCGCCTCTCACTTGATGTCCCACCTACGGCTCCCTCCTGGCCAGAGGGCCGATGGTCTTGCTTCTCTGACCATCAGGGACAGTAAGAGATACAGGTGGAAATACTACAGTAGTCACCCAGCTGCAAAGTGTGGGGTGAGGAGAGAAGATATATGACTCACACCCTTCCAGGAGTTGCAGATTTCCTTCTGGCCCCTTAAAAAAGAGGCAAGTAGGGAAAGCAGTTTACATCAAACCCCATCTGTGGGACCGTCAGCCTGGTGGGGAGAGCTCTGGAGGTGAATCAATTCCTGATTTGCTCCAGGCTATGATGAAAATTGTCATGTAAGCTCCAGGGGTGGAAGCTATTGCATGCTCTTTCTTGGCGAGTGCTGTTGGGTTCCTCTCTGGAACAAGCCAATGTTTGTCTTACACAAACATTTTCTGCAGAGGTTAATGCGGAGCGCTGCTAGCTTGGTAACGCTGGTTTTGCTCCGATGCTTTGGTAAGAATCTGCTGAAGGTAAAATGTTAGATTAGTGAATATTTGAATATGTAAATTGAGAGATTTTAATCGAGAAACTATTTTCTCTTGTGTTCACATAAATAAATAAGTTTTCCCACATGGGTTCCTATTCATATTCCAATGTATTTCCCCCTGGAAAAATCCGGTACTGGTTTTATGAGGCGTGTCCTTTTGCTAAGCAAGCTAATTTTTCTCAGTATTTAACTTGGTGGGGTTTTAATGTAAATGCCTACTTACAGTTTGCAGCCTTCTCTGTGTGTTTATTTTAAGAAATCTCAAATGAACAAACTTGTTGTGACATCCCCTACGCTTACAATGAAAAGCACACCCACTGAACTAGAAGCAAGTGAGCTGGCAGAGGGGGTTTTGTTTTGTTTTTAAAAATCGGTAAGTTTGCACAAAAAAATGGAGTTTGGGAAGAAAAAAAAATCTATTTATGAATTGACTTTAGCAGAAAATGTGGGAAAACACTTTAAACTGTAAAAACATTTTCATTTAATACTATCATTTCAACTGCGTCAAACGCTGATCATTTCCGAATTGCATTTGTAGTTTAGAATTGTCGGGGGGAGGGGGGAGAAGAGAGAAGAAATAAGCTGGGTTGAAAAGCTGTTAAGTAAGCCCAAAGCCAAGTGAAACCTTCCATTTGAGATTGAGCAAAATGAATTCAAGATAAACTTAATTATTCTGTGCATCTTTTGTTTCAGCCACTAAGCTGAACGGCTGTTATTCATCAAGGACAACGTCTTTGCTTAATTAAGCATAAGAAATAAGTCTGTATACAAGTTAGTGAATTTTTGCTTGCCTGCAGTCTCATGTTCTCTGCAGCTGGTTCCTGTTGGTATGTGTTGGAGTTGGACAGCAAGAATGAGACACAGAGATACAGACATCATAAACGTCATGTCTGGACAGGGCGACTCGCGTTTCCTGTTGCCCCTAGGCAGGATGAGCTCTGCCTCGTGTCCAGCTGGATGCACAGGGACTTCAGGCCATCTGCTGCTGCTGCTGCCTTGCACCATCTCTGCGGGGTCAGCTCAGCTGCTTGTGGAAGTACTCAGCCTCATATCCCAAATCCTCCTCACGCATATCGTTAGTAATCCCACGTGGTGCCAGTAACGCCAGGAGGGGGAGGACTGTAATGCATGGATGTGTTGGATGCATAGTTAGTTCTGTGGCATGATGGGCTCTGACTTCACCCTACCATCTCTGAAGCCATATCCCAGCAGTGCCTACGAGACTCAGGCAGGGGAAAAAAGCGGCAGGAAGAATCCATGTGATGTGCTAGGCATGCCCTGTGGGCTGTGATTTTGGGTGCTTCTGTGTTCTGCTGCCTCAGCTGTGGTAGCTCTTGGTGAAGCCAACAAGAATGGGAAAACTGGTGAGGCACAAGGAAGATCTATGGTATGCCGCACGGCACCACACCAGGAGTTCCTGAGACTGCATGGAGACCTCGATGCTGGTCCCAGGAGGTGAGGGAAGGGGGTGACTGCACTACACCTCCCAGCAGGGCTGATCCATCCTGGCAGAGCTCTGCATGCTCAATTGAGCTCTGCCAGGCTGCGGTGGGATCTCAGAGAAGCTCTGACCGGTGCACAGAAATAACCTGCATTTTTGAGACCTGCAGCATGTGGCTTGTTCCTCTGGGTAGCAAGAAGTGTAATCTGGAGGTCATTTGAAGACAGGCTAAGGGTACGGTGTTGTGACTGCTGGTAAGCACTGCCCTGCAAGTCCCATCTGCCTCCCACTGGGAGACGCCCCCTCTTCCGGAGCTACCTTGCAGCATGAACTGCGGTCAGTCTTGCTTTCCAGGACTGTGGCACAAGCAAAGTTGCAAAGGCATCAGCCACCAGCTGCTAGCACTGGTCCTGCTGTCATGATACGCTGCTGTCACCTCGCGTGGCTGAGGGCCAGTCCAACAAGAGCTGGTAGGATCATGCCATGGTGCCGGGGCTGTCTCATCGCATGGACCTCAAGGTGAGGGAAGCTTCACAGTGAAAATTATGGAGAGGGATTCAGGGCGCGGAGCTCTGTCAAGGGCTGTCCATCTCCTTGTCTCCATGTTTGCCTCTTCTAGAAGAATGCTTTCTCTGATGGGCACAACCATGTTTGGGAATGAACCCTTGGGGCTGCCAGCAAGGTTACCCCAAGCGAGGCCGCCATCGGAGCGGGGATTTCCCTGCGCAGGTGTATCCCTCAGATTTAATGCCTTTGATTTCTCAGCTTCTGTCCTCTCCTTTTTCTCTTTCTGGTCCTTGCTTCGCTTGAATACATGTTCCAGGTAAGGCACGCAGGGGGACAGTGGCAGCAGGATATGCAGGGGTTTGAAGATATGAATCCCATTAACATTAATAGCATTAATTACACTGCAAAATAAAGTATCCATGAAAACGTATCCCATGGGATCTAAAGCAAAGATTCATTTGTTCAGGCCAAATCACTGTTCTCAAAGCTGCCTGCCAGGGAGAGCATTCTGTGAATGGCAGCTGAAGAAAAATGTATTTATCCTGGTCATGAGGGGCCATTACTCCTCTCAGAGTTACCTGCTAAGGGGGGGCATAGAGACTGGAACTGCTCAAAGCACTAGCACCAGTGAGAGTATTAGGAAAGGTACTGGAAACGTAAATGATCTTTGGGTTTGCGTAAGGCGCCTGTTTGACCAGATTTTAGCATAATGCCAGACAATTAAGCAGTATGAGTCCCTAGGACATCGGTGACTGCACTTGGAAATCAGTGTAGAGTATGAAATGCTAATAAAAACAGAATTGCTGGATGGGATTGAATAACTGCTCATAACCTTTTTGCTACTGGGAAGGCATAAGACCCCCTAGGAAATAGCAACCTGTCCAAAACAAAATTATTTCCTGACTTCCACCAACTAGCGGCTGCTCTAAGGCTGCGAGATGTGTATTTCTAACCTTTCCAAAAAGCTGCTCTCTAAATTTTCACTGCTGCAACTCAGCACCTTCTCCTTTGCCATAAAAGCAGCTAACGTGGGATTGTCTCCTATTACATTCTTGGCATTAATAGTCTCTCCTGATGGCTAGTTTCACAGATTTTTTTGATGGGGGATGGAGAGGGAAGATAATTATATTTCTAGTTTTTGTAAATTTGGGGCTGTTCTGCTTTAGCTCTGATTGTCCAGTGATCGTATAGCTGAAAGTCTGGACCGGTCTTCTACAAAAAAGTCTCCTAGAGCTCTAGAAAACAACCACCGCTGAACTCTCATGGCATCTGCAGCAGCAGGCATCAGTCCTACAGGCAGGAAAAGCATCTCTGTGCCAAACACCAGAAACACCTGGGTCAGGATGCAGCCGTGGGGCTCGGGGAGCAGTTCCTCTGTGGCTTGATAGAGCGCTCCACCATTGGTGCCAGCAGCTGAGCCCTCCCTCCTGGCCACGTCACTCACGGGATCCTGGAAGTACCACCAGACTCAGCAGCTCCCAGTATGAGTGTGAATCTGCCCTCGCTGCATGCCAGCGCCCGGCTCAGCGTGCAGGGAAGACGGAATCCAGGCTGCAGGTGTTTCCTCTGACAGAAAAGCAGCAGTGGCGTCAGTCTCCATTGCAAAGTCCAATGACATCAAGAGAGGGGGCTCAGCATGGGGCTCGAGTAGATGATTCTGCACACTTTTTCTACAGTGCCTGGGATTAGGTAGTTGGTTGGAGAAGTCAGTTCTTTCCATGGCTCCATGGGCAGTGGAACCAATGCAGGAACTTTCTTCTTCCAGAAAAAGAAAGAACTTTATTCTACCAAAAGAAGCTTGGCATTAGATAAAGTCAGTTTTCCTTGGCCCACGTACAGAAGGCAGCAAAGCTGAAGGTGAAAAATGAACTCGAGCTTGGGTGGAGCGGAGTGGGCAGGAAGAGCTCTTCCAAAGCTATTTTTACCGCTTTGGCACCCACCTTTTCTTGGAATGCCATTGCTGTGAGTGCGGTTCTCTGCTCATCTTCCTTAGAGAAGGAAGAAGCACGAGGATGCTGGATATTCACAAAGGGCTTGGAAGAGCACCTCACTCCAAAAATACCCAAGCGAGGTCCAGCTGAACAAGAGCCAGAGTGACAAATCCTTTGGCAAGTGAGGCAGTGGGGAGGGAAGTGTTGCTTGGTAATGTCATTGCTTTTTAAATGATGCTGTCTATTTTCCAGTCTCCTGGTGGGATGGCTGTGGTTGAGGACCCTTATATACATGACAAATACATTATAACAGATCCTGCTCAACAGTATAGGGCCATAAGTGAGCAGGTGGATGGGTAGGTGGGTGGGCAAAGACATGCTAACCTCAAAGCTACTGCATGTGTTTTATCAATGGAAACTGTTATCATCAGCGTGCCACAAAAGCAGTGAGGGGGAGCGTTGATGGAAAACGGATGGATGTGGACCATGAGATAGGACATGGACAGATTGAAGATATTTGTTCATCCACAACTGAGTGGGTTTAGTCCCCAAGAAGTAATTTTAATCTACAGCCCTGAACCAGGGTATGATATGCCTCTGGCTGCACAGAGCAGGAGGTCAGCATTTCCCATGCTAGCAGGGAGGGTGATGCCAGGCTCGTGATGCAGAGGGTTGGCCTGTCAGTGCCCAGGTTTCATCTTGCTGTTAAAAGGGAAAGCAGTTGGCCATCTTCCATCCAACACTCGATATCAGTCCAACTCCTTGCTCTGCCCCAAAGCCCTTGTGCACAGTCCAGCATGCTGAAAGGTCACCTGGTAGCCTGCAGAAGCTGGTCGTGAAGGGTGAAAACCCTGCAGTGGCGCTGGGCCATGATTCAGGGCTGAAGGGATTGCAAGACCTAAAATCCACCCAAGCCCCTGTGCCTCTTGTTACCTGGGACTGGGCACTTGTCACGGCCTAGAAACAGCCAGGAGGAAGCACAGTGCCTGTCACACTGATGGAAATTTGATGGCCTGAATCTGAGCCGTCCATAAGTCGAGGTCGCTTACACTGCCACCCCTTGAAAGGATGTCTGAGAGCAGATTTGTAGGAGGTTGTGAGCAGCTCAGGCACTTGGGGAATGAGATGTATAAATGCATGAGATTGCTGGCTTAAGTCAAGTGAAAAACAAAAATAGCCCAGAGTCTTTACAAAACAAGCAGCCTTCGCTTAAGTGCACCATGTCACAAGGAAACCAGAACACCTTTTTCTACAGATGGGTTTACAGTTTGTGAACTCGTTGGAAAGGTGGCAACTGCTGGCCCTTACCTGTGCCCGGTCAGAGTCTGCAATATAGCTGAATGAACACTTATACTAGTTTATCTCCAAAGGTGTTCACAGTGAGAAGAAGGCCTGCCTTCTTTCACCTAAAAGCCAATTGCCTGCTTTTTTGGTCGTAAGCCTGGGGGAAACTTGCCAAGGCACTGGAAACTGTCCCATAGGATAAACTGCCGATGTGATCGTTAGATGAACTGGGGGAGTACTCAGCAAATTGAGCCTTGGTTTCCCCATTCTGATGAGTTTCAAGCCTCGTTGGAGGCACAATGGAAAGTAAACTTGCATCTGCCCTTTGTGTCAGCAATTTACTGTGCCTGAGCAAAGATGCAGAGACACTTGTCTGTCTAGGAAAGCTGAAGTGCTGTGACAACAACTTACACTAATCAGGTTCCCTGACACAATTTGGAACATGCACTCTGGGTAGATTATTCCAGCTTCCCTTACTTAGCAACAATGACTAATGCAAGGTTTAGGTGATCTTTAAAACAAGGCTTTCGTATTGCTGTCCGTGGCACTGAAACCACAGGGATTGATTGCAGATGCAGCAAGCAGCTTTGACAGATGAATGTTCCAAGTGTAAACATTTGGAAAGTCAATAAAGGTAATAAATCTGTGCAGTGTATGGGAAAAAAAATAGCTGAATAAAGGCTTTTAGGGGTGTTTGGCCTGGACACTGCAGAGCTCTGACAGTTCTGGAAACAGCTATCATTATTATACATTGCATTTGATTGCTTTATTTCATCACACAGACCTGTAAGCAAAGCACGATGTGCTGCAGTGTGCGTCTAACTAGGAGATGGGAAGAATGTCAGGTTTTTTTTGTTCTTCTGCTGCTTGGTTTATCTTGGAGAGACTGCAAGATTTTTGAAATGGGGTATTAGATGTCCAAGTCCCATTTTCAGGACTGATCTACGGACAAACTTGCAAAGGTTTTGTAAATGCCAAAAGGTGCAGGTACATCTGCATTTTTAGGCATTTGGGATGCCTGGAAGGACCAGACATAGCAATAGGTATCTAAACTATGTGTGCCTTTTGGATAGCTCAAGAAGCTTTCCTGCCTCTCACAGCCTTCTCAATGATCCTAAAATCAGCTGTCTAGAACCGTAGCTCAGTACTGGACAGAGAGGTTTGGCCAATCAGACTCTTTGGACCTGATAGTAACGTTGCTCTGCAAAGCAGGATTTCTACACAAAATGCAGAGATTCAAAAATGTGTATTTACAGTGTCAGGCCCTCACATCCTTTCGCAGGAGGAGAAGTGCTCAGCTTCACAAATGTTCCCAACAGAGTGGAGGAAAACGAAGTGATGTTGCACTTGGTAGCAGACTCCATCCCAGAATTTTAAGACTATTTATTCTTATGAGCATGTCAGAAATTATAGGCTCCAACTGGTGCTCCTGAAGTCACTGGAGTGAGGACAATTAGCGCTAAATGGTCTCTAGAAAGTACCTCACAGGTCCAACATCATATTATTAAAGCCTTGTTTGCCTCAGAATTTAGGGAGACTGCCTTACAGTCATGGATGAGACAGCCCTCGGTGAGATAAGAAAATCTTCAAAGACAAATGACAACAAAAGGTACAGAATTATCCTACTTTTTTAGCTACTTGTTCTACTTTTTATTTTGCTTCTTCTGGTTCCCCCTTTGCCCACCCCCCATGCAAAGTGCATTAGTTTCCATAGAAACGAGATGTGCAGGATGGGTTCCTCCATACCCTCGAGTGGGATTCAGCCAGCAGAAGATATTCCCTTCTTAGATACACTGTTGTAAAAAAAAAAAAAAAAAAAAAAGAAAAAAAAGCCACCTTCATCAAAATCAATGGGTTTCACCTGAGAAAAATACAAGCAAGCTGCCACCCTGCTCGTGAAACAGTTTGTGTTTTCTACCGCAACTCAAGAGGTGCTTACTTGTTCTCGTAAAACAAGATAGTGTGGGTATAACAGGATTACTAACCTACACCCTACGTCTGCACACCTACACCTACATCTGTCCTGGGTAACGCTGCGTGGGGATGCACGGACTGGTGTGAAACAGCCGTGCTTGCCTTGGGCTGGACACAGCCCCCCCCCTGCAGCAGCTGGGAGCCAGCTGGGACAACTCGCACTGGCAGGGGGGTCCCGCAAAAAGCCACCAACAGCTTGAGATGAGGGAGTCCCATTTCCCCAGAAACCCATGCAGGGACTCGTCTGGTGCTGCAGTGCTTGCAAGATTTTGCCTCCCATCTCTTCCTATAGCTCTTAACTGACACATTTCTGAGTAGTTTGAGACGACGCATCAATTTTTCTTTTTATTCAATTACGATAACTGCCTTTGAGCAGGCATCTTAACCAAGAAAAAAACCCCAGAATGTTTGAAGTCTTTGTGGAACAATTTAAAAAAATAATTTAATAATAGCATCTTTTTCATATGTGGATGACCCTTGTCAAGAAACAAGCTTTACATTTAATGTCCACATGTCCAAAGAACTGAGGCCAATAGCTACTCTCCCAAATTCTTTACTGCCTCTTTTCAAAGCCAACAAAGACTATACAGTTATTTTAAAAGCAGTCTTGATCCAGTCCAATTAATTCTGCTGTTTTATGATACGGGGTATTCTAACTAACTCACACTTCCATTCTTCCACCTCCTTTTCCATTTTCTTAGATAATTACCTTGTAAAATCATCAGCCAATTGCAGTGCACTGTGACATTAACCTCTGCAGACTTGAAGGCACCGGTTCACACATTGCAATACCTACGAAGCACAAAGGATTGCACTAAACAAAATTAATCATGCCATTCTGCCAGTTATAGCCCATTTCAAAGCCAGAAACTCCAGCTTTCTGAGCGATGTCAAGAGTGCTTACAGAGGTTAGGTTCTTCACCAGTTATCAGTTAGTATGATTTACATATTTTTTGCTTGGTGCAGAAGTAAGCTTGGTCTCTTAGCAGAAGATTTACATACATGATAAATGGAAAGGGGAGGAATAAACCAATTAATTCTGATTTGTGACTGTACCTGGAGGTCATGAGCTTGACAAAAGCCATCTAATAGCATTGCAAAAAAATAACCAACTCTTGCGTTGCAGTCTCTCCACAGTCCTGACCCTGCCTTTTGATTTTATTTTCTCAACTCCAATATATCCATTCCCAATTGACAGTCACCCTCTTGGGGAATGACTGTGTGATCTCAGGGAAGCCCCAGGCATAAGGAATTCTTGGAAACAGCCAAATTATCCACTGGAACTTGATGGCTTCTTTGCAAAAGGATGAATAGTTCTCTCACAGAGCTGCATTTCCCACTCTCCCTCCACTGGTACCTCCAGCTGCCTCCAGCTACCTCCAGGTTTCTGGATGGGACCCTCCCGGACCTAATAAAGTAATGCAGCTAGAAAAATCTCATGACATACTGAAGCAGTACAGCTCCCTCTACTCTAAGGGTAGAAAACTCAACTGTTACCACCTGTATTACTTGCAATTTGGGCATGGCTGCCTCTCAGCAGTTTTTCTCCATTTCCCCCCAGCGCTGTGTCTAGATGCAGACTACTGCTTCTTTCTTAGACAATCCACTATTTGGAGACCCAAATGTTGTAAGACACCCGTGTTTATAAACTGCAGGTGATTACTCTCCCTCTGTTCGTGGGGGTTGTAACATTAAGATGCCAGCATTTTGGTCTGGATCGACGGCTGTCTGTTTGGCTAATAAACAGCTGCAGACAAGAGATCTGTTCTGCATTGCCATCATCTCTGGGCCTTGCCGTGCGCCCGCCAGGCTACCTCCTTTGTTTGTCTGACGAGCGGTTCGTCGTGGCTCCAAGATGCGCAGATCACCCACTTCTGCTCACAGCTCACCCTCCTGCCTGCCGGTTTAGACCGTGACCCTTCCGCCACCGTGCCTTGCTGTCCACAATGATTTCACTTGTAAAGGTTTCCTCTCTTGAACATCCACTCTAATTTCAAATTTAATCTGCTGCAAATTCACCAGGACCGCTCATCCCCTTATAACGTAATGATCTGGTAAAGCTGTGACAGGCGTATTTATCCAGGAGGAGCATCTGATTCCCAGGGAAGTTAATGAGCACTTCCACTTTTGCCACAGCAGCATAATGAAAAGTACACATCCCACTGTTAAATGAACTGAGATATCGCTATCCTGATAAGTGAATGCTACAGTGGTGTTCAGCTCTCCTCTGTAATATCATAGCTAATGATCCGGTTCTTTATGTGGCTGGATTGATATGGGAACATTCAAGACATCACCATTTTTATTTACTTGAAACTGGACTTAACCTCCATCCTTTGCCAAGGGATTTGCATTCCAGTGGCAGCTTCAAGATGAAGCACATCTTTTATTTCCTATAACTGCTCCTGTTGGCTAGTGAATACCATGATTAAAGACCATGAATACCTTGTTCCAGTGCTTTATGAGAGTCTTAAGCTTTTATTTTATGGAGTAAACAGTATGCCAAGTTTCTTTTTCCAACTAAGTTACCTACTCTTTTTTCCAGGTTAAATGACAAAAACCAGCGCAGCGTTTGCAGAGCTCGCAGCTTTGCCTGTGCTTTCTCCCTGCTGGAGGGACTTCTGTTCTCTTCTGTGATATTCCTTGTGCACCGTCACCAGCAGTGCTGCTCTTTGCACTCCCATCCAAGATCATATTCACAAACGCCACCACCGCCAGACCTCATGCACATTTTACACTCCATTCTCTGTGGTTGTTGCATTCGTGGTGCCTCATATCATTGTCACTGCTTTTGACGCCGGTGTGGTCAGTGCTTTTAACGTGCCAAGTCGTGATTTTGCAGCTCTAATTGAATCAGTGTCAGTTTGCCTTTAATGCCCATGTCACCTCCTTCAATGGATTTCCTTTAAGGATGATCTTTGCTTTGCGAGGAAGTGCAGCATCATTCTGGCCTCTGTTCTGTGTTCATTTTATTTCCCAAGCAAGCGTTTCCTCCCCATACAGAAATTGTTTCTCTACCTCATCAGTAACAGATTTTAATTTTCTATCTTTTTTTTTGTTGTTGTTTTAATAGCAAAATCGGGTTATATTATGGGCAGACTCAGCTTCTTTTGAAGCAAGTACTACTTTCTGAAAGGGGGCCTACAGGAGAGCTGGGGAAGGACTTTTTACTAAGGCATGTAGTGATAGGACAAGGGGGAATAGCTTCAAACTGGAAGAGGGCAGGTTTAGATTGAACATTAGGAAGAAGTTTTTCACTTTGAGGGTGGTAAGGCACTGGAACAGGTTGCCCAGAGAGGTTGTTGAGTCCCCATCCCTGGAGGTGTTCAAGGCCAGGCTGGACGTGGCCTTGGGCAGCCTGGTCTAGTGGGAGGTGTCCCTGCCTATGGCAGGGGGGTTGGAACTCGATGATCTTCAAGGTCCTTTCCAATCTAAACCATTCTATGATTCTATGATTCTATGAAATCAAGAACTTTGGGCGGGAAGCTGACGCTTGTGCTCTTCTGGAGAACTGACGCCAGCGTTTGGCTGTGTGTCTAGTGAAACAGAGACCTTAAGATACGTCTCGGCGTCAACAAATTCATATCAGTTTTCCCTCTTTAAGTAACACCGAAGGTTGAGCCTGAGAGACACTGCCTGGATTACAGCTTGCATAAAGCCTGCCTTGGGTTTGAACCGAGCTGTCAAACCTGCTCAGCTGGCAGGGTCTCCCTGCCCTGTCAGTTTTAGAGCGCTATCAAAACCATTCTGCTTTCCAAGCTAGCACAACAGCTTGTTCACAGCACTTTGGTTTTTAATTTCAATCAAGATTCCTTGAAACTAATTAAAGCAAACGTAATCATCCGTGCTGCTCTTTGGATTGTCACTACTGATAGTTTATTCTCTGTTGGTGAGCAATGAAATATAGCCTGAACTTCCAACTCCAGCAGTTTAGGCGATCCCCCTTCTTATCTAGCTACTCTCTACAATTAATACCATTTCTCGTAATTTGATTAAAGCACAGGAGGTTTGTGGGGGTGCTTTGTTTTCTGTTATGATGGTGTTAAAATCTATCCCAGAAACACACTGTCAGAAAGGTACTTTTTTCTGTTGTCTTTTTTTTTGTTGTTGTTTTGTTTTGTTGTTGTTTTTTTTTTTTAATTAAATCCTTTATCTTTAATCTGCTATGAAAGTTCTCCCAACTCCAGGTGAAAGTTCTTAACTCTCTACCTGCAGTGCTGCTTGCACACAATTAAATCTTCCTTAGCTAATATACTTCAGGGCTTTTAGAGGTTAGATATAAAAAGATCTTCTGTCATTCTCTTCTAAACTGATTGCATTTCCTCTCTCAGATAACAGAGAATTTGCTTTTTTTTTTTTACAAAATCCCTACTTGCTGTCATTACTTTCTGGCAGCATTCCTGGAACAGTCAGCTGTAGTGTCTACAGTAAGTTAATTTCTTGGATAGGTTAAATCACAGCAGTTCAGTCCTCTCTCCCACTAGTCTAACTAATACATTCCCAGTACATTCTACTGTTAATTTTTTGCTATGGTCTAACAGCCACAAAAGGCTTGCATGAAGCCAGTGTTGGCATGTCTTCCAGCAACCATATATTTTACTGTGCGCTTTTCCCATCTCCTGGCAGGTGAGCCCTGTATCGGTAGACAAAACCCCAAAATTTCCTTCCATTATATTCCAGACTGATACAGTTTTATTGAGGCTCCATCTCAGGCTCCCTTAAGATGGGCTCCTGGCCCATATATGGTTTCTGCATATTTACTTAACCTGAAAGGGTTTCTTTTCCATCCACTTGCTTAGTCGCCCCTTGAAACCATGCAAGAACAGGCCTTTTGCAACATCCTGCAGCTCGAGCTTCACCAACCAAGCACATGTTGGATGAGCCTCATGTCTTGCTAACTTTTGAATCTGACTCCTTTTAGCTTCATCTGTTGCTTCTTTTCCCATTCGAAAATTAAGGTAAAATCAGGCAATCGCTACTCACACTTTCATGACCTGCCAGGTGTCTGCCACTCTCTGCTCCCATCCCCACGACATTTCTTCCAGCCTAAAAAATCCTACATTACCTACTGATAATGAATACAAATATTTTAGTGAGAAAGGCTCTGTGCTGGCTGAAGAGGTCTGATACTGAGGTGACAGTGCTGAGCTACAAGCTGCGGTGGGCTGTCTCCCATTGCCAGGGAGCTTGAGGCCAAGTGGAAGGTGGCTGGGGATGAAATCTTTTCTATCCCATCTGTCTTTCCGTCTTTTATTGTTTGTCTTAGAGCAAACAGGTTTTTTTTTTTTCTTTTCCAGTTTAACTTTTGAGATTTGAGTTATTCTGCAAGGAACTTTATACCCGATGTACAAAGCTCCAGGACCTCCAAGCCCTTCGCTGTCCCCAGTTCCGCAACTCTCAGCCTTTGCATTCTTTGGGAGAAAAAATCTCAGAGAAATCTTCATACACTCTCAAATACTTTAAGTGGCTATGGAGTGTGCATAGCCGGATCTGGAAAGCACAGCAGGTAGATTATCTGACTTTCAAAGCAATGCTGCTTTGTTATCAATCTTCTCTCAAGAACTGACAGGGCAGTTCAACTTTCTTAAACCAGAAACAAACTTTCATCCTCCTGTGGCTGAAAAGGAAAGCTCTAAAACAGGATTTCTGAAAGCTCAAATCCTACAAGACAAGAAGACAAACTCCACAGGTTGTCTTTGAAAAACAAACAATAACACTCTCTCTCCCCTTCCCTCCCTTCTCCCCCCTGCCCTCCCAGTCAGTCTTAGGTCAATTCTACAAGCTTGGGATCTGATATAAGACTTTGAGATGTCTGGGAATATTTTAAGAGATGTCTGTACCCACCACTATGCAGGATAAACTGGAGGACATAAGCAAGAAAGGGGGTGTTATGCCCAGATTTCCCTGGTGCTTCTGAAGGATGAAGGCTCAGACAGAGATCAGGTACTTGCGTGACCATAGGAAGGTGCAGTCCCACACTGAAGTGCAGAAGAGGTCTTCTGATCAGCCCACACCCGTGAGCAGTGGTTCACACAACTGGGTCTTCTCTGAGGATCTGTCGGGGCAGAAGGGTACCACAGAACACCTTGGGAAACTGCTCAGCTGTCAGTCCTTTGGTGGGGTACTCTTACCTGGAAATAAACAGTGGTAAATGTGTACCTAAACCAAGGTGGAGAATGGGGCTTAGACTTTCTGAGACCTGTAATAGGCTTTAGGGCAAAGCTGGTATAGTGGTTCACGAAGGAAAAGGCTGGGGATCAGAGCTTCTGGCCTCTCATCTGGAGTCCATGAGAGAAGGCAGGCGTTTTAAGATCTGCAATTACACCACAATTACTTAGAAGGCATCTGTTGTAAGCAGTGAACCCTATTCCACAGGGTGCTAGAAGAAGAAACCAGAAATTCTTATGGTCATCAGGACGGGTCCTGTTCTCTCAATCTGTAATTCTGGGTTAAACTCCTCAAGGGGGATACTGTCAGGAAAGGAATCTGCCCAGGGTCTCATAAACATCCATAAACACACAGAATAATTCCCATTAGAAGGGACCTCTGGAGGTCTCTAGCTGAGCCGTGGCTCAAAGTAGGGCCAGTTTAGAGCAGGTTGTTCTGGGCCTCGTTCAGATGAGTTTTGAATATCTACAAGGATGAGGATCCTACTCATCCCTTTACCCCCCTGACTACCATTGTGGTGAAATTTTTCCCCTCATCCAGTAGGATTTGCCGATGTTCCGGCTTGTGTCTGTGCATCTCCAAGAAGAGCCTGNCCCTAGTATTTGACTACTATTGTGGTGAAATTTTTCCCCTCATCCATTGTGTCTGTGCATCTCCAAGAAGAGCCTGACTCCATCCTCTTTATTACCTCCCATTACCCAGTGGTAGACAGCAACAAAGTCCCCCCTTTGCCTCCCCTTCTCCAGGCTGAACAAGCCCACCTCCCTCAGCCCTGCCCTGACCAGCCAGGCAACTTTGCTCCACTCGCTCCAGTGTGTCCATGACTATCTTGTACTGGGGAGCCCAAACTAGACACAGCGTCCAGATGTGGTCACACCAGTGCCAAGTTGAGGGGAGGAATCCCTTCCCTGACCTGCTGGCTGCACCCATGCTAATACATCCCGGGATGTGGCTGGCGAGCATTGCTGCCAGGGCATACAGCTGTCACAGGTCCATCATGTCATCCACCAGGACCTGCAGGGTTTTTTCTGCAAAGCTGCTTTCTGACCTGTCAGTCCCAGCCCATCCTGTCGCCTGTGGTTATTCCATCGTGAGTGTGGGACTTTGCATTTGCCTCTGCTGAACCTGGTGAGCCTCCTGTCAGGCCACTTCTCCACCCTGTCGAGCTCCCTGTAAGACAGTATTTATGGCAGGTTTGGGCTATAAGTCACAGCTTTGTTTCCTCTGTGAAAAACAGGATAACAGAAAGAGACCGCTGAGGTCCTAACTCCTTGTCACCTTTTCTCAAACCACCATATCTCACACTCTGCTCCAAAAACAAATAAGAAACCCTCCAGAATCGGTAGGCTTATTGATATTTCAGGAGAGAAAAGTGGAGTAGGAAGTCTCTGATGTACAGAGGTACAGCCCTAGGTTCCCTTTTGTGGATGAGGAAGTGGAAAATCAGTAGTGTATGCCCTGCTGAACACAGATGGCAGATACCAAGTGTTGTGGACAGTCCAAAAAGTGAGGACAGTTGTGAACTGCAGTGGGTGCGCTCACTTTTGTGGAGAAGGAGTTATGCCTATGGCCCAAGGACAAAGTTGAGGGATCACTGATCAGCAGAGAAAGGTCAGTGATGTGTGGGATAGAGAAGGAGAAGGAAGGTCAGACGAAATAGCAAATGTGATGGAAAGCTAAGGAACTGGAGGAAATTCCTGGGCCAGTAACTGTGAGAGGAGAACAGGAGGACAATGGAAACAGCCTAATCCACAGGGACGGGTGACCTGAAGTCTCAGAGGAGGTGACTGTAAGACACTGAAGTGGCTACCAGCCTGGACTAAAAAATACTCTTTGAGAAGCTTGTGATAGATCACCTAGAACCTCTGCGTTAACAGCGCTGCGAAGCATCCCCTTCCTTGGGTTGCTTCTCATGGGTTGTGGTACAGATCAAAACCTGGTCCTCTCACCTTCCTTCACCTTCCCCCAATCCTACTGTTACCCCAGAATAGGAAAACACATTTCTTCATTCCTTCCAAAACCCTCTCTCTGTACTTTTCCCAGGATGAGGGCGCGCTGCGTGTAGAGCCTGGGATTTAGGGCGGAGGAGTAACACAGCCTTCCCCTGGACAGAGCACCCTGGTGAGTGCCTGGCTCCTCACACGGAGCTTACATTATGGAAATCCTGTGTAAGCCTCTGCAATTTTTCACTCTGCAAATGAAGATAAAGCAACAGCCTTCCCTGCTGCCCGGATTCCCACAGCACATCTCCTCTTTTAGTGGACTGGCTTGTTCTGTCTACCAGCCCAGATGTCCAGGAATGAGACAGCAGTGTGATGATGTTGTTGACACCTCAAAGCCTTTCCATCCCCTTCAAGAGGGATGCCTGAAACCTCATTTCTTGGTATATCTGCTGGGGAGTTGCCTAATCTGGCAGCCTGACAGAGGCGAGGCTGCTGCAGCTCTGACCCCCCAGGTCTGGCTGTTGGTGGGGCTGGGCATCTACTCCCAGCAGGCACACACACATGCAGCACACGTATATGTATATATATGTGGCTGACCACACAGACAGAGATGCTCAGCACCCACGCATGCACAAACAGCACCAACGGTCTGGACTCATCCCTCTTCAGCTCATCGGGATGAAGGTCTGTTAGTGGCAAATATATATATATACAGAGAGAGACAGAGAGACAGACAGATATGAACCACGTGGAGCTCCTAGCAGCTGGGCTTAGACTTGCAGTCCACCCAGGAGCCAGTACTGGATCCTCACTCTGCCCCGTTGCCTCACACACATGCACAAACGAGCAGGTGTCCTAATCAACCCTGGGCCCCACAGTCTCTCCAGCAGTTGACCCTCTGGTCCCCCTGCGGCCAGCTCCTCCCATGGTCTCACCCCCAGCAGCATAGACCCACACCGGGCTCCCAGGCCACCTCACCTACACACTGGCTGGTCTGGCTTGGAGCTTCGCTACGGATCACTCACTTGCACACCCACACCCGATCCCATTGCTGCACCATGGTCACACAGATCCTCCAACCCATGGTCTGACTGCAGTTGCTGCACTCAGATTCCCATGCACACATGTGGACACAGAATAGACAGCAGCCCCCCTTTGCCGAAAGTAGCTATAAATGGAGTTTAATGCCCATAGTGTGTCTCGTAACCCTGCTCAGTCCAAAGGGCGCTCTGGAGAGCTGCTGACATGGACTCCCCAGGATGGGCATCACCCCTGGACCACAGGGCTAAGGGTCTGCCAGGGCAGCCCTGGAAGGAGCCTTCTCTGAGTTTGTAATTCAGATTTCCCCCTACCTTTGGGACTGTGTACTCTGCTGGGCTTGTGCAGATGGGCCTTTGATAGGCTGATGGCCCCTGGCATGGGCCCACGAGAAGCCGGGACAGGTTATTATTTGGGGTCCTGAGGAGAGAAACTGGACTTCATATGATCCAATGTGAATCATACAGAAGCCACTTTATTGATATTCTACTGTCCCTTATCTACAATTTATCTTTCCCTACACGCGTTCATGCATTAGTTGATTGGTTAATAGTCCTGTGCATGAGGTGAGCATGTGACTCAGCTTCTTTCCTGATTGGTTCGTCTAATCTCTGTTTTTCCACCTGCTCGTCTGACTCCTCCAGGCTTGTTTTCTCAGTTCGTGGTGAAACAATCACTGTCACTCCTGTTTTTCTCTCCTCAAGGTGACTTCAAGGACGAGGGCCTACAGCCAGTCCTCTTCCTTGCATGGCTGGTTCAATATATGTCCACTGTCTCTTAAGGTCCCACAGGGTCCCCCTCCTGCCATTGCTCCCCTGTGCTCCCTTGTATGTGCGAAGACATAAAGCTTTTTATCACATAACTCAACAGAATCCACGCAGGGACAAAAGTTTAGCCAACTATCCCTGTTGCTTTTTTAACAAGAAGCACCTCTGGTTCCTAGGTCATACATCCACAGGTGAATCGGGTGTGCTGGTTTTGCTTTTGGGGACCTTTTGCTTCAGGATAAACCTCAGTGGTACACACAAAGGTGTCAGGCTCAGTGGACACCTTTTCTGGGTTGTGTCTGGAGCTACTACCCAGCACTATGGTCAGGACAGGAATGACTGTGCTGAAGTCCTTGCATTAATTTGACCAGCCTTGGGATGCTCTGAGGCTCCACCTGCAATGAACGGTAGGGAAGGGAATGTCTGCTAAATTCCTCTTGCTCCTGTCATTTTGTCCTCAGCTACTTGGTCCACCTCTCTCCTACTTTCCCTCCTGTAGCTGAGCCTCTTTCTCCCTTATCAAAAAGACTTGAACAAAAGGGAAAGAGTTCATTTACCTCAGACTGACCTCCAGCATGTGTGGCTTCATGGACTGCAGATGGACTTGTTTCAATTTTACCAGGTACCTTCAAGTCATGACCTGCCAATTCTCAAAGCTATTAAGGATTTCTCTGTTGTCCCCTTCAGGATGAATATAAGGACAGAGCTTTCCACTCCTGTGGGAAAAAAGTTATTAGATATTTTTTCCTGAGGAGAATTTGGCAGAGGGACTATAACTATTTCAGTGCCCACCTCATTCCTCCTTGGAGTTTTCCTTTTGAGCTTCCCATCTCCCTTCCTCCTCACACCAGTAACACACCAGTTCCATATTACCAGACCGGGCCTGATCCTGCTGAGCCCAACAAAATCCTCACCCAAGGACATGGCAATTTCCTGAGTTTCCAGGCTGTGCTCCCTCATTCATTCCTCCAGGTTATCTGGCAACATGGGCAGTGACCACCTCTCCATCCAAGCAGTGCAGACCCAAAGCCTACATCAAGGCCAGGGGACAAAGTTCTTGAGGAGCCATAGGTGTTTTGATCTCTGCCATGAGTCCTGACAAGCTGCTTTAGAGGAGAAGGAGATGGAGTCATTCAGGCTGAGTGCTCCACTAAACTTAGTGCTTTGAAGTAGTTCTTGTACCAATTTTGGAGAACATTTTTTGCATAGGGAAGTTTCTCTGACTCTTTGCAGATGTCACATTTGGCTTCTGTGTCCATGAAAATGCAGTAATTGGGAAGGCAACGGGCCAGCCAAGTACTTCTTCCCCAGGTAGGGCCTCCTACCCCATCATTCCCAGGAGGGTCATAGGTGGTCGCAATGCTAAAGCAGGGGTCTGCAACACTGTGCCAGGGAAAGTGGGTTTGTGTAGCGTCCTTCCATCTTCCTTGGAGCCTCAAGGGACCCACGGGTGTGCAAGGAAGGACGGTGAGACTCCAAAACATCATCAGATTACATTTGTTTACTGACACAGAACTAGAGTGATGGCATCGTTCACATTTATGGCATGTCTATTTCTCATTCTGGGAAGCACAGCAAACAAATTAATTGAATTTCACTGCATCACTGGCATGTAATAAACTCATTTGATTGTTAGACTCTCTCATAAGGACCCAGTCCCTAGAGTCAAGATATGACAGAACTAATTCTACTTTTGTTAACCAAATAATGTGTTTTCAGCCTTTGGCTAGGCAATCAGGCATGAAAAGGAGGTTCCTTGGACGTCACAAATCCCGAAGATGCATAAAAGACCTCACCTTTTCTGTATATTTATTTTGCATTTCATAACTGGTTAAGCTAATCTCACTAGTTGGGGGGCTGACTTGTTATTATTGGGGTTACAAGTACTCAGGGAAGCTTAGGAGAGCTCTATGCTTATTTGGAGGGACCCATAAACAAACAGTATATGCTGACACTAAAACCTGTCCAAAGCTCTGAAATAACCTGAAGGGTCTGGCCAAAACCAGAAGCTGGAACAGCTCTTGAATCCAGACCTCCTGAGTCAGAATCTCAGGAAATATCCCAGAAAGCACTGTGTACTTCAACTCCACGTTGCTTATTATTCTCCTTCCCAAAGGAGATGCTGTTATATGTGTCTAGATTTGTAATATAGCAGGGAATTCCCCAGGAGGAAAAAAAGGAAGGGGCATTAGGTCAAATTACATTTTCCACCCGTCACAGTCCCACAGTCCTAGGCCAAAACAATCTGGATTTTTTTTCACCAGAAGATTTTCATTACATTTATTTTAAAAGGGAACAGATAACCTTTATGAAAACATAAAAGAGAGAAGAATGGGACAGTAGCAGCAAATCACAGCTTCTGGGAGGCATTGCACTTGTCAATGGTCTTAGCCAAAAATGTCATGCAGATTTAACCCCTTAGAAAAGAAGTACATGTGCTATCTCAGCAAAACATTTTAAACAGAAATCATGCAATCAGCCTTAAAGGAATGAAGAAAAAACCCTAGCCTTTGGACATTTCTGTGTCTGACAGAAAGCAGTAGCATTAAACCCCTCTTCCTCCATCCCTAGATCCACTCTTTACCACTCAACATTTCTCCAGCTAAGCAGCAATCCAAAAGTAAGAGAGCTCACCGTGGGCAGCACGACCTGGGAGCCGGGATACATGGGTTCGTCTCTCGTCTCATGGAAAAGGTGGCTTGTGAAGATGGTGAGACCCCAGTTCCCTACACTGATGCATAATAGCGAAAGAGGGGCAGGACTGGGGGTCAGGATGCCTCGGCTCTCTGCCAGGCCCTGGCAAGGAAGCAGTGCGGAACGAGCAGGAAATATGTCTTTGCTCGCAAAACACTTACACCACATACTAAAATCATTGTGAAAGAAACATGCCATGAGCACTGGGGCCTGCTCCCCACAGTGCCAGCGGTCCAGACTGAGGAGACGGAGAGGGCTGAAGGAGCTGCTGATCATGTAAGATGACTACAAGGCTCTAAGGCGGCTGTGACTTTGAGTCACAGATCCTCAGCACAGTATGGCCGTTGTGGCACCCAAAAGCCATGAGTCTGCTGTGACTCATCAGCCCCAAACTGTAGCTGCACTGCCGTCCTGCAGGCTCTGCTCCAAACCAGAGTATCGAAGTCCCCGGAGAAGTGGGTGCACCACATCCCCTACCAGGAGTCCTGAGCCAAGCTCTGGGGGACAAAGAGGTAGATTCAGGTGAGCTGGGACTGCGGAGACAAGCGCGGGCAAGAGGGAGGGCCAGGGAGTCTCTCCACAGCACCGAAGTAAAGGGAGGGGGTGAAGAGCAGGATCTGCTCACATCCAGGCCATTAATTAATCTTTTCTGGTCCTCATCACAAATGCAGCACTGTCTTCTAACTGCCCCCATGGAAGAAGGATTATTTCCAAGGATCTTTGTCCCTGTTATCCAGACCTCCCTCACCTCCCACCTCTCTACCGCCCCATGTTTGACTTTGGTGACAGCAACAAAGGACAAGTACTGCTGTTCCAGCAGCATCAGTATGGATGTAGCCTTCAGCACCTGTGCAGGGGTGGCCGTAGTAAGCAAGAGGAGGGCAAAGCTGTGGGTGGCACCCCTAGGGTATCCTAGACAGGGAGGAGGGGCAGCATGAAAAAGCAACTGTCTTGGTTGGTAGAACAGAGCTTAACAGTGGACCTAGGCAAATGGTGACCATGCCAACCACAGCTAAATGTCAGCTGGTAACTGCACCTTCAGGTCCTGTTGCTTGCTCCAGCATAGCTTGTGGCTTGGGGAGCTCAATAGTGGGGTTTGTAAACCACATGATTGCATCTGTGTCTAGTCCCCCCACCCATAGTCCATCTTCTGATTCATTCCAGATGTTTGTAACTCCGAGTCCCAGTCAGGTAGCACAGAGGACATACCTCTGTCCAACCCTGAGGCTTCACTACTGGTTGCAGCTGCAGTGCACCCTTTCTAAGGCTGCATGGCAAACCAGAAGCCGAGCAAGAGTCAGGCAGGAGGGGTGAAAAAGAGAGATGAGGAGCCTTTTGTTAATCCAAACTTGGAAGGACATGAGAATTCAAAGCAGGACCTGAATTGTCCCTCTGTTTGCTTATCTACTGGCCTGCTAGAGGGACTGGGCCAGAATCTGAAAGTATCTGTTTACCCAGAGGGATCAGCACAGAAACCGAAATTATTTATCTAGCTGGCTAGGTGATGAAGGTCTGCAGAGATCAGTACTGAACCTGAAATTGACTGTCAGCCCATCTGTGCATCACCAGGACAAGGGCCCAGAGGGATCTGTACAGAATTCAAAATTACGTGTCTATTCACACTTCAGCCTATTTACTTTCCCAGGTCTGAGACACGAAGCAGGCCAGCAGAAACATCAAGTTCATCTCTCAGACGGGGGGTCAGTCTGCTCTTGAGCGGTATAAAATGTTACAGATTGTCAAAGCATCACTGTAGTTGTTGAAGACTTCATGATTTACAAGGGAATTGCTAAAACATACTGTTTCAACAATGTCCAGGACCATTATGTATTAAAGAAAGGTACCATATGGGCCCATTCCCTCAACTGTCTGAAGTGTTTGTTTCTACCAAACCACTCCCTCCATCTCATCCTATCATGAATTCCTCATGTGTCTCCCTGGCTGGACTGCACACAGCGGGTGGGGAGGAAGGGGGACTGGGCCTAGTGGTGAGTTTTTTAGTGTAAATAAGAGATCCTCTTTTCCCATGGGATATTAGTGGCTAAACCCCCAGAGCCCTGTTTCCTGGGCTCCTCAACTACAACATAACACCTCACTCTCTTGCTGGAAGAGAGGACAGGAGTCTGGGGCCACAGCCCTGCAAGGGGTGCAATGAACCGCTGTGAGCCTGTCGTTTTCTTGGCGCTTCTTTGTGAGATAAGTGTTTAAAGGTGCTCGGTGTCACAAAATGTCTTATTGACCAGGTGCCTTACAATAGTAATTCGGCTGACAGGTGAAAAGGATAGATCAGGAGGATTTGTGAGTTGCTCACACAGGATGTGCTGATGGCCACCTCCGTCATTTTGTTTCACCGCATTTCCAAAGTGGCGGCACATCTCTCTTCGAGGAGAGCTAAGGCTTATTGTAGTCACCCTCTATCGATCATGTCCAGAAAATAAAGCTGTATTTTTCTTGCAAAGTACTTATCGATGCCTCTTTTCAACAATCTTAAGGAAAACTATGCATTCCTGCTCCTGTAAGCGTCTAAGCAGCAGATTGCTTGACAGTAAGCAGGGAATTTGCTCTCCCGACAAGGTCCCAGGGGCACTGAAGTGTGTAAGGAGCTGGTGATGCTCTTTCATGCCAGCCAAAAACATTTCGTCTAGTCAGTGCCGAAAACAAAATCCATGATAACGTGTTGCTCTCCATGACAACTCTCTGCTCCCTCTCGGCTCTCCGTGACAACAGGCTGCTCTTCTGGAGCCAGTCCCTAAAAATGTGGAATTATGCACACGCAGGGATATTGCTGAGATGAGGGCCAGAAAGGTGTGCAGGGCTTTAAGACATTTTTCTTTCTTATTGGAGAAAACTCTGTGAGAAATGGTCGAGCCCTGGGCAGCATCGAGCAGCTGTTTCAAGGCAAATTCAAATGCAATTTAAGGAGAATAGAAATGACTTCAGAACAGTTCAGCTTTTGTAAGATTCACAGTGAATCAAATCTTTGACAGCAGACAGCTGCAACATCTATTGATCAATGTTTTGAGGAAAAAAATAGAAAGTCATGGCTGTATCGATTGGCCATTTATCATGTGAAATGCATTTTAAGGAAAGCAGAGGAGACAAGCATAGCCTTAGCGCTCGCGTATGGGAAATGGACGTCTGTTTCTCCGATGAACCCCAGTAGCTGCAGGCAGAATGACTGGCAGCACAGCCAGCTGTGCCAACAGCTGGGCAGAGTGCCTCCATCCACATTTCTGGAATTCAACATTTCAATTCTTCTCCCCTCTTCCCCAACCTCTGATCCCTTTCTGCAGCAGCTGCTGTTTTTTCCCCGTTATGGTTGCATTGCATTAGTGCTTCCAAAGAGTCATAATTTGGTTTCCTCACAGGCTGCCCCTGGTCCAGGCTCCCCAACCCCTTGTGTGCTGTGCTCCTCCAAGAGATTCCTTGCTGTTCCTTTTGCAGAGGGGAAAAAGGAGGTGCAGCAGAGGACATGGAACCATGGCAGAGAGAACAGAAACACAGAGCATGTTTCCACGTAGGAACATGACAGTTATTAACCAAAACATGGCAATTTTCGGCTGAAATGTTATTGTTATTCAAATTTGCACTCTTCTTTTATTCGCCCCTCCCTTCTTTCAGACCCCCGGATAGTACATCACCAATAAAACATTTAGGAATGAGAGTAAGAAGCATGGAAAACAATGGGGCAGATATAGAAAAGCAACACTGTTATTTTTGTTTAATATTAATATGCCACTGAGACCTGGAAACAAATTCTTCATCCCCTGCCACCATAGGCACGGTACAGACAAAAAGTAAATGGCTCTTATGTCATGAAGCAGCTCCTAGCAGCATGCCGAAGCCCTACCCTCGTGGAAGGGAATACATGCATATTCAAAGCCATTTACCAAAGTAATGAAGAAAAGAGAAGCAATACTTTTCTTTGACTTGGAATTCCCACTTCTACTCAGCTGGGAATAGAGGCGTAATTAATCAAAGTGCTTAAATAAGTTTCTCTTTGCCTTAATCAGAGCTGTGCAAATAAATCATTTTTCAGTTCAGTAGCTGAACCAAAATAATAATAATTGTGGAAATATTTTTAAGTTGCCTGAAATGAAACTTCAGGCTTCCTCAAATATTTTCAGTGAGCAGAAATATTTGATTTAACTGAAATGAGATGGTGACTCTTCACTTTAATTGCTCTTTATTTATTTTAAACACACAGAGACAAATTTGTCCTTAAAAGGTTGTTTTGAAGGGAAAAATCAAAACAGATCTCTTAAAAGGAGTGTTCAAATTAACAGTTCTGGCTGTCCTATTTCTTTCCTCGCTTTCTGGCTCAATCTTTTCACCAAGTTCACACTTAATATCACCACCCCTGACTGGGGTCCCCTGGCAGCCGAACGAGCTTGTCCAAAACCACTGCCACCCAGCTGCGGCTGACATGTCCCTGAAACACTTTTGCAAAAGGTATTCCAGAACTGGCCACAACCAGAAGCTGTGCAGCGCGAGGGGTAGGAGCGATGGGAAGGGAAACGGATTGAGCTGGAGGGACTGCTTGTTCCTCCAGAGGTCTTTCCTTACAGAGCAATCACCTCTACTGTTTTAACGTGATGCAGAAATCACATCACAAAAATGCTTTGTCAAAATTCCTCCCTTTGTCCTCAGCTTACATTCACCGTATTTGGCAAAACAGATATTACCAGGGCCAAGAAAAACTCAGAGGCAAGTACCTCAGCTGGCTGAAGCCAGCTCATGGCTATGGCCCTCGTGGAAAGGACAGTGGTGGATGTACTGGCAGACGCGCTTGGTGCTGCCCATGGGCTCGTATCAGTATTGTGAGATGTAGCAATGGTTGTATGGCTGCCCAGCCCCTCTTGGCCCCCAAAATGTTAATTTTCATCGTTTAACACGATTCATTTCTATCTCCTCTTCTCACCCATCCTCTCCCTCCCCGAGGGAGTCCATGGAGTCAAAGGCTGAGGGAATCAGAGGTCTGGCAGGGTCCTCACCTCGTCCAGCCTCGGTACCGAGGTGACTTAACTTTGACAGAGCCACCCGTGGAGCCACCCACCACAGCGGCTGCTCAGCACCCACAGCCCGTGAGGCTTCTGCAAAAGCTGCAGAAGTGTGTTGTACCTGAGGTATTTGATCACATTTGCGAATGCCGGGTCATGTTTTGCTGGTTATCTTGTGAAAGCTGTGTCTTCACAAGGAGTAGGAGGCATCCTGGCATGCCCGGCTGGGCTGGGGGGCCGCTGGCTGGGAAACACCACTGTTCCTTTGATGGAAACGGCTCCAGCAATCCCCCAGCACTCATTTGCCTATGTAGCCAGCCCTATTTTTCGTAATTGTGGGGCCCAGATTCACACTGTTTAAACTCTGGTTGCCTAACGAAGTTAAAGAGGTCTTTCCAGAGAGGCTGGGGGCTGGCTCAGACCTCAGCCTCCCTCTGCCATTCCCAGGCTCATCAGTGGGAAGAGCCGAGGGATGCTCTGTGTTTCATCTGCCTGAGCCCGGTGACTGAGCCCCTGAAATGAAAATGGGGCGGATCCAGCAGAGGGTGTTAAATTTTGCGGTTCAAAGTGCCCACGTTTGGAAACGAGCCCCCATGCACATGCAACGCAGGACTAACCCACCGCCACCCGGGGGGTTAGAGAAATTGCCCTTGCCGAAAGTCCGCAGCCCGAACATCGTACAGCAGCTCTGTATGCCAGAAAAAGCTCCCAATGCAACCGCCAATTCGCCATACCCACAGGAATCGCACCTGCTTTATTTAGCGGCACCAAGTCAATTTAAGCATAGTACCTTTTATTAAGGCAATCGATGTATTCAGTGTGAAACGAGCTGCTTTTCAGGCACACACACCTGTCTTCAGGTCTGGCATTGACGTGCGAGCTGCAGCGCTAAATACAAACTGAGAACAACCGCTCAGTGTTTAATTTGATTAATTAACTTGGTGACACCTTGGGTGAGAAAAGGTAGTTGGTACCCAGTAAGTTGGGGGAGGGACGTTTTTAGCATGAGGAGAGGTAAAAAAGCCATTCAGTCCTCTGGGAAAGAGAGAGGGAGAGAGAAAACGAGAGCGGCAGGTAATTTATTGCTGGTGGAACAAGAAGCTGTTAGCTGAGAGGAGGGGATAAGAATTATAAAGTGCCGTAAAACCAATATCTCTATAGAGCCCGTGATGTTTAGTGTCCGGAGTTATGAATTTCAGTTCCCTGGCTCGTCTCTTGCTGCTCCTATTTCAGACACGAAGAAGGACCTGGGAGCTCTAAAGCCTGTCCCTTTTATCCACCTCTGTGAATTGCTCCCATAAAAAATATTACCTCTCCTGACAAATCTTGCCTCCAGCACCTCCTCGGTGCCCAGCTTCTCCCAGCACAGCAGCGCACAGCTGAGGGCTCGATCCTGCCCCAGCTCATGCAGCGACCCAGCGCACCGTGACCCTAAAATGCTGCCAGCGCAGAAGGAGATGGACTGCCCTCCTTTATCCCTCCCCGCGCCCTGCTGCAGATCACTGGCCATAAAAGCAGAGCTACGGGGATGCACAGCCTGCTGCCGTCTCCTTGTCGGACTAAATCCAGTCTCTTCTGCATCATGCAGGAGCTCTCTTGTGCTCTGGATGTCAGAGAGTTTATATCTGCTGGTCTACAAGACTGATGAGGTTAGACCAGCAGACACCAGTGGCCATATAAACCCAACCCTTCAGGGCATCCGCCTGCCCCTTTTGTCCCGGGGACAAACCAAACTTTTAATGGGAGAACTGGTTTTCTCCCACCTAGAGCATCCCTGCAGCCAAGCCCTGTCCCTCTGGCTCGTCTTGGAGGAGAGGAAAGCTGCAGTGCACATGGGAACCACTCCCTGAGCACACACAACAGAAGAGGACTTCTCTTTGGATGGGGAAGGCTTTTCCCACCTACTTCCCACCATATGGCCTCGCGCGAGAGCCAAGAGCAGCGCTTACCCGCTGGCGGCACAGCCTAAGGGATCTGCCACAGCAGGGAAAACAGCATTCACATCCCTTCCCCGGCCTGCCCTTGGCCTGGCTCCAGCTCGCTCAGAGTGACTCACTTTCTGTGAGTTACTGGCAAAAATGGTACAAAGTCAAAGCAGAAAATATCCTATACGAAGCAATTATAACAGAGGGAGGGAGGTGTGGGTTGGTTTGGTGGTTGGTTTTTTTTTTTCTTTTCCAGAGAGAACGAGAAAGAAAGGCTGCAAGTAAAAAAGTCTGATGCTGATGGTAGGTGAAACCATCAGATCTTATTAAACTGCTGACAAGTACAGAGGTCTGCTGCCTTCTGCGGGTCTGCAACTTAGCACCAAGCCCATGCTGACCTTGTGGTGCCTTATCTGGCCGTCTCTGGCTCACTGCATGAAATCCCTTTCTCCCAAGACCTTTCCTCAATGAGAAAGGTGGCTTCCAGGACTCTTTGGAGCTCAGAGTCAGGCTGTCCCTCAGCACTGCCTTTCACCACTCTACCTTGGAGGGAGCTCTACCGAAGGACCTCGGTTGACAAAGAAGCCACAGCGACTTTCACGAAGTTACTACCCTCAGGAGCTGAAAACCCAGACGTCAGCTCTACAAAATTCAATTAGCTGAAAAACAGAACAAATGTTGGGATCTTCTCATTTTCCTTAGGGCTTTTGTGTCAAACCGTTGCCTGCAGCCAAACAAACTAGAAATGTAATGCCGAAAAGAAATAAAGTCCGTGGCTCTCACTCAACTGTACGACTCCTTGAGCTCAGAGTAACAGGTAGGGATACCACTGCAGCCACTGGAGCCTGCCACAGGTAGGAAAAGCCCAAGCTGGTTTTTCACCAGGAGGGTTCCCCAAGTCAGAGATGATACATAGGGACAGGGGCAGAGCCTTTGTAGCACTTGGCCATCTACCTGAGGGGCTTGTTGCAAACAGCAGCAACAGTTGTGAGCAAATCTCCACTCCTGCCTAAATGCAGCCTGGAGGTCAACATGCATTATATCTCTCCTACCTAGGAGGCAGAAGGTGCTTTTAGCCAGTTTGACAGGCTGCAAAGGCTGATCTGCAAGTGATTCAAACCGTCAGCGCAGGTTGTGTCCTGGTGCATACTGTTGTCAGCCCATAAACGTGGTCCAGGTTTTCCATGCTGCTTTTGGTCACAACCGAGAAAAATGGAAATGCCAGCTTCCAGGAGACCCCAAGAAATGGTCTCTCTAGTCCTTCCCCCTGCTCTGAGGGAAAATCCAACCTATCTGGACCATCCCATGAGAACTTTGTCCTGCCAGCTCCATTGAAATGCCCTGGGACCTCCTCTTTCAATGAATTCTCGTGCCCCCGTATACTCTATGTCTGGCTTAAATACCCCCTGATACAACAGGACCACTGTCATCCAGTCTACCCTCAGCAGACGTAGAGAAAAGTCACCGCCACCTACGCCCTGAAAAGAGTCTTAGGACTCTAGAAACCTTGACTCACCTTCCCAGTCACTGATCTGGGGTAGAAGTGTTTTGGGGGTCTTCCTTCCAACTTCAGATGTGACAAGAACACCACAACACACCCTTAAGAAAATGAAGATGTAAGTAAGCGAATGAAATTCTTAGTTCTCGCAAATGTCCTCTGATATCTATGGGGACACACTGGGCCTGATTCTCGATCACATGAGGAGCTGTTTATGCTGCTGCAGTGAAATAATCGCTATCTAGGCTTTGCTGTAAATCCAAATTAGGCTCCTAATGTTGAGAGGATTAAATTTATCACAAGCAGTAGGTACATAATATTTTGTATTCCCCAAGCAAATCCTTCCACAGCAGAATGAAACACTAGACACTGTGCCTGTGATCCAACTGGAAGGACTTTTTTTCTTCACGTTAGGCAAACTAGCAAAAAGAAAAAAAAATTGGAGCCCCTTTCCAACTTTCCTATATTGACAGATGATTTACAATTTATTTTCATGGGGAAAAGGTGCCAAAACAAAACAAACAAAAACAAGTAAAAATAATTACCAAGACTTCCCATGGGTCCAGAGTCTTATTTATGCATTACACTGACAAATAATAATGCTGAAGGAAGTCTACACAGAACATGAAGTTAGTAAAATGCCCAACAAATCTTGGGCTGGTGTTCAGGCATGCCAAAGGTGCCCATGCTAGAGGAAGGACTGAAGGTAAGGGTAAAGATTTTCAGCTTGCTTTCTGGGGCCAAAGTTCAGTTGGGAGGTCATCGCTGATATGATGATGGACTCTCCAGGTGTTCACTCACCCAGGCTATAGCAGTGGCCAAGCTACCGCACTTTTCTGCTTAGCAAGGTTGGTGACCACCGAGAAGTATCGGAAAGACTGCCGTGGATGTTTGCAAGAGGAGCCACCAGCAAGACATGGCTGTGCCATGTGGGATATATCAGGTCTGAGGGGCTCTTTGAGCACTGAACACTTGCCTTCAAGCTCCACTCAAACCATGCCTGTAGACTCACTGTCTACCAAAAAGGCAAGCACTGTCTTGACGATGGCTCCAGAAGCACCCTCAGTAGGAACACGGATAACTATATTTACGAGGAAATCATGAACTCAGGAGAGCTAAGCTGGGATGGGCTAGATAGTTTCTAAAAGGCAAGGGTCTGCCTTCCCTTTTGTTGCCCTCTTACTTTAATGCACAACTTGTATTGAGCAAGGATAACTGAGCATGGTGTGAAGCCACCATGGTTGCACATGTGCGGGGGCCGCTGAGCTCCGCATCCCCATCAGGCCAACCCACAGTGTGTATCAGTGCGCTCTGAAGGACTGAGACTATATGCATGACTTGCAAAGATATCTATTCAGCCAGCTGCTCAGTGACCTGCTAACTGGTCCAGTGACAAGTTCCAGCGTGCTCTTCACTGAGTCCTCAGCCCCTCTGTAGCCATGCAGAGGCCATAGCCCGGCTTGCTCCCCCCCTCCCTTGTCTCGCATCTAAGCAAGTCAAAATAACTTGTTAGCAGTCCAACTGCATTCCACTGCTTATCATTTATTCATTCTGATTTCTGAACCAGACACAACAAATACACCCACCATTAGCTCTGAATACCCCCTCCCAGGATGTAGAGCACACTGTAATCAATAAATATGCAGAGCCTGTTGCTTCCACTGCCAGAGGCTGGTAAAACCCACGTTCACTTCCCTTCAATTGACTCAGTTCTCCTTCAGTTCCCCCCTCTCTTCAAACACCCAGGCTACTGGGAAGGAGGTGAGCTAGAAGGCTCTACTCCGCAAAAGACGGGCTAAACATTTTTGGCTTTTTATTTTTGGCTTTTTTTTTTTTCCTTGCTTCTGGGTTTGACCCTGCACATATCAATGTCAAAGGAAACATTGCCACAGGGGTTACGACCAGCTCTGAGGGTAAAGGGTGAAAACAGCGCTCCAGAAACCAGTCCATGCTTCAGTTTTGGAGAGCTAGGCTCTATTTTGAGGGCAGTAGCTCAAAGAGTATCTGGCCATCAGTCTGAGAAACCACCTCCAGTGCAAATGAGAGTGAAAGTAATGTGCCCTTCAGCATGCAGGGCTATTTCTGTAATGCAAAGAGCCATGTGCTTAATGCACCTATTTATCCATGAACTCAGCTCACAAGCTTCGCAGCAGGACTGCCCCTACTATTTCTCTGTCAAACCTGGGAAACCGCAGTTATACATGAAATAACACGAACCAACAATCCCGGAAATCCGTCTGTCAGCGTTTATAACACACATTGTGATCATCTGCTGCAACATACAACCCAATGGAAGTCCCTAGCTATGCTAATAGAAAGTAATTAGAAAACAAAGCAAATCCCAGATAAACCACAAATAAAACACACAAGCAGAAAAAGGAAAACCCACCAGAATAATTACTGCTTTTCAAAACAGACACTGCACTTGCAGAGGTGTTCAGTGTTCCGTTCCCGGATTTATGCTCTGGAAGAGCTGAGCGGTTTAGCTGGTTTCACCCCTGAGTTGAGGAAAAGTCAGAATCAAGCCCAATTCTGAGAACCCGGAGGACTGACCTGGGCTGGAACAACTGTTCTCTTGCTCAGCTTGTCTAACTCGGTGCTGGGTGTTACACAGCTAAAGGCGTCGAGCAAAGCACTGTTATTTGCCATTGCAGAGTTAGGGTCTGAGAAATACACCTTCTGATTCATGTAGACTGCAAACAGCTTCAGTTTGAGCTTCAGTGGTTATTAGAGTCAGATGAGTGCTAGAAACTAATTTATATCATCACTATAAGGTGCACCTGGGCTTGGACAGCCACTTCATCTTCTGTTGTTCTTGCAGAAGCCAATTTTGGGATAAGGCAAAAGCATTTATATCCAGTCCAAAGGGCTTTTAGGCTTAAAGCTCAGGTCACTGGAGACATCTATAGATCTGTGGGGTTTTGTTCGCTTGTACCATAGCTGTGGCTGCCTGTAAAAGCCAAGAAACAGAACAAGCTCTGAAAGAGGGAGCTTTCAGAAACGTCAAAGCAGGTTTCATTTTCAGAAAAAAAAAATCAGTATCTTTACAAATGTCTAGCAGGGAACAAAGTGAGAAAAATGAGAACCCTGCTTCAAATCATGAACAAACATGTGAATTACAGATTCCCTGATCGTTTTTATCTCGCCGTTCATCCATCCGCTCCCCGAGGAGCTCCGTACTGCGGTACGAGCTCTCAGATGTGTCAGGAATACCAGGTGACAGCTGAGCGCTGCATTAATATTCTCCCCTATCACCAAGCCGGTTGCAGGAGTTTGGAGGGGAGGGAGCAAAGTTTTTAGCCTTTCAATATGCAGCTAGTGTGCGCTCCCGCGTGCAGAACAAAGCTCAGCCACAGAGATTCACACCATGATTAATTCATATGCAGACAATCCCGCTTCACGCAGCTCCTTCGGCAGAGAGCATGCGAGGTGGGAGGCTCCCATATAAGTCAGCCCACGTATAATTATTAATGGTATTGTTAAAACTTTTGTGTTGTTGTCTGTCTGATGAAGACAGTCAAGTCATTCATGCAAGCGCTAACAGCTTTCATTACCGACACTGTCATTTTGCAACGCTGAGAAGAAAATGAAGAGAAGGAACCTCACACCCCCGAACCTCCTTTATCTCAGGTCTTGCCCAAAGCTCTGTTTGGCACTTCGAAGTCAGGAGGTGCTTGCTGTAATAAATTTGGGAGAGGTTGTCTCAAATGCTGCAATAAAGGCTCTCTTCGGAGTCTTACCATCCTTATGCTCCTGGGAGCCCCTAGGGCTGCATCTTCACTGGCAATAAGCAGGGGCCATGCCCCACGGGTAAGTGGCACTGCATGGTCCCTGTCCATACTGCTAAATTCTCTTTCCCTCCCTCATGCTGCCGCTTGGGAATACATCAGAGCCATGGCAGGGGAAGTGCTAATGTTGGTGAACAATGAACAGTGCTTGAGCCTCTGTTCCAGCCTTATTCATTTAGACTTGACTGATGTCTCCACCCCATCATGCTGGATGTGCCTCCCCAGCTAGAGGATGGGAGCCAAGCCACATGTTCAGCCTCCTAAGTTTCAAGCACGTTACCTTAAGTTTGAGCCTGTTAGTGACACAGGCAGCATTAGCAATGTGCTAGGCTGCCTCATACCTGCAGCCCGTCAGGGGAGAAGGGATGTGGAAATCAAACTGGCAGGAGGAGGAGGACGTATTTCTCCTGTTCCTCTTTCTGTTCCTTCTCTTCCTTGTGTTCCTTATTTTCCTGTTCCTGTTCCCCCTCCATCTCCTCCTCCATCCCTGTTTCCCAAACATCTCCTCTCCTACTGCAGCCTTTTATAGACAGACCTTCAAAAACGTTTTTATATAAAATTAATGCATTGGGCAAGTATAGCTCTATATTTGCCCTGTCTGTACCCTCTTATAAACACCAAATGTCAGCACTGTCAGAAGCAGGGTACAGCACTTGATATTTTGTGTTGAGCCCCTATAGCTGTTTGTTCTTGTGTTTCATAGAGGAGCACCTGGAGGTCGAATTTCCTCAGTCCACTCCTTCCCTGCCTCCACAGAGCCCCTCCGCCAGCCACCCCTGGAGGTGGGCATCCAGAGGTCTGGGGGCACAAAGCTCAGTGCACTTTTTCCACCCCAGGGCTGCTTCAACGGAAAGGCAAAACAGTTTAAGAACTTTGGTCCAAATTGATAGCATTAAAAAGCTTGGAAAACTACCTTTGAAAGCCTGTGCCTTTCTTTACAGTGGGGATCCTAGAGCTCTGCCTCGCCACAGTCACGAAGAGTTCGTTTCCCAGAAAGCCCTTGTTCTAATTATAGTGCAGATAGTTTTCGGCTGGGATCTTTTAGCTGTTTCCATGCCAAGTCCCAAGTGAGAGTGTGTCTGCATCTACATTTGTGCCTCTTCTCCACCAGACAGGCACACGGATTGTGATAGGGGATAGGAGACTGCGCTCCTGTCAACCTGTATTCAGTCTGACTATAGGCAGGTCAGGTCCCCTCCACTGCCTCCATCCAGAGTACCAGGACCAGAGGGCAGGGTCTGGTCCCTCTATACCTGTAGTGCTCCTCACACCAAGAAGCCTTCATCTCATCTGGGGACTGAATGATTAGTGGCTGCCTGCAGAGTACCAAAACCTGGACCCGGTAATGGAATGAAAATGAAAATGTTAATTAGGGTTTTCCAACAAGGAAAAAGACAGACTCAAAGGAACTGAACATAAAAAGAAAATAACAAAAGCTCTGTCAAAATGTACTACACTATTTTTAGCCTTTCTTTATTTTCCAGGGATGATAACATTGCATTAATATAGTGTCTTCCACATATTAATCAATTAAGCCTTCCACTACCAGCCAGGAGTATCATCGCTGTTCTACAGATGTGAAAAGCGGCATCTTGGCCAGAGAATACCTCCCCAAACAGGGACAGAGCCCAGGTTTTGGAAACTCCACATCCTAAGGTTTCCCCACCCTGGTGTCCTTCTCTTTCTTCCACCCGCAGTCAAAGATATATTATAATGCAAGACAATAAACCCAAACAGCATTACTGCAGTAACCTCCCAGAAGAGTTACCAGGTGGCAAAACAGGCTGGGGACCTTCCTGAATGTCCACTATCATAGAATCATAGACTCATAGAACCATTTATGTTGGAAAAGACCCTTAAAATCATCAAGTCCAACCATAAACCTAATGCTGCTAAGTCCACCACTAAACCATGTCCCTAAGCCCCATGTCTACAAGTCTTTTAAATACCTCCAGGGATGGTGACTCAACCACTTTCCTGGGCAGCCTGCTCCAATGCTTGACAATCCTTTCGGTGAAGAAATTTTTCCTAATATCCAATCTAAACTCACCAGTCTCACAAGCATGCTTTGCTGTGTGCTGCCCATATAGCTCTCCAGCCCTCCTGTTAGGATGGGATGGTGTTCTGCATCCCTCCTGGGCTGTCTGTAGCTCAGTGCCTTTTCTCCTCCTGCTCCTACAACATAAAGACTTCCTTGGCCTGCTCTGTAGGTGATTGATGTGTTGCAGAAGGAGGATGAGGTCAGGATATGGAGAGGCATGGGGGTACCAAACTCCTGCTGACAGAATGACCAGGAGATCCTGATCTGCTGCCCATCTCTCTGAGAGCCAGGAACCTCTCACCTGCACATCTGCTCTCTAACCCCCAAGCTTAGAAATCATGCTCCATCCATACTTCATGTTTTATTGCTTACGCTATAGGCCTGTTGATGCTGCTTTCACATCTGCCCTGGGTGCCAGCCCAAAGTTATCTTACCATCAAAGGCTCGACAGCATGCTCCTCTATGCCATGGTGGCCCACCCACGCTTCTATAGGATGGCTCAATATAGACAATCTCCCAAACGAATTAAGCAGAAAGAAAACAATGTAATCAATCAGTATTAATGAGCACAGCCGGATTGTTTACAAGCTGTTTCTATGTTTCAGCCACTGCCTTTGATCTCCTATGCAGATGAGGGCTGGCACTATGTCAAAATGCAAACTACCCCCTGCTCCCTGGGGCTCAGGGCTGTGTCCCTCTGCTGACAGCGGATTGAGCAAAGCGAGTACATGACTTCAACTTGCGGATTTATTGCGCAGTACCGGCCAGTGGTGGCTGGCAGGGAGTGAACACATTTCCAAGGCGAAACTCTGACCTCAAGGCCAAAATGTGGATAAAACAAAAGCCAATCCAGCAGGGCTGGGTTGGTTTTTTTTTTGCATAGGGGGTGGACAAGGGGGACAAATGACTGTACAGCTATGAAATGAAAGCTGGGTTTCTCAAAAGGCTGGGGACCCGTATGTTGTTATTGCAGTACTTAATATGTGGCTGGATTCCCCAAAGCACATAGGAAAACTCTGGCAAGTGAAGTCTTGTGGGGATTCATCTGCTGTGGCTGCAATGTGGTCACCAAAACTAGCTGGAAAGTGAGGTGGTGAACAAGAGGTAATGCAAAATAGTCAAGTCTGTCAAAAAACTGGAGAGCTGAACACATCACATTTGGCAGTAGCTTTCCAGTGGGCAAAAATTAATATTTTAAAAGGAGAGTAGGATACTCACAGGAATGATTTCAGAATTATTTTGAACAACCTTAGAGCTTTTTCTTCACGTCAGGGATTGTCTGTGTTTGTACAGTGCCTAAAGCTGCTTCTCTCTTCTGGACCTAGCCATTATGGTAATAATGTGAATAACAACAGCAGCAGCCGTGCTGTGTATGCTAATGACCACGTACTCAAGTGAGAGCAGGTTACATAGTGCTGGGAAAGATTAAGAGAAAAAACCAGCAAGGTTAAGATGTGACGGGAACATTTAATGATAACTATATAAACAGTAAAGACCTGACAGGACAAAACTTTGGTGAAGAAGCATAATCCTGCCGGAGGGATACATTAGAAAAACAAAAAATGAGGTACATAGTGAAGAACTGTTGGAAAAAGAGGATGTCATAAGGAGAATTTGTACTTTCTTTCTTTTATTTTTTTCTTTAATTTTTAAGAAGAAGGTGGAAAACCATGAATAAATTCTCAAAGGAAGGATAGAGAGGGTTTTTTTATTGATACCACAAGAAACAGGCTGTGAACATGAGATTCTTTAGGGCAAAGATGATTGGCAGAGTATGAGACACGTGAGCAGGCCATACTGACAAAACTGATGCACTCAGGATGCTCTGCGAGAAATAAGGACCAGAAATAAAAGAGAAGATGTAGGATCACAAGTAAATGAAATAAAAATAAAAGCCAAACTGTAAGATGGGATGTTTCATTTGTCACTGCTCATGAGGTGTGTACGAGGCCCCCACACAAAAGAAAGGTTTTGATAAAAGGCAGGATGCTGCCTGACCCTGGGCTTTTCTTTGCCTTTTGAAGAACCTGTTCCATGGGGCACACGGGATTGTAAGAAACGATGGGCAAATCTGAACAATTTTAGCAGGTCCAAAGATGTCCACAAAGGCAAGACTGCAGTATCCTGGGATTTAGTGCTGGAGAGTCAAAACATTGTGTGAATTGGAATTTGGCTTTACTGTAAGACCACAGGTCTTTCAAAAGACAAGACTGATGGACAAGGAGGACATCTGACGTTGAGGAAGGTAGTAGCACTTTCAGGTCATTGTCGTCTTGGTGCAAGTTAGCTGTATCTTAGCCATTGTTCTTCCTCTGAGGCTCTGGATGCTGAAGAGAAGGGAGCAGAAGTCAGCAGAAGACATCAGAGCAGCAGGAGGAAGCAAAGCAATTTCTTAATTTTTTGGTCCTTCTTTCTAATGTTCAAACTTTATCTCTTCTTGGCTTAACTTCTTGAAACCAAGTGTCATTCAGTGTGCAGTGTTACAGACAAAACATGCTTCTCATGCTGGATACCTCCCTTTTTGGGAAGGCTTCTTCCTTCATAACTGTCGTGGTTTAACCCCAGCCGGCAACTAGGACCATGCAACTGCTTGCTCACCCCCCTTTCCCCCCAGAAGGGTGGGGAGAAGAGGGAGAAAAGGAGGGGAAAGAGAAAAGGAAAAAAAACTGGTGGGTTGAGATAAAGGCAGTTTAACAGAACAATAACAGAAAAGGAAAATAACAATAATAATAATGACACAAGTCACTCTCACCACCCAGTGAATTGGCAGCATCTGGAGCAGTGATAGAGGACCCCCCTCCCAGCCAACCTCCATTTACATACTGAGCTTGATGTCTATGGTAAGGAATAGACCCTCTGCCATTCCCTTGTTTTATTCTGCCTATATTCCTTCTCAGCTTCTATGGGAAGCTGAAAAGATCCCTTGAAAAGCATAAACATCACCTAGCAACAACTAAAACAATACGCATTGTTGACATTCCTTTCACAGGAATCACTAGAAAGAAAATTAACTCTTTCCCAGCTGAAACAAGGGCAATAACATATCAAAGATCAAGCCAAGAACTCATAGAACTAAAACATATGGGGTGACTGCTCAGGCTGAAGAGGTCAAGTCTCAGCACTGGAAGGATGAGGCAGCTTATATTCTCCGCAGATTGGTGCAGAAGAGGCGTACAGTGGGCCCTCACCAGTGAATAGCACAGGAGCGGGGCAGCTGATAAAATCCCTACTGAAAGTGGAGAGGCAGAGAGAAGCAAGAGAGCGAAGTAGAGATGTGCAGTCTGATCCACTATTCTCAGTATCTTCTCCCTCAATAGACTGAGTTGGTTCATCATCTTGGGTGCAAACGCCCGACAATAACTTGTACACCTCTCTCCCCAGCTAAAGCAAAGTGTGCAAATTTGAGCTCACCACCCTGCTCCCAGACCCTGGTACAGAGGCCACCACCCATACCTGGAGCTAAAGCAGGCTGAAGTACACTAGTCCAGGTCATGGAGAAAGCAATGCAGATGTATCTACGTACCTCTCCTGTATTTTCAGATAACCATACTATTCAGAGTAACTCCAAATCTGCATTGTGAGTGTTAATAGCTAGCGCACCGTTAATGCCAGTAAGCATACATTGTAAGGATTACTTTCCCATGTTATCATTTCTTTCCAGTTGACATCAAATTTCCTTTGCCATTTTTCAAACCACTTGCTCAAGAGACACTTCTGCCACTCTTCACTTAATCGCAATCGCCTTCCTAGGTAATTCCGTATCATCTGCAGTCTTGGCAATTCCCCTACTCACGTTCTTCCTCATGTCCCTTATGAATATGATGGGTAGCACAGGGCAATGAGAAGAAGGGGAGACATCTTCAGTAATCTCCTTGCACTGTGAAAACAGACCCTTACTCCCTACCTCGAGCTGGTCACGAATCTGTAACATGCTTGACCCAGTTTTTCCTTGACAGGTTTTATGAGGGATCCTTGTAGAGGGACCTTGCCTAATACATTTTTTAAGAAAGTAAGTAAGACTCCCTGTTATCCAGAGTCCTCCCAAGAACATTAATAAATTTGACAACATGATGTTTTGTCAACTTTTCTCTGACGTATCCCACTTGTTCTTGTGTTTACTACTTCCACTCTGCACTATAGCAACCATATTTTGACCCTTCCATTCCTCTGGGATGAGGCTGGTTCATGCAGTCAGAGTACACCAGAGTGAATAGTTCAGCACTTTTGGTACTTTTAGAACTTTTGGATGGATTCCAGGTGGTTCTGGTGACATCGTAAATAAATAACAAAAATAAAGCAATATAATTATGTTTTCAATGTATCCAGAAATATCCTATACTGGCCATTGAATTTGGCCTGGTTCTTTCTTTGGATATAAAAAATGGTTCTGGGTTTTCTTTTCATCTCTCAGATGATGTCAGTGACCAGCTCAGCAGGGCTGATAGGGTCAGTTTATTCATGCAAGCAGCCTCTCAGCTAGGTCACCCCAGTCGCATCCCTCCAGAGTGGGTCACGTCACTTAGCCAAGGTAACCCTTGGTTGTGTCTCTGTGACTCAGGTCAGGCAGGGGAATCAATCAGATGCTGCAACCACCGCATGAGTGGATTGCCTCCAGCAGGGACCTCAGGGTTTTGTTCTGGTTGGGCACATGTGTTTTCTGTGTTTTCTCCTTCCATTTGTCATGTCAAGCACTCACCCCAGTCACTTGTGTGCCCCGGTGGCTTGCTGATGTACAGGGTGGACTGGGCAAGTCCCAGGAGTGTTGCACAGAGGCTACATTTCCTTGCAGATCTTTTGTCTAAAATATGAAAAAACAAACAAACAAACAAACAAAAAAAGTTAATGACCTCTTCATACTCAATGAAAATAGTTAATCTACAAAAATGTGCAGGGACTATTTCAGAGGACACCGCTTACCCCAGGGCGCTGGCTCGCTTCAGTCACCAGCTTTGTCCTCGTGGGCTCCCTGCTTGGCTGAAGCCTTCAGCTGCCACTCAGGTCAGACACTCACGTCAACGACACCCACCACCTCCATGCCTCATCTGCCACCATGCCGGTGCCTGTCACGGCCTTGGCCAGTGGCTTGGCTCAGCTCAGTGTCCCGGGCGGGTGCCACAGCCAACCATCGACGGCAGTCACAGCACCCTCTCCAGCTCTCCTGGTCCCTCCTGTCAGTCAGGTAGCTTTTGCTCCAGGCATCAACCCGGGGTGGTCGCTGCCGGAGGCGATGCAAGCCAGGTCCTGCGGCTAAGTACAAACTCCACTGTCTTTGTGGAAAGCAGGCAAAAGGCATCCTTTGCAGACATTTGTATTCCAGATGCTTTCTTTCGTCTGCATAGCTTTTCAAAATGCCTTAATACTAATCCTTAACACTCAAACAACCAATATTCTGCCTAAAAAAAGAATGTGAAGGGAACATTTCGTAGGTATAAGCTAACAGTTTTCCCTCCTCCTCCTCCAAGTCTCTCTGAAGGATGGGAGTACCAGGACTCAGAGCACAGCTGGAAGAGCCTTCTTAGGCTGGTACTGAGGGAGCTAAGCCAAACCCACCTTGGTGCCTGGAGGATAACCCACAGCAGCTTTTGGGATGCACAGAAGTTGCTGTCCCCATGCCTGCAGGCCTGAAGAGACATCCTGGTTTCCCCTCAGTGGACTACTACACAGAGATGGACATGGCTCAGCCAGATCTCTAACACAGTCCCTGGGGAGCAGAAGGCATCACCAGATCTTCTAGTCAGTACAACCCAGTTGTTTTAAATATTAACTCTTTTTATAGTGGGGTCTCTCTTGCTTCTAAGCAACACTTTTTTGCACAGGGGCAGTCACCTCCTGAAGAAGTACTGAAGACTCTGCTGTCCCTTGACCCTCAGTCATGAGCTGGAGACTAAGAGAGCTTAAAGTATGAGCCCCACAAAGAGCAAATGTTACAAGGAACAAGGAAATAACTTCACTGAAAACACTGATTTCTGAATAGAGCATATGATGGGGGGGAAAAAAAAGTAACACAAACTGGGGGGGGGGAGTTTTCATCTTGTCAAAAAATGACTTTTCTGTCTAGTAAAAAGTTTCAATAGATATGTTTTGCCCAGCCCTGCTTCCCATACTGAGATAACTCAGAAAATACTGCCTGACATGGATAAGACTCCCTCCCAATACTCCTTATTTAGAGTGTTGCTTCTTAATCAGATTTATAACTGCAGTCTCATGAAGCTAACCCTTAATCTAATGATGCACTGGAGGAAGAAACTCTTCACTGCTTAGAGAACGAAAAGTGGGAATGAATGAAAGAAGAAATAACAGTTCCAACCTTGATCTCGGTCCTTTTTAGACCCTGAAGGGACCCATGTGGGTAAGGTATGGTTTTTAAACAATTATCTTTTCTGCTCTTGTGACTGCTTCCACTGCTCTGTCAAGCTTCCTGATAACAACCCAAGTGGTAATGGGATTGTGCTGGAGGGAGTTTCTCTTGCTCTCCTGGACACAGTAAGGCAGAACAGACTCATCATCTGCCTCAAATCCTAATAGAGCAAGGCTGAAAAGGGACCTAGAAGCACTCCTTGGCTAGCTGCACTATTCACAAGAGGGTTGGGGAGTTCACGTCAACATGCTTAGATCACATCCAGTTATTAAGTCTTCCCATTGCACTCACAAGCCACATCTCAATATATGCAAGAAGCAGAAGCTCCGTTTTTTGTTTCCAAACGTATTTACTATTCCAGCCTAGACCATCTTCTCCCCTTTTGTAAGAGATTTGGTGGCATACAGAGCTGAGATTGATGGTCTGCTTAAGCATGCAGCCAGCACCAGTCTCAATTACTGAAATGAGCTAATGAGAAAAGTTTAAGAAGCCTCCTTATGCATCTCCCAAACAGCCAAACCTCTCTCACCAAGAGAAAATGAGTTGGCCCTTCCTCTTCTCCCTGCAGATAGCATCATCAGATTGCAACTTCCCAGTTAAGCTCCCCTTAGAGACAACAGCCAATTACAAATGGAAAGTGTGCCAGGGAATTTCAAACTCCAGCCCTGATACATGGCACAAATTAAAGGCAATCTCACATCACCAGCAGGAAGCTTTTGTTCTTTGAAGTGACCCTCAGCATACAGGCAAACTAATAATGGCAAAAGGTAGATGAGCAGGTCAGCAGCAAAACGTCCTCTGCTTTCAGTAGCTGCAGGTTTCTACCTACCACAAATGTGACTTCCCAGAGACAGAAACATGAAAGAATTGCACAGACAGTGCTGCAGGGGCTGGAGAAGCTGGGGGGGTTTCCTCCTTGCAGCTGTGCAAAGGGCTGAAGTCTGCCAACACCTCTGTCTGGCCAGGACACTTCTCCTGGCAGGATGCTGAGAAGAGCAAACATCTGTTCCCTGAGGTCCAACCGATGGGCTCTGCCATCCATCACAGCTGAGATGCTGGCATATGCTGTTGGTTGGTCCTTCACATTTTGAATGGACTGTAAAGGAGTACAATAAAAAGCGCATTATTTTCTGGAAGAAATGAGCTCTTCCCATCTCACACAACAAAGCTGCTGTTTGCAACTCCATCATGTTTGCTATGCCACCTTTTCTCCTTTCTGAGCCTCCTCAGAGGTTACTTCAGAAAATCTGGCAAGACTACCATCAATCTCATCATGTTTACATAGTTTTATTTCTCTCCTTGCCTTTTTAATTAAAAAAAGATGCATAACCATTGTAGATAACTACGCAAAATTTACTGCGTCTTGTGTGGTATTGACAAGGGATGTTTGTTTTTTCTTCTCCTCTAGGACTTTTTTCCCAGCTGAACATCATTTTGAGCACACACAGGTTTGAAACACTCCTCAGCACATGTGAAGGTGATTTTGAGGACTTCTGCAACAGCGGGTCTCTTCCATCCCAAGAGGAGCCCTTCAATGCTTTTTCCCACCAAATAATGGTCCGAGTGGACTAGAGCACCTGCCGCTTGAAAAGCAGGAGAGGACCAGCTCCCTGAAGTGGGGAAATACCTGAGAAGACATTAAGAGGCCAATAACATAAACACACATAACACGGATGTCCCTCCCCCGTGCTTGCTCAAGCCAGTCTCGGAGGGGAAGGACGGCAGCTGAACAGTTGAGACTTGGCCACATCCCACGGCAGTGATCTACTGCTACGGACAGCGTGTGCCACACCGTCGTCCCATCACGGGCCGTGGGGATGGCGAGGCAGAACTGGCAGTGTGTGGGGCAAGCGCTGCTGCGGCTCCGGTTTTCAATACAGGCTCTTAAGCCGTTCCAGGCACGCAATGAGTTTACAAGCCACAGCGCCGCATTAGGAAAAAACATCTCTGATCTTACGTAACAAGCCCTGGGAGGCGTGTTGCCAAGTAAGCACGGTTTAAAATCAATCAGGCAATAGCATAAAACATTTAGCACTTGGCTGCGTGTTTCCGCTCACCCCTGCTCGGCAGCCATCCTGGAACAGACACGGGACATGTGGGAAGGGCGAGGAAGAGGGACCTCTTTGGTGGGAGGACCGCTTTGACACCACCTCCCATCCTCAGCCAGGGTCGTCCTGACTCCCGGGACCAACTGGGCTCTCAGCCTCAGCATTTAGCTTGACTTTGTTCAGCGGTGAGGACGAGTCCATACCCACGCTGAACTGCTGTGACTGCGGTTACAATGCTGTAACTGCTGCTCCTCTGTGTCCCTGTATGCTTGCTGGGCCTGAATACAGTGTCCCCTGGGAGCTACAGCTCTCAGTGTCTCAGTGGAAACCATCTCTCAGCCTGGAGCAAGCTGGTGCCAGCATCCCACAGTCTGCCCAGGGGCCAGATCAATTCCTGGAGTAATACCTTCCCTCCTGCTGTCCACTGGCAGGATGCAGCAGCATCTCAGCTGGATGTGGGGCTCCTGCAAAGCCCACCTGCACACATCAGGTCTGTGACAGCACTGACATGATTTTTATACTTCCTTCCTGAGGAGATATAAGCTCTGAAGAAAACTACCCTTAAAGAGGGTCAATTCAGGCTAGATATGAGGAAGAAATTTTTTACAATGAGGGTGGTGAAACACTGGGATAGATCGCCCCAAGAGGTGGCAGATGCCCCATCCCTGGAAACACTCAAGGTCAGGCTGGACCCGGGGCTCTGAGCAACCTGATCTACTTGAAGATGTTCCTGCTCATTGCAGGGGGCTTGGACTAGATGGCCTTTAAAGGTCCTTTCCAACCCAAACTATTCTATGATTCTTTGATATTCTGACTTCAGCCAAGGGCTGGAAAGATTGAAATATGCGGTGGTAAATTATCTTACCTCCCTTGGTGAAGTTTGCGTTAACTTCTGCCCTTTAACCAGTGTGTTTCACATTTACCTCCCACACAGAGGTCCCCATTATTGCAAATTCCAGCAACACCAGTGGCAAGCGGCAGGCCAAGGAGGCAGCTCAGGTTTGCCATTGCTTCATTTCAGCTCCACGGCTGAGGTCTGGGGGGAATCAGAGGGGTCAAGGAAAAGGCAAAGAGCCTGGCAAACAGGCAGGGTCAGTGGGATCAGATATTGCCTCTTACTTACACACTTACTCACTGTTGCACTCAGTGCCTAATGCACATTTTCCTCACAGAACCAGTGGAAGCAAGTACAGCTTTTATAACCTAACTGAGGCCGTGGCTCGTCCTGGACATCCCTGATCTGAGCTGCTTCCCAGGAGGTGGAATTTCTGGTTCATGTTTGCTCTGCTGTAAAAGCATGGAGCAAGATCTTGAAGAAGCAGCATCAATTGCACAGAGCATCTGCTCTTCTTCTGCATTTCCTGCACAAGTTTCTTACCACATGCTCCTGGCTCAGAAAGGTAGGTTCGCCCTCGGGGAGATAGCTGCTGAATTACAGCCCGATGGAGAAGGATCATGTGGGACAGTGATCACCAATGGGACATCAACAAAATTTGTATCTTTCATGGCCCTGGCATTTTAAATAGATGTTCTTGAAGCAAACTGATATAAATTCCTGCTCACCTTGGGGGCTCAGAAGACGTAAGTGCTATCCCATTCAGGGAGTGTGCACTGGCCCTTGTACTTCATGCTATGATGTTCAAGAACACAATGCTGTGTCCTAATGTTAATTTCTGCAGATGAACTCGCGAAGCTTCAAAAGCCCATGAGATAGCTATGGTTGACCAATGCATTAGAACAAGAACCCACAATGACAAAGATAGGGCTGTAATCAAGTTTCCACAGAGACTACAAAGCAAAAGCTAAGTGAAGCACAGAAGTTTTCTACAAAAGGCTGCTTGATAGCATTCATGTTCATCATGTACTTCAGCTGACTTGTAGACAGTAGCTACCTCTGTCATTTGTTGGCAGTGGCTCCATATCAATCCACAGGCCAGATGGTTATCTCCACTCTCGTGTTGAAGTGGCACCTGAAGATGGGCTGAGTGCATCTTGCACGGAACAAATCTTCGCTGCAGAAGTGACAGAGATGTATCCACTGGTGGGAAAGGTTATGTTACAGAAACTCCAGTTTTGTTGAAGAACGGAGTGTGACTCTGTTTCAGCAGCGCTACAAGCCTACGCTGTTGAATCAGCCACAGTCACACTTTGTGAGCTGCTTCGGGGAGGCAAGGGATCTGGCAAGACCCCAGCGGAGTGGAAGGGGGATGCTGCGAGATCACTGCCAAAGGCAGAGGTCTGCTCTCAGACTGCAGCAACTGTCCTCCAATCGCAGCCCTGTCTGCCCCTGGCAAAGCAATGCCCAGTTTCTCCTGGCCAAAATTCAGCTGCTGCTGACTCGTAAACCACCCAGAACAATCCAGTTTCACTGCTGGTTGATCAGCCATGGGTGCTGTATGTCCTACAGATATTGGCAGAGAGACACCAGCGACTCAGCTGCCCTTTACGTGCTGCCTTCACAGCTAGGAAACTTCCTTTTGATTCCACAGGCAGAGAGGCAGTGAACAAGGCAGCAGCAGCTTAAATAACCTGCTGTACATGATGTACCTTCACATGGATACCACAGCAAGATGGGAAGATTTCCCTTTGGGTTCATCATCACAGGAACACAAGCAGGGTGCATCCCTGACTTGGGGATACTCTTTGTGGACAAGGCCTGGGTTTTAGAAAAGGTATCAAGTAGCCCAAGAACTGTCAGTGTCAGTATGATCTCATAAAAGATACAAATGATGTAGATTTCTCTGGCAAGTTGGCACAGCATCCGGAATCCACACACAAATGCTCTGTGACCACAGCTGTGTCTCATTTGGTTGCCTTCTTGAACTCAGACCAAAGTTCAAAACTTGATGTACAAGAAAAATTCATGCAGAACTTGCCGAGGTTCCATTTGGGAAAATACTTATATTAGCCTCAAGCAATGTTTCCTGGGCAAATGTCTGCCAGGCAGGCTCTGAATGATTGCTATGGCCACACTCCCAGTGACAGGTATATACAGCATACATTGCAGTTGGGCATCACACATGAAGATCTATCAGATGTTATCCTCCCCGTGTGATTACGTTGATCCAAGACACTGAAACACCAGAGGAGCAACTGGATTAGGCTGGAGACGCACCACATAAATTACTAATAGTATTGGCCGGTTATAAAACTTATCGACAGTACTTAACCCAGATTGCAAACCAGACAGCAAGACTTGAGGACTCTGAAGCGTTGATCAGAGAGCAGCTCACGTTTCTGGATAACGCACACTTATGTGCATCCAGCCCTGCTTTCAAATCTCTGAAGCTCACCCGCAGCACCAGCTCAAAGAGACGTTCTAACAAGTGGCAGAGGCCTTGTGCTTACCTCTCTCCACCTTGGTTATACCAAGCAGCCAACAATTTGTCTCCCCGGATGATTCATTTGGAATAAAACTATACTCACAGATCATTGTGGAGCAAGCTGCAGACCCCCCAGTTCACAGGAATTAAAGAAATTAATGATCCTGCTCTACCACTGCCCTCAATGGGAGGAGGACAGTGTCCTTACCAGCAAGGAGTGCTAGTGAGTGATTTTTGGAGAATACTCCAGCTGGTACTTGAGACACTTGGAAAATCTATGTTTGAAGAAGCCAAGGCGTGACATTCTCTAGCAGCAAAGGCGTAGTGGGAGGAGAAAGGCCCTCTCACACGCACCAAAGGCACACACTCCAGCAAAGTGTGAACGCCTCAGCGTTTTTTAAATTTGCCTTTTCGGTGAACATTTTCCTTGCAGCTTCAGATGTTCACAGGGATGAAAGATAAGGATTTCCTTGGGATTTTTGCAAGATGTTTGAGTACCTTCTCATACCACCTTTTTAATCAGGCCTAAAAATGAGCCAGTTTGGTTTTCAGTGCATCCCAGAGAACTATCCCACTGAAATTCCTCAGGTGCCTCCAGAAAGACATGGAGTCATAATAATGATGGGAGAGGAGGTGTTCAGACTGAGAAGAAAGATGGACAAAAGACAAACCCTTACTAAACACACCTGCAATCACAGTCCCTGCGGTCTGCATCCAAGTCTTTTGGTATATGGAACAATGAGACTATAGTCATATATCTGCTTTCTGTGTAAACATAAAGCCAACTTTTCCTATGTTTTATGCTTTTCAAAAAGTAGTGTTAGGATAGGGTCATGGGCCATAGGATCCTTAGGGTACTGCATGATGAAAACCAGCGTAACCTCATCAGCCATACCAGTTCACCCCAGCTGAAGCTGTTTTACATGAAGTGCCAATGTCTCCTTTCTTGATTTACCTGTAGGTGTGTTGCAGTTGGAAATTACAATAGCTTGAAGTGATAGAACTAGCACGCCCCAGGAAGCTTCGACCGACCAGCGCTGAGGTTAGAGCTGCGGTTGTACATACCAATTCTGTAACTCTGCTTCGTCAACTGTCTTGAGCAGACTGTGCTGATTTCTGCATTTTGTATTCTCAGCATAGTCTGCTCTAAGTTTTCCTCTTGCTGATCAGGAGAAAATTTCCCTATGGGACCCTGCTCTGCATTTCCCTGGAGTGAAGGAGATTTTTCAACTAAAAAAAAAAATAAATATTAGTGGTTGTATATATTATTATGATTCATTATTTATGAAGCGATGACTGCTATAAATCCCAAAACTTAAACTCTTTCTGCCTCCCTTCTGGTAAGTGTTACACAGAAATGTAAGAAAGACGAGTGTTACTGTCCCGGTGATTCCAGTAATTTATAGAACAGGTAGATTACAAGAGGTGGATAAAGCTGGCAGATTAACTGCTCACAGGCAAGAGGCATTTAATGGAGTTAAGTTATTTTGTATGGAAGAATCTGCACTAATCAAGCAAAGAAAAATTTACAAGACACCCATAAAAACTGGTATAATGTATTGGTATTTTGTCAGTAGAAGAAGAAAGAAAAAGATTGCCAATGATCTAGCTCCAAGGAGCCAGACATTTGGAGTTCAAAAGTATTGGGTTATCCGTTCAAAGGATGTTTAATTGGTCAGCCCCATGAATGTAGGAGGAAGTTGCTATTTTGAAGTGGAGGCATGTAAAGCAACTCCAGGGCAAATTTTTCCTAGTACATTAAGAAGCAATAAGGTTAAGAGACTTCTGGTGTTTTATTTAGGCCAAAATGCCTGGGGATGAATTTCAAAACTGTGTATGAAATTTGGGCACCAGCGCCACTCAGATCCTGTGATATTTCTTGCAAAAATATGCCCCAAACCTTGAACTCTGCAGCATTCCATTAATGAAGAAGTGAAAAGTTGGAACACCTGAACATTGTGGAAAGGAGTTCAATTTTCCTTTTAAAAGCAAAAGTTCTCAAGGAAAACCAACACCTGCTGAAAAGAAAAAAAAAAAGGAAAAACAAATCACAAAAACCCCCTAAACTCTCAAACAATTTCTGCTAAAAAGCAATTTTAATGGAAAATTTCACCATTTTTAATTAAGGGCCAGATGGTGCCTGTAAAATTCAGCCTTGACTAAAGATGGGTATATAACCTTCAGAAAATTCTACCTTAGAAATGAAAAAAAAAAAGCCCCAAAAAGCCATCAGGAAGAGGGTGGCTGTTGAACATGCACACACATTTTTTTGCACCCAGACAGTAAGACGATGCATGCCTAGTACCTCTGACAGTTTGGGATGCCACAGAAACTTAACAACAGCCTTCCTGGATTAGGCTAAGGTCTGTCTTTCTCCAAACGTGGCCAAAAGCAGATGCTGAGGGAGAGCTACAAGAACATGGCAAACACGGTGATACTTCCCCTAAATCCTATGCTAGCCCCCAGCCCTTTGCAGCTCCAGGCTTTTCCAAACCAGACATAATCTTTATCTATTCAATATCCTTCACTGAACCTCTTCCATAAACCTATCCCATCTCCTCCGGCACCCATATCTGCAGTGTCTTTGAGCAAGATGCTCCACAGATCTGACAACTGTTGTACAGAGAACCCCATCCCTCTGTTTGTTTGGAAACTTGGCACTTCTTATCTTCATTTGCTGTCAGCTATGGTAGTTAGAAATCAGCCTAATTATATGCCCAAACACACCTTCTTCTGCTCCCCTCTTGCCTGGGGGCTTAATCAGTGTACCTCCCCTTTTCTTCCATGCGCCCACATAAAGGCATATTTTATTCCCTTTATAGACAAAAAGGGCAGGCACATTCTACATACTGAAATGTGGTCCTTTTCCTAGTAAGCTCCTTCCTTCAGCTTCAGTGGATTTTTCAAACAGGCCTTAGATTGCCCAGGTAAGATTTTGGTTTTCCCCAAATCTCTTGTGCTCTGCAAGGTGCCACCCACTGAATAATGACATGTCTGCCATCAGGACAGCCACAATTTGAAAGGGCCGTGCTATCACTGCAGTCATCCACTTGACCGCTTCTCCTCTCCATGGGCCAGCCCTGCCATTTGGGGTCATGATGTGAAAGGTGTTGTGGATGCAGGTGGAGTCATCGTGCTGTCGCGTTGGGATCCAGGCTGGAAGGCGGGCAAAAGGCAGCTGTGGCTAGAAGGCTTGAAAGGGGAGGACAGGGTGATGAACTCTACATCAGCTCTTTTCCTGCACACATACTATAGCATTTCTGTCAAAACAGATCTGTAAGTATTTCTGATTAATTTGGTTATAAAAGGAATAGGATATAGCAGCGACTAAGTGTGCCCATTTGGAAGAAATCACTAGCATGTTATTAAATATGTAACCTCCCAAATTTAATTTGTTAAATCTGCTGGGAGGAGCTTCCAGATTGCTTGCAGTGCGCTTTGGGAGCGGTTCCAGGTCAGCAGGGACTTTAGCCCCGCTCACCCTTACTCTGGGGCAGAAGGAACAACATACAGTGATGATGGTTTTGACTTCGTTTTCAGCTCTCCCTTTTTAGACACAATGGCTCAGCTCCCCAACCGGTTGTAAATCCAAGTCTCTGCAGTGGAGCTATTCTGATTTACACCAGCTGAAGGCCTGGCCTCTAGTTCAGAAGAAATGGGCTGCCAGTTTAATTACTTCATCCCAGGTATGGCATTAATAATATGGGAATAAATTTAATGCTGCTAAGTAACAGCAATACAGAGGATTTTGTCACATGCATGACAATTAATGTGTGGTGCATGGTATTTCTGCTTCTCCTGAGTTCCTTTTTAAATGATGCTCCTTGTGATTTGAATTTCAAAGAGTACTTCTCCTAGTATTTCTCATTATTGATGGTGACTGTTCGCAGGAGAAGCTCAGTGCTGCTTTGTTGGCTCATCACTTTTGATTCCATGCCCAGATGCTAAGGACAGAAGCATGCAATTAATTTGGAAGCACAACCCTTCATTGATTTCAGTTGGGAGATTTTCCTTGAACACCAAAGGCCTGAACTGTCCCTGACTACCTTTAATATTGTCTTTACATGGAAAACATCTTCCTTTTCCACTATAGATCTTTTGTGAGAAGGCATCTCAAAACTCTGCTTGCCTATAAGAATATACGAAGGGACCTACAAGCTATAGGTGGTCCCCTCACTGTTGAGGGAAAAAAGAGATCTGATTTTGGGGACGCTGCTGAGCAAGGCGAAAAGGACAAGCGGTTTGGGATCCAGACCTCTTGCCATGGACAGGAAGGACAAGAGACAAAAAGTTGCCTTTTTTTCAAGATCATGCCTTTTTTCCCTAGAATGATGGGGGTCTTTGAGGGTCCAGACTTCCCAAAGAGCTTCCCTGTACACATCTCTACCCACCCCCAGCTGCTTTGAGCCTGAAAGCTCTGGCTACGTTAGGACAAGTGGAGTATGCCCACCTCAAAAGCATCGCCATACTCACAGTAGGGTGCCACATGAGCCAGGCAGTGAGCAATGGCATTCTGAAAACAGCGTGTGGACGAGTCCCTCCTAGGCTTCCTGCATTGCACAGGGCAAGCAGGGAATCACCAGAGCACCTCTAGGGTATTTGTTAGGACATCTTCTTTGTGAAAAACCTGTCCTCTCTCTTTAACAGCTACTCCAGGGGAGAAAACCCCCCCATAGTACATAAAAGGCAGGTAAGCACAATGAAATTAATAAGAAAGATAAATTCATGTCCCCCTCTGCATTTTAAGGCGGCATCAGTTAATTCAATGAGCATCCCTGGCAACTAGATATTTATCAGCCAGATGGATTCATTCCTTTAGTGAATCTAGTGAAATATTTGTGGGATCATCCATTAGGAAGCATTCAAGCCATCTCTCCTCACATCCACTACTTACTAACCGTAATGTCTTATCATTTTGGCCTGTCTCCTGAAGTTTGCCCTTCCACAAGTTTTCATATAAGTGTTGTTCTCCTCCCGCCCTGTGAAACCTGATCATTTCTCATGGAGCTATCCGTAACTCATCAGCTTCTCACTCCATTATTTCTCATGTTCAGCATCTTCTCTCATCATGTCCAGCAGTTTCCCCATGGTCTGTCCAGGTAGCCAAAATCTGAGGACAGGCCCTGTCATCTGCCTGCACGCCTTAACAGGTCTTATCCTCTGCAAGTTCTTGGCAGACATCCTGATGAGTGTTGGGACTGTGTCCTTGCCACCGGAGCTGCAGCAGGAGACTGGAGGTTGGAGTCTGAACTTCTCTTTATTTTCATGGCCTATTAGTGCAGAAAGGAAAAGGCTTTTTCATTTGTTTCTTGCCAACCCCAAAGCACTTTCCTAATGTTACAGGACAGGCACTGAGTAGCTTAAACTGCAGGATGATGGAGCATTTGGAAACCATCATGTCCTTCATGCACAGCTGCTGTTGAGGCTTCTAAGCTATGAGGTTTCACCCACACTATGTAGGCTGCAGGCAGCAAGAAAAGGGCCTGGCATTCTCCTTAAATCCCAGTTGCCAAGGTGAAGATCAGACCCACAGGGCTCAGATCAGCTCCTTAACTACTGGGTCATCCTCCTGCCTCCAGCCACTACTCCAGAGAGGTACAGCTCTGCCAGATGTCTCGTGCCAAGTCCATCGACACTACCTGAATGACACAGGGATTCCCCACAGGCCTGGGCATCTCTCTTTAAGGGGCTCAACCAACCCAATGTGACAATCTGCGATTCATTAAATTTAACTTAATGTCTGCCCAGTTGGGTATCAACATGCTCATATAAATTGAGGTCCAAGACCTCCAGTGGGACTAGGTGCCTCCCTCCACCCCCTGCTTTTCCTGCCCTGGCTACTTAAATTATCAGATCTTTGGGGAAAGGACTGTCTCTTACCATGTTTATAGACATGTCCCTACATACCTGGAGCATGAGCAATACCATAGGACAAATAATAGGCCAATTTTCATGGCACTCAGCTCCAAAGGAGTGTCTGACTTAAACAAAGCAGTTATGCCGCAGTTTCACAGTGGATGAAAAGGCATTTGATGTGAGATGCTGAACAACTCAGGAGATCCCTAATTGTATCTAAGGGGAACCTTTATCATCTCAGGTATCTGTCTGACTCTATTCAAGGTCTGTAGCACCTAAATATTGTCATCAATGGCTGGTTCCTTCCCTTATAAAAATTCACAGGGTGGCCTTGGCGTGTTTCCTGTCTGACAGATGGCCACATCTCAATTAGCACTAACCTATGCCTTTCCTGGCTACCTCGGAGGGCCAGCAATGCAAGCACAGAAATGATACAGTTCCCTCTCCCTTGGAGCCATCCGTACCGGTCAAGGAGCTGCCTTATGAATAGGGAAGCGTTGGTGCCAGCGCTTGCTGTAAGGCTTCCTGGAAGAATCCCAAAAAGTTCAAACATGAGAACTGCATGCAGTGAGACAAGGCACAGATGGCAAAATAAAAGCAATGCGATTTTTTTTCCAAGCTTCTGAGTCTCTCAGCTCCCGGACATATGAGAAACTGGGCCACTTCAGCTGAATTCATGTAAGTTGTCTAGAGCAAAGGAGATACAGACAACCCCTTCCAGAGACTGGGCTGAGGACTTGTGTATGTAAAAAGATGGTCCTGTCTCACTTTTGCGAAGAGGTCCTTCCAAATTAATTTAGGACTGGATGTAAAGTCCTACATCTCGTTTACTTCATCCTCCTAGCAGATGACACCTAGCAGCCACACTTTCTTGGTGCAGGTTAGGCAAAGAATGGCAGTGGTTGCATTTAGATTCTTCCTCCGTTGCAGGTAAGCGTGCATATCCAGTTTATAAAAATAGAGTTCAAAGCAATGAAACATTTGATTTTGAGCTAAGCTACGTGGTTCACTCAGCCAAAACATTATATATTTTACTTTTCCACTTGCCATAAATACAGAATAAGAAAAAAAAAAAATGCTCAGCTTGGGTTAACCCAAGCTTTCATTTTTATTCTGGTTTCAGAACTACCAGCAAAAAAATCAACACAAACTTCAGCACCCACACAGCTCAGCCATCTCAGCTAACCCTTTTTTCTTTCTCAGAAAGTTTTAAAGCACTCCTGGTTATGCCTTTGGGGTCTAATCCAATTAAATTGAAAGATTCTTCTTGCCTTTGGCAGGAAGAGATTACAGATTTTGGGCTACTTCCCGATTGCTCTGTACCATCACTCTGAATTATAATCAAGTGAAAGGTGGTTCAGAACACACCAGTACTTATGGTGCCAGGATTTTTGACAGACAGAACCCTTATGTGCTGACCTGCAAGCCAAAAGCCCTGCACGCTTTGGAGCACAGGGTCCTAGAGCCCAGTTGTGTCCTCTAAATGATGAACAATTCTTGCAGTCTCGTAGACCTCTTTGGTGGCATTTTTTTTTTTTTTTCCCCGGCTCATTATCACTGTAAATACCAGCTCTCAGCCCTTATCTCCCCAAACCTTCTCCTTTCCATCCCATCTATCTCCCCCTGCTAGCTCTGCACCACAGCAAGGTCACCCCATCACCACACCCCCAAGTTGTTAAAGCTGAGCACATCGACTGGGCTACCTCACTTAAGGCAACAAACATTGCCATGTTAACTGAGTTCTGTTCCTGTTGAGCTTGAGGTGACCTCGGGGGACAGTCTACCACCCAGCTGTTGCTTTAGAGGCATTAACTGACATTTTATTTCCCCTGCAGTGAAGGACACTAGATCATAGACGAATAAGGAGCCATCCACAGAGCCAGCAGGAGCCTTTAGCACAGAGTTTGCCAGGAAAGATTTAAACCAGGTTCTTCTGCTGGAAGAAGGAAGTTTCTCTTTGGTCATCTCGAAGGTATGGGCTCCAATCTTGTCCTGGGAACAGAGAAGGAGCAGCACTTTGTCTGTCCTTCTTCCTTCTTCCTTCTCTGGTGATAGGTGGTGCTGCTGCTCTTCCTAGAGCCCAGGGATGCACTTCTTTGTCTTTCCACTTTCCTACTCAGGGTGTCCTGGGCCTGAGAGAGCATACACCACACCAGAGACACTCGGACTTAGTTTGAGCAGCTGGGGACCACAGCCTAACATTTCTCCCACCAGCTCCCATGAGCGTTTTAGCACATCAACAGATGTACCAGCTAACGATGCTCCCCAAATCCTCTTGGCTACCACAAAGCTTTGTCCTCACTTTCTGCACCATTTGGCATGTGGTTTCCAGACAGGGACTCTCCCCTGCTCCCACTCTGTGATGCTTCCCAGGTGGTTTTGGCCAGGAGGCTTTCAGAGCAGCTCTGTCTCTGAGAGGGCTCTCACAGAGTGACTGCTAACCATGGTGCAGAGCACCCAGAGGAGCAAAGAGCAGGTAGTAGGTCAGGACTGTGTGACTCTCCAGCCAGGTGCTGTTACTCACAGTGCTTCCACTGAAGTCAGTGGTCAAATGCTTAGGCAGTGTAAGTCCTTCTTACAGCCCTGATCAGAGCCACAAGAGGTGAAATGATTTCCCTGAAGCTATAATGATATATGCCTATGAAGTCTCATCCCTCCTCACCTTCTGCAAAAAACCCTGCTGCAGGAAAAGCTGTTTGTACATCTCTGGTAATTTTTGCTTCCAGGTAGCCTTTCCTCTTCACATCCTGCCTTGATGGCTCCCAAATCCCTAGCTCCACAGACAGCAGGAGACCGCAGGACCCATGGAGGCTCCCAGGCCAACCTGGGCTGCCCTGCATCCCTCCCACCTCTCCCTCTGCTCTAGGTGGCCTTGCCTTCCACTCTTCCTCTTTGCAAGGATTATTCTTGTTCTTATTATTCATCAGGTCTTTGAACAGTAGCTTCTCAGGAGTTCAGGCCACCGCTGAGCCCTGCTCAGAGGCCCTGGGGAGCAATTACTCAGATCCCTGTTCTCAAAGCAAGACGGGGTCCCCGGCTGCTATGTCGTTTGTCCTAGCAGGTTGCTGGCATAAACTTAGAATAGCAAGCCGCTGCAGTAAGGCTCCAATAGTCATCAGACCCAAGGGAGGTGGACTTTTCTTCCTCCCCTGCCTTGCCCCTTTCAAACATCTCTTCGTGCTGCTCTCTGTCACCACAGTGCTTTGCGATTCTGTCTACACAGAAGCTTTTCTACTGAGCTGCATCTGCATCAGCCCTGGAGGGATGAAAAGTGCCTGTAGAAACAGAAAGAAAGAGTTAGTTACCATTGCTAGACACGTAGCACAAATCTCCCCAATTTCTTCCCACCCACAGCTCTTACCAAGAAGCTGCAAAATGCGTTGGCACAATGCGTTAAGGACGCACTGGGCACGTTTACCTGCCGTCAAAGGGGACTCTCGGCAATGCTGCTAGACCTGAAGAGAAACCCCCAAATCACAAACTGCTGCAATTCACCTCAACAAAAAAACCCCACCCTTTCTATCGGTCTTTGAAAACCCTTCTCCAAAGGCGGCAAGGGCAATGCAAGACGTGTTGTCAATCTGCAGGGTACCGGCTGCACAGCGAGAGCTGCAAATATCAAAATCAGAACAGTCATTTGCTTCTCAGCATAAGGAATAGGCCAATTTATGGCAAGCTTAGTGCAAGTAGGGAAGTGGCATGATTAACACTAGTTAGAGCACTGGTAAACGCCTTCCTGTGTGGTTTTTGGCAAGGGAAGGGGTTGACAAGACAACAGACGGTGGGTATGTCCTGGCCTGTAACAACGGTTGCAACCACTGGGGTTGTTGGATTGTGATTGCTCCACTACTTAGATTTCCTTGGTTCTGCTGCAAAACTCAAGTAAACCAAATTAGGCCTGATTTCCTGATGGACACAAAGGCCTGTGGGCTTCCCAGACTGAACAAAGAATGTGCTTAGTTTGGTGCTGGGAACATGGAAAAGGTGGAGGAACACTGTCAGAGAAAATGATTACTTCCCTGATGTCACTGAACCTCACCTTGATAACAGCATGGAAAACACTTCGTTTTGGAAGTGTCAGAAGGAAACAAATAGGATCACAGGTTGTGGCTGCCTGGAAGCCAGCAAATTTGACTTGATGACCCAGAAATCCCTTCCCCGCTCCATTCTGTATAAATGCCATTTTTTTCTTCCACAGAAAAAATCCAACAAATCCTTTTGGAAATCTTGCCACATTTCCTCCTATTTCATAAATACTTGTGGTCAGTAAGGAACTTTGTTTTGCCAGGAATTTACCAGCCATCCAAGCCAGCTGATATCTCCAATCAATAGCAGTAATTCCTGATGATAAGAATTTGCAACGTAGCAGCTAGAAGGCATTTGGTTGCAAGCCAGCCCCCCTACAGTTTTGTTCCTGTACAAGCAGAACAGAAAGACAGTCTTTTTCCTAAAAGTCTTACTTGGTAAAGGCATAATGAACGTGTTTTACAGGCTTCCATTCCCAAGAAAGGAAAGGTGAAAAGCACCTTGGAGAATCAGGGTGATCATAATTTGGGGCTATTTTTTCTGTTGATTACATATTTATTCTCTCCCAGTGCCTATTACATTGAGGAAGAGACTATTTTCTGTAAGACGCAAAACCTCCCTGAAGTCTGGAGCAAGTCAGGAATGAACAACGAACCAAATATTTAGATGGAGAGAAAAATCTTTTGCGAATATTGCTAGGATATACTGAAAGAAAAGTCAGAGTTTGGAAGAGAACTAAAATGTTGTGAAAGAGGGAAAAATGGGGCTGGAGGGATTTTCTACTGAAAATCCCCCAGACAGGCTCAAGTTGGTTAATGTGTGTTTTAAATCTTGAACATTTTCCTTCAGCAAAGATTTGGCATGGGTTATTTTGGGAGTGTGGATAACAACAAGCAATAAGCAAGCAGGGAGAGAACATAGCCTGAACCCGAGTAGAGAGGTAGAGGCAACAAAAATGCACGGGGGCTATAAGGCCCCGTGTTCCCCTCCCTGCAGCAGCAAAGGAAAATCGTGATCTAAACCGGGCATGTGATCTTCCAACAGCATTTTGAGCCGTCGATGTTGAAGCATCTAGAAAGAAGTGGTGACAGAGAAGCTTTTAGGCAAATGACTTGGCTAGCAGGCCTGCCGGGGATGGGAAGAGGAATGAATGAACCCTGCTTACCCGTATTATGTACAGTTATTAGGAAAGCTGGGAACACCCCCTCAACGCTGCCGCATGCAGCCCGGCGCGCTCGTCACTACGCTCAAAAATAAAACACATAAAAGAAAATAAAAGTTCTTCAGACCTGCTGGAGCTTCCCCATCGCCTTGGGGAGTTGGTGTGTCAAGCTGCGTGCTCGCAGGTCCCGGTGTGGGTGGCCGGGGGAGCGGTACCGGTACCGGGTGCCTCTGCAGCAGGGCAAAGTGTGGGGGGCAGCCTGGCGCCCGGGGAGGCGGGGGGGGGCGAGAGGAGACGGCACCCCCGGCGGGGGCGCTGAGCTCCGGTGGGAGAGGAGCAGCGGAGAGCCCCTGGCTGGGAGGAAGGCCAAGGGAGGAGGAGGAGGAGAAGATGGGGGAGGCAGAGAGGGGAGGGTTTTGCCATGCTCCCCCCCCCCCCCCCCCGGGGGGGGGGGGGGGGGCCCGGGGG
>VUYV01000121.1:2565037-2661181 GCA_008711295.1 Anarhynchus alexandrinus
AGGAGGAGATGGGGGAGGCAGAGAGGGGAGGGTTTTGCCATGCGCCCCCCCCCATCCCCGGGGTGGGGGGTAGACACCGGGGGATGTGAGGTTGCTCCTGCTGCAGGAGGAAAGTTGGCCGCGCTGCCACGCAGGGCTGGTTCTTCTGCCTCCCTCCGCCTGCCTCCCTCCCTATCTCCCTCCTCCTCTTCCTCCTCCTCCTCCTCCTCCCCGCCGGTTAAGCGCACAGTGCAGCTAGGCGGTGCAGGCGGCGCAGCCCCGCCGGCCCCTCGCCCCGGCCCGGCCCNCCTCCCCCCATCCTCCGGAGCGGGGGCGGGGGCCACGGCGGCTCCCGCAGCCGCCGCGGCGGAGGGTCTCCAGGGGGGAGCCCCGCGAGCGCAGGGATTTGGGGCCGCCCCCGGGATCCTGGCCGCGCCGGGCAGCGGGGGGACGCCCGCAGCGCAGCGGTGCTTCCCCGGTGCCCTGCCGAGAGCCGAAATTAGCACGCCCGGTCTTTGAACCCCCCGCCTGGCCCGGGGTGGGGGGGGGGGTCAGGGGAGGGATCAGGCTTTTCCAGTGCCGTGGCAAGGTTTGTATTGGGAGCACTGGAAGAGAAACTGCGCGTGGGGTCCTCCTTTTCCCTTCCCTTTCCTTCCCCAGGAGAAATCCCCTCCAGCTCACTGTGGCCGAGCATCTTCCCCTCCCAGCACCCGGCCATCCCGCCGGCCCGGGGCAGCCTCTGCCCCGGGAGGGGTAGAGGGGCTGTACTGGGGGGGTGAGCGGCCCCGGGCCGGGGGCAGGCGGCAGGGCAGGCTGGGCTCCCGGCAGCCACAAGCTGCCCTCTCCCCTCAGCCCCCTGCTCAAAGGGTCGCCGGATTGAATTTCTTTTGCTTCCCATCCTTTAGTTTGCGGGCAGGGACAGCCAAGTTGGAGAGAGGGATGGTTAAGGCGAGGAGACAGGAGTGGTCCTCAGTGGCAGAGAGGGGGTGACCTTGGGTAAGTCCCCCGTACCAGCCCCAACCTTCTGGGTCGGATAGCCTTAAAGCATCCCGCAAGGGACTAAGGGGAACCCCTTTGGTAGGAAGAGGCTGGGAAATGCAGCGAGACCTTTCTGGAATTGGCACTGCAGGAGCGCAAGCCTTCCTGGAACAGGAATGGTAGCGCTTGCTGGTCCGGAGTACGCTGCAGGAGGAGAGGTGCAAAGGTCCCTTGGGGGACTGGCGGTGGTGATGGTGGGTTTTGTCCCCCCATAAGAACATGGAGCTACCTAGTGGCAGGAGTTGCTCTGGAGAGCAATCTGTTGAACTGTGTCTTCAAAATAACTGGAGGGGGAGGCTGCAGCCTCGGCATGTAATGAGAGTGAAAGAAGCAAAAAAAAAAAAAAAATTCTAAACTTTCCAGGGAGATTAAATATTCAAACCACAAATAATTAGACATTAATCCCTCGTAAACAGGGCATTAACAACAATTAAAAGATGCTTTGATATTCTTAAACCCGAGAAGATGAGTTAACTGGTACTTTCAGGGGGATTATTGTGTATTATAAAATGCAGTCAGAGCAGGGAATGCACTTTTCTACATTCATGTATTTAAATGACTTGCTCTTAATTATAGTTAATGAGCTATCATCTTCAAAGTAGCTGCATTTAGATGCTCTCATATTAGTTTCAAATTACCTCGCTCCAAAGAATATGCCACTTCTGATTTTACTGGCCAAGGTGACATTTTATTGGCAGTTTGGTAACTACAGGTCATGCCAGGGTGTATGCAGGATGAATGCATTTGTAGGAATTAAATGAAGTTTCCTTTTATTAAGTGGGCAAGCAGACATCTCACACCACCGGTGCCATACGATCTGGAATAAATCTCGCACGCACAGGAAGGCTCTTCGTTATACAAATGCAGATGTAATGCAGTACTAGTGTATATAGGCACCACCACAACACATTTAACTTGATGAGCACTCGTTTCCGGATTTAAAATGCGTTTGCTTCTAAGGATAGTGTTAGATAAAAGGTGCAACATTGGATAAGGTTTTTTGTCTTTCTCTCTACTGGAAATTCGTATTTGCAGACAGCTATAAATGCTTCTGTCCGGGAGAGTTTTTGATACTGCCTATGTGATTATTAGGATTGCAGATTACATAGTGGGGCTTCCAAATTTTGTTTTCTTCACTTTGAAGACTCGACTTTTAACAGGTTATTGTTTGTACAGTGCCATTGGGAAAAAATGGAAAAGAACTGCAGAGATTTAAACATGAGGAAAATACTCTGCATGTTCAGTGACTTTGCTTTGACAAATGTGAATGAGAAGTGTCTGTGTGTAAGTGTGTGTGTATCTGCTCATGTCTGAATACACATCCGCTGGCTATCAATTCAAATGTTGCTGAATACTCCTTCTCTAGTAAAAGCTGGAAACTACTTTGAGCAATGAGATCACAGCAAAATGCTCCTCAGCAGATGCAAATGTCTGTGACCCTGAGGATTCAGGTGGAGATGGTCCAACTTGTAGCACCTAAGAATCAAAAGATTTGGTGCTTTGAATTTGGTGTCATAATATCGGAAGAGCGACAAACTCCTGTTATTTTCGTTGCACCATCAAGGACTGCATTTTAAAATAGCGGTGCAGCACATGAGAGGTGTGAGTCCATGCATGCCTTTAGCACTCCCAATTTTATACATGTCATCCTTGTAGATATATATCTGTGTATATGTATCTATATAAAACCTGAATGTGTAAAGTTCCCTCATTAACCATCCATCCAAATTCATGCTGTAAAGTATTTTTGTCCTTAAGCTCTGAGACTTTAGTTCACTGAGGCACGAGAAGAATGAACTGACTGTTCACATCAAGTTGGCATAATTCGAGCAGAGGTTTAATGGGGTTTATGTGCTTTGATTGAGTGCTCAGACCCCTTGAAAATCCCCAGGGAGAAAAAAGATCTCTGAAATGGTGCTTGCAATTGGATAACTTGCTCGGAAGACAATCATGGCAGAATCAAAGACTGTCTCCTTGAGGGGGGACCTGCCCATCCTAGGTCCCACGAGACAGCCAGCCTGGTGTGAGGTCCTGCAGGACAGCTGTGCTGAGTGTGCTTCTTCAGGACATCTCCTGCAGAAGCTGCCCTCCTTATGCAATGGCTGATCCAGTCCTCTGCCAGTGCGTGGTGTCCCCATGCCACCCACCCACCTTCCAGCTCCTCTTCTTGTGCTCTCTGCAACAAAACGATGTCCCTTCTCCCCACAACACGTGGCTTGCAAGATCACGGAAGCAATGTTGAGTTGCTTTGCTGCCAGCCAAATACCTGTGCCTCCCATATAGAAACCTCCTAGCTCTTACATCCCTTGTCCTCCCAGAGGGAAGAGGATATAGGATTTTTCTTCAGGTTCTGGCAATGCCCTGAGTCTAACGGGCCCCATTATTCATTTCAATTCTGATTTCTACAGGGAGGGATGAGCGTGGGGTTAAGAAAGGTCTGTAAAGGTCAATCTACACTCACTGATGCTACTTTTCAGTGTTTCCCTGCCTGCCCTGTCTGCCTCCAGCTACCAGTCTCGCTATGTCTAAATCACTTACTCGGTAAAGCTTTTGTCCCACAGCGTATTCCTGGCTCTGCAATTCTTCTAGAGCCTGATGAAGCAAGGCTGATTTTATTGCCCCAGCAGTGGCTGCTTAATCTAATCATCCTCGCCCTGATGAACTGGCACTAGCAATTTTACAGTATCACAGAAGCGTTTTTCTAGCAAAGTGACTTACAACCCTGGGGTGCTTTGCTTGGGGCAGGAAATAGGGAAACCTTCACTTTGCACCAGGTCTGCACCACTAGGCTGTTTTCCTGTCCCATCCTCTCTTTATTTATCATTCCTGCTTCAGGAATATCTCAAATCCCAGCCTAGAGCACAGCATTGGTGTGTAACATGCAGAACAAGTGTGAGACAGGTGTCTTGTCCTGCTCTGCTTCCTGCATACAACATGAAAACGCGAGTGGAGCCCGATGAGGAGGGTGTACGCAAGCACCAGGCTCTATGGAGGCTTGGTTGCCCATCAGGAATGAGACTTCAGTGAGTTAGTAGGGCCAGTCCTGGAGCCGTATCTGTGTGTTTCTGTCTGTTGGCCAGCCTGGTTACAAACATAGTTAACCGGGGATTTTAGGTCAAAGAGAGGCACTGGAGTCATCCTGCCGGCAGACCAAGAGGGCCAGGCGATGCTGTGATGTTGATATTCCTGGGTGAGGCTCCTGGGGTCCATTTATATGCTCTGTTGTGTGCAGCAGGGACTTTGCTTTGCAGCAGGTTTCTACAGGGCAGAGCATCAGGTAGCTTCTTCTAAGCTGGAGAATTTTAATTCTGTTACAACACCAGGCATTACTAAAATTAGGCAGAGGGTTTTTTTGGTGGTAACTCAGTCCTTTTCAGACCTTTAAATCTTAGATTGATTCTCTGGAACTATCCAGACTCTATGGCGTAGAGACCAAAAGAACTGAGGCGTTGCATCTTTTCACCTGAGAATGCAGCTTGTCTATCAAGTAAACACGCAGTGAAACAAGCTGCTCAGCTGTGTGTAAATCACTCTGCAAATCATGGGTCATGGTTACATCCACAAAAGCAACAGTTCTGGCCCCAAACTTGGCATGGTAAGCGTAGGTCCGAGTCAAGTTTTCCCCAGCAGTTGGAGCAGCTCTTGGGCAGAGGCTAGGAGTGCTCTTCGCTCCACGCAGGAGAGTCTTGGTACTCGCTTTGGATGAAGCTTTTCTCAGCGAGGGCACTCTGAACAATTAAGGATGCAATTATACACCCCAGAGAACAGCTGTATTCACTTGCTTTGAAAGTGAAAGGCAGCACAATTTTCTGCTCTTCGAGTTGGCAAACAGATCCTTCAGCCTGACCACACTGCTGAAGGTAGTGACCTGAACTATTTCATTATGTGTCTCTCTATTTATTATGTCATGAAGGTTAGTTTTATTGCACTGGACATAATCAGAGTTTTACAGAACAGCTTTTTGGGATGGATGGAGGGAGAAGAAATGTCAGCTTGGCCTTCTCTCGGGAGAGAGATTTCTTTTAAAGCAAGAATCACTCCTCAGAGTCACAGAATCACAGAATGGTTAGAGTTGGAAGGGACCTTAAAGGTCATCGAGTTCCAACCCCCCTGCCATGGGCAGGGACACCTCCCACTAGACCAGGTTGCTCCAAGCCCCATCCAGCCTGGCCTTGGACACCTCCAGGGATGGAGCATCCACAACTTCTCTGGGCAACCTGTGCCAGTGCCTCACCACCCTCAGAGTAAAGACCTTCTTCCTAATATCTAATCTAAATCTTTCAGTTTTAAACCATTACCCCTCGTCCTATTGCAACACTCCCTGATAAAGAGTCCCTCCCCATCTTTCCTGTAGGCCCCCTTTAGGTACTGGAAGGCCGCTACAAGGTCTCCCTGGAGCATTCTCTTCTCCAGGCTGAACAACCCCCCAACTCTCTCAGCCTGTCCTCATAGGAGAGGTGCTCCAGCCCTCGGATCAGCTTCGTGGCCCTCCTCTGGACTCCCAACAGGTCCATGTCCTTCTTATGTGGGGGCTCCAGAGCTGACTCAATCTCCCCAGTTTGAAATGGGGGCAGGGGGCTCAGAGGGATATGATGAGGCTGGATACATCTGGGGTTGTCAAATGGTCCTGTTCTGAGGTATTGGGGACCCTCTGAACAGCTGTGCTGCAAAGGACCCGGCGATACGAGCAGGTGCGAAGGCATCCTTTGCTGTGCGTGCTACTGGATAGCCAGGCTCAGAGTGGAGGGTACATATTTGCAGCCAGGAGAGAAGGAGAAGGCATGAGAGATGCGTGTGTTGGGCATGTGCACCAAAGGCTTTGCTTGTGTGGAGATGCAGAGTTAGGACAGGATCCAGCTGTTTTATAGGTTCACACTGAGCTCAGCAGCCACTTGGTGAAGGCTGATTCATAGCACTCCTGTGTCCAGATGCAGGTAGGTAGCTGATAATAGCTTTCCGACACTGAGCTTTCCCTGATTGCGTTGTTGAAATGAATTTCTCGCTTAAAAAGGCACGGAGCCCTATTTTTGACCGCTTTCGCTTTGCAAAATAATTGCTGTAAGTTGTGCAGATGGCAAGGTGGTTTTATAGTGGTGCCTTCCACTACAGCCAGGGTTATTTACATTACAGCCAGGTGCTGTTATTCAGGTCAGTTATTTATTAGCTGGAAAGTGCAATTTTGTTGTCAGATGAAAAAAGGTGTGAATTTGGACTGAACTCAACAAAGAGCTGAGGCTGTCAAAATTAGTTGGGAAGGAGGATTGCTAGAAAAGCCTGAATGTGTCATTTTTTTTTAATTGGAGGCAACTTGAGGCAAACTTAGAGGCAGTTTGTTCGATTAAAAATAAATAAATGAAACATTACATTTCATTTTGGCTCAGGCAAGATGCTTCAATCTGCTCAAAAGGAAATATTTTGTTGCAGGGATAACATTTTATGTTTTAGGTCAACACAAGGTAATTCCTCCTTTCTCCCCCGCCTGTTCTTTGCTTTAGCTACTGAATCAAGCAATCAATTATTCAGGCAGATCTAATATGCATATGATAATTGTTTCCACATTTAAATATACCTCTGGACAGGCAATCAGGAGACCTGGATTTTATTTCCAGCTCTGCCACTGTGTCTGACGTGACCTTGGCCATTTCACTGTACGCGGAGTCCCTCCTTTTGAGGGCAGGACAGGCCCACGTCTCACAGTGGATTTGCTGCATATTGGTAATACTAAAATAGCATGGAGGTCTTTTTACTTCCACTGTTAGCAATTAAACATTTAACTATTACTAATGCATGCATTCCTAATTCTCCCAGTGTGAGTTAGTTGCATTGCCTTACGAAACTCCCTGTAGTTTACTTAATAGGTCGAAAGGAATTTCAGCTGCTGAAATAGCAGCGTTCCCTTAAAACAAAACCTACTTTAATGAGCCTAGCTAAATCAAAGAAGAAAAATACAAGTGGGAAAGGTTTTTTCCTTCTTTTCCTTAAATATTTCGCTTTGTAATCAGCTCTCCAGATCCATACACTGCCTGTGATTTCTCTCAAGCAAAAGGTCCATGTGTTATTGCCATTTCTAGATGTTTGAAATACCTTAAACCATGTCGAAGCCTATTGCATTATGGGTTACAAACTTCCTCATACCTGAAAGCTTCCACCGGGAAACCTGCAGCCTCCAAACCTCTCACGATGTGGTTCCTATCAGGCTGAAGCTCTCACAATTGGGCTTGCCTGCTCTTCAAGAAAGCTTTCTCCCCTCTGCTTTCTGTGTGCTGCCAGTGGGGGAACCAGCATCAAACCCAGCAGCGCTTTGTTGAATCTGGTAGTCGTGAGGCTGCCTTGGTTTCTGCTGGTGGCACAGCCCTGCAAAGGGTGGTTATTGTCCCTTCTTGCCATGCTGGCAAGGGTCAGGTTTAGAGTCACTGAGGGGTTGGCAGAAGGATGTGGGAGCAGTGACTGTCTTCTTGGGAGCATGGGAGATGGGTGTTAGGAGCGGAGAGATTTGGATCATAGGGTAACTCAAGTTGAAGGGACTGCAGGAGGTCTCTAGTCCAATCTCATGCTCAAAGCAGAGTCAACTATGGGGTAACATCAGGTTGCACAGCAGGAGCTTCATCCAGTTCGGTCTTAAAAACCTCCAAGCATGGAGACTGCACAACCTCCCTTGACAACCTTTTCCAATGCTTGACTGTCTTCATGGGGAAAAGATTCCCCCTTATATCCAAGACCCCCATGCAAAAGCACGTGAGCTCTTTGAGGCCTTTCTCCTGGCTGATGCACTGTGAGATCTGCAGGGAATGGCAGCGGGTACAGCCATAAGGCTTGATAGTGGATGGGGACTATGCCTTCAGCCTCCCCATGGCTTGCCTTCATCTCCAAGTTTTCCTGCCAACAAACCAGGCCTTTGGGCTGGTGATGTCTGGTCTGCCTGAATGAATGTCTTTCTGATCTGTTGCGAGGAAAGGGCTGGGGCTTTTCAACTGTAGCCTGGTATTTCAGAGGTAATGGAATTGCTTGTTTACACATGACTTTTGGTACCTGGTGGGGGTCTCCAGAAGGCTGAAACACCCCGAGGCTGTGCTACAGCTGTGCAAAGGGGAGAGCCCCATGGAGGCAGGAGGACAACAGCATCCTGCTGGGTCACAGAAGAGCAAGGGAGTTTCAGGACGGTGGGCAGTAGCGGAGCTGGCTTCTGCTCCTTGTCTGCCAGAGCCTGGGGCACAGCGTTTAGCTCTTCTCTCCTTGCCCTCTCCACAGCTTGCATATCTCTTTCTCACACCCTTTGCTTAATTAGCTCGTCAGCCACTGTCATCATAGCAGGAGTCTGCAGAACACCCAGCAGAGCGTAGCTCTCATTGCAGCTACCGTAGCTGGGCTCTGCTGTAACACAAGTGATAGCTTAATAAACCACAGCATTGCAGACTAAATATCTTGGCACTGGTTGCAGCTTCTTATTAAAATAAGAAAGAGAAAAAAAAAAGAAATGCAAGAAATTGGAAAGACTGAAGGTTATAATAATTAATGGCTTCACTTTTAATACCAGAGACCTGGGTAAAAATGTCTAATCCCCAAGGTAGAAATTAGATTGAAGTTTGATGTACTATTTGTCAATAGCCTGAACTTGGTTTTCCCTTCTGGTTCCAGCCTCAAGTCTGAAAATGCAGAATTATTTCTGGTTAGCCTGAGTACCAGTGAGTGATTTGTGGGGAGAAATTCAAACTGCGCCAAGACAAATGAAACCTGAATCAAAGCAGTTAAATTAACTCTGCATCTTGGAGCAGACTGAACAGCTCTCTTATTTAAAGGGCTCTGATGAGTTTCATTTTCCTGTCAGCATCATTCTGAAACCTCACTGCGGTCCTAGGTAATGAGAGTGGCTCTTTTTCGCTGTGAGTGTTGGCTCCCTGCAGAGAAAGCATCCTCCAGTTGCCTCAGGTGGTCTATCAGAGGTTATCTGCTCAGTCGTGCTGCCATCCGGGGTGCTCTGGGCTGCAGTTTGACCTGGAAACTGGGGGAATCTTAAGTTTAGGACCTGCCTGCGAGTCACAGACATGTGAGCCTGGCCCGAGTCGGGTCAGTGAAAGCCCTTAATGAAAGGGTGGTGACTGAGTCCACCTCCAAGGAGTCCCCACAGGCAGGATACAGGCTCTGAGCCATTGCAGAAGCAGTTGCTGCCTTTTGCCCCTAAGCATCACTTATGGCCACGTGCCACTGTCTGTTGCTTCTCCATCTGAACCTGGGGGACTTATTTCACCCGCTGCACGCATCTGAAGGTTAGTGTTAAGCTGAGAGGGTCTCCCCTGTATTTTACAGGCATATTGTTACTCCAAAGGGAGGCTGAGCCCACCAGTCCTGTGCACCTTGCATAACTGCAATTAATTTCTCTCAAGAAACATCCTCGTGTGTCTGCAGTAGGTGAAATGAAGTCCAGCCTTTGAGTCTAATTCTTCCACCAACACCAGGGTAGCAGCAGGTTACAAAGGCCTTGGAAATCTGATTTAACTCCCTTCAGCCGGTGGTTGGGAAGAGAAAAGCCCAGGGGAGGTTCTCTTATATCCACGAGACGTGAAATTTCATTTGTGGCTGCCAACGCTCTTAATCCTGCTTTTTTATTGATGAAGAATCTCAGGGTACCTCAACTGTTTCTCAGTTTCCCTAGACAGCAATTGACATTGTTTCAGCTATGCATCAAAATGCACTGGCAATCAAGGTGCTATTGATTTAAACCTAATGGCCAGCCACTCAGGAATTGCACCCGGAAAACAAAAATCAATGCCACCTTATTATTATTATTACAATTATTATTATTTTTTCTGTTAAGATATTATAATGAAAAGGCATAAGAGCCTTGCCAGCTCCTTACCATTAAGCAATACACTTGCAGGGCCGAGAACACTGGGTCAGGCTCTGGTAAGGTTGCCAGCCAGGTACAGATTGAAATGACGCAAGGGTTAAACAATTTTCCTTGATTGCCTGCTGCCATCCGCGTCTCTCTCTGCTGACCTTGCCCGAGGCATGCGAGCTGCACTGTGATGTGGGGCTCCTCCGGAGAGGATGTCTTGAGCAATGCATTAGCCCTATTACTGGAGGAGCTCTGTGTGGGAAGGATGCTCCCTATCTTGTCCTTGCCTCATTTTGGATGTTTTCTTCCCCCTCCTCCCCCATCCCAAGGGGAAAGTGTCACTCAGAATCTGCAAGATTAGTTTACAAGACTGGTTTAAATGCACAGAAGGTAAGCACCGGCCGGATAGATGCTTAAATCCATGGTAGGACTGAGCAACACCACAGGCTCCCTCCTATCTAGTAAGTGAGTCATGCCACTAAACTCTCTTACCCACCCAAGTGAGGTGGTTTTCCCCTTTGGGCTTCTCAGGTGCATGCATGGCACTTATTTACAGTGTAGGTGGTGTTTGGGAGAAGGCACAGGCTGAAGCCAGGCTATGGGGTGTGCTAACACTTTGCTGGTGTGGGTGGTTAAGGAGGATGCGTGAGCCTGTAACGTAGTTGTTCTCAGTTCCTTGGGACGGTAGAGATACCAGCCCTAACGTACCAAAGCCATCATGAGCAGTCCTGGTTTAGGTCTTTTGCAGAACCTTATCTGTCCACACTCCAGAGCCTTCAGAGCCAAATCACTTTTTCAAATGCTGTTGAGTCTTGGGCTTCCTTTTGCTCAGCCTTTAGCAAAAGGGGCTTGGCTCCTGCATCACGTAGGCTGATGAACATTTAGGAGCAAGGGATGGCAGTCCTGCCTGGGGCAGTCCTCCCTCCTGACAACGCTGACATCCCAGTGACATTCTGAAGTGCTCCTGGGTCTCAGTTCACTTAGGCATACTAAAGCATTTTCCCCTGTGGCCTCTGCTTACTTTTCTCCTCCTGTTCCTGAGGAGTGTGAGAAGAACTGAAGGATGGTTTTCATTTCCCATGATTTTGGAGAGTCTCCATGCAAATCAACTTTAAAGAGATGGGAGTGACCCTTCCTCATAATCCATCCATTTCAAGATGACCACCTAAAACTGCATGAGGAACACGTACCAGTCTGCAAACCAGCTACCTCCAGTGTCACTATGTCTGCAGAGCCTCATTTGCACCCATTGAAAGCCAGCGTTTTCCATGAAGACAGTACAGCTGTCAGAGGAATGCCTGGGGTGAGACCTGTGTTTCCAGAGCCAAGTGTCATCTGGATGATAGATGAGTGCAGAGACAACATGAAGGGAATCTGACAGCGCAGCTCAAAGGCATGCTATAAAGCTGCCTCAAAATGGCATTTTCCCGAGTGCTGCTCAAGCCGTACAATACCCATTTGTTGGAATGATGTGATCCATGGAGGTGCAAGGCCTGACCCAATCTTTGCTGCAGCCATTGATGCAGTGACCAACTATTGACCTCTTCATCCATTTTTCAGGGGGGGAATCGTTTTGATTTGCACATCTTCTTCCAGTTTCTACTACATCTGTGGCATATTTCTGCTGACCACATGAGTTTGCTTGGACAAATGGCAGGGCTAAGAAAACTTCTGAGGTGGTTTAGTTTTGGGTGAAGTCTCTCACATTTGAGTGGGGTCGCGCTTTTATCAAGCCAGCCCAGGGGGAACTGAGCAAAGTCTCCTGACAACTTACACTTTAATTGTTGAGTTTTTCTCAGCTTCTGCCTGTGGTGATGTACTTTCATTTTGTTTCTTTGGGAAGGGTGGGAAGAAGCAGAGGAAGGTTTGTGGGCAAGCTGGAGACGTAGCAGAATGATCTCCTGAGCAAGTGGTCCCACCCAACCTGGGTAAAGCACCAGCTCTTCCCGAGCTGAGGTTGTGGCTGGGTCCCACCCAGCCTCTGAAGCCTCCTAAACAGCAAAATCGGGACAGTTTAGCAGCTGGTAGGAGGTCTTGCAGGTTACCAGAGCTCAGTGGGGAGCGGCAAATGGAAGACTCATGCTGCAAGCACCAGTCCTAAGGCAAATGTGTGACACATTGGCCTCCCCACCCACTCCCACCTGCTGAACGCCGCTTGCTTCTCCAGAAGCATCTCCACCTCTCACCAATATGGATGTGCTGAGACAGGCTGATGTTACCCCAGCGGGAGCGGGAAGAGGGCATGGTCCTCTGCTCGTTTAGCCCAGGCATAGCTGCATATGGAGATGAGTTTTCCTTGGAAGGGCAGGGCACCTGCTCTCAGTCTTATCTGCTGCAAAGGGACTGAGGGCTTTGGGACTAATCCTTTGGTGAAACTGAGTCCAAGCTTCCAAGCTAATCTGCAGGTTGGTTAATTTTCCCAGCAGGTTCCCCAGGTTTGGGGCTGAGAGCTTTGTCGTGTAAATTCCATGGGATCCCACAGTGGTGTGTTTTCACTTGTGTAGCTTTCCTGCCAGTTCGCTTAGGACAAGCACCGAACTATTTGATAACACAATAAAATGGGTTTTCTGTGTGTTAAACCAAGTGCTGTGAATGCAAACGTTGCAGCATACTTAGTTAAGCTCTCTTGTATGTTAAACAGGTTTCTTGGTTCATTTGTAGCGTAAGAACAAAAGACCAGGTCTTAGCAATGGTTTAACTATTTCTTGCAAGCCAAAAGGGACACTGCAGATGTTTGAAGTCTGGAGTTATTTAGAGGAAATAAAATTAGGCTTTTGCTAGCCATTGCTGCGTTAGAGGATTTCTGATATAAAAGGGAAACAGAGAGAAAGCATCAAGTAAAAATAATACACATGTATGTGTGTTTGTATGTGTAATTCTTGTTTTCCTCCAGGCAGCACACTGAGGACAGGTAATCTTACCTTAAGAGTTTGGCCTTAGAGGATCTACTATGAAGCTCTTTGAAGCCAGGAGCATTTCTGTGATTTCTATGGTCAGGCCCAGAAACAAAACCCTGAGCTCATTGTTGCTGTGGCGGATACAGACGTAATTCAAAAAGCATTTTCCTTTGGCTACACCTGAGCAAAACTGGTGTCCTGGTGAGAAAGTGTTTGGGCTGGGAAAAAAAGTACTTTTAGCCTTCTGAACTGGCCCTTTGATTTCTCACACCGTAGTGCAACCCACACAAAAGAGAGCCAGGCGGGTGGTCTGGTGAGAGACCAGTGTCTGGTCTGCAGAGACTGACAGCTGAAAGTCCCAGCTGCCTGCCCTTCGCAATTGCAGATTTCTGAGAACTGAGAATGGTTCTTTTATCTTTTATCTTTGTTTTTTCACCCCATCTCTCTTACCAGAGTGTTTAGAGGAAAGGGACATTGTCCCCAGAATGGCAATGGTGTACCTGTGGGAGGATGGAGGAGGCATCACAGCCCTTCTCTGATGGGACCCACCATTACCAAGACATCTCAAGAAGTCCTCTGTCACCACACATTTTCATTCACTCCTGTTTACCCCATGGATTTGGGGTGGGGGTTTTTTTGCCTCTCCAAGTGGGCATATATTTGGAGAGCTAAGGCAGGATGCGCGCATATGTGGGGCTGTATTTCCTCATGAGGTGATACCGAAGATGAACTGATTTGGGTGCCTTGATATGTTTTTCATTGCCTTTGTCCTCACTTTGGTATCTGTTTCCTTTCTTCATCAGGAAGATGGGAGCCACTGCCCCAGTGTGACCTGACTCTAAGGTACAACAAAATAAAGACCACCCATCCCACTCCCTCAGACACCTCCCAGTATGGATGGCTTGGTTGAGCAGAACAGCGTGCTAATGCACAATAAGATTGCTGAAGCCGGGAAAAGGAATGGTTTAATTAATACAAGGAACTTAGTGGCAGAGAGCCGAGATGGTCTGGTCTCTGTGTACCCAACCCCCCAGTACCAGAGCCACCGAGCAGGCAGCCTTTCCTCTCCGAGCTGCCTGGAGAATGGCAGGAACGACCCCGTGCAGCAGCTCCTGGACCCCAACATGCTGCAGCAGACGGTGGAGTCTCACTACCGGCCCAACATCATCCTCTACTCGGAGAATGTGCTGCGCTCGTGGGGCGAGAGCATCGGCTCAGAGTGCTGTGAAACCACCTTCATCGAGGACCGCTCTCCCACCAAAGACAGCCTGGAGTACCCGGACAGCAAGTTCATCGATCTCTCAGCGGATGACATCAAGATTCACACCCTCTCCTATGATGTGGAGGAAGAGGAGGATTTCCAGGAGCTAGAGGTCAGATGTAATTTGGGATATGTGGGGAAGGCTGTGGGGAGGAGGGAATATTTGGGGTTAAGCGTACAGCCTCCAAGAGCTGGTCTGCAGAGGATCAGCTGCTTTGGAAGCTGGTCTGCATGGGATCAGCTGTATCACTCTCTCCTCTGGCCAGGACAGTGAGCGATCGCTCATCTTTATTTGTAAAGTCCCCGCTGTGTGGATACTAATGGCAAAATTCCCACTGGCCCAAATGGAGATCAGAATTTCCGTCCTGCCTCTGAATGGGCTGGTCAGAAACTGAGGAAGACCCATGTGCTTAAACGCTGTGTGAGGTCAGGGCCAGGAGCATCTGTCCACGTACATGGAGCTTGTTTTACTCAGCAGGCCAACATCATCTCTCACTTTCTCCTGACTTGAACTAGGCATAAAGCAAATTGTTTTGCATACAGGCTCAAACATAAAACATTTCTGTCTCTGAACACAAAATCAGAATTCTTTGGTTTTTCAAGCTGCAATGAATCCCACGTCTCTGAAATAAAAGATTTTTTTCTGATGGAGCGCAGCACTTCATTAGATCCCAAATGCAATGTTTTCTTTTAGGCTCCTGTGCTTCATTGATTGCTCACAGTAAAGTAAGATACATTTTGTTCTCCAAATGGGGAAGACTATGGAAATCAATTTCATTCTTTCTTAAATGATGCATTTTCTACTTTAAAAAATCTTTTTGTTTTTGGCTGAAATGAGCTGCCCAAATGCAGCACAGATATGTGTTTGCCAGTGTGCGTGGGAATGGAGGGGGTGCATAATGCTGCTGATCCCAAAACTTTCTCCAGCGTGGGTCATGGACTCCTAACGTAGCAAAGACTGTTTGGCTGTCTGGAGCAAAGGTGTAGCTTCAACTCCAGTGTCCAAAATCAGATCGAGAGACTATTTTCTTGTGTTTCTCTGTTGCAGGAGTTTTCTCCATTGAGACCTAACAAGTCCTAAAACTTCTATTTTCACCTCCTGTAATACCAGTGTCTCACCCTGTCATCAGCACAGGGGCAACCCAACAAGAGCCCAACTTCTCTTTTATTCTCGTTTCTCTCTGTATTGATAAGGTAGGGAGGGAGGGGTGTTTTTCCCAGTGTGTGCCAGTAATGCTGTATTCAATGCCTCCACAGGGAGACAAAAAGTTTCTCTCTGAGGCATGTGAGGGTGTTAGCTCAAATCACACCCTTCTACAGCATTTCCAAATTGGCTGTGGGAAGTCTTGTTTTCTTAATCAAAACAAAATCCCTAGTTGCTGCCTTTTTGCCCTAGTTTCTCTCATGCAGTAGTGATGCAAGTGACTGCAGCAGGCAAGTAATTGCCTAATGGTGTTATTGACACATCTGCCCTCACATTTAGGCAGAAAAAAAGTCTCCCTCTTGTCAATCCAAATCCAGCGACACCTTCTTTAGCCAACAGTGGGAGGATAGGGTGAAAAACGCAAGAAAATATGCAGGACAAGAAAAAAATGTTTTACACCAATAACATTTTCTCTTTTCTTGGTGGGATTTTTAAGGTGCTTTTGCAATGTTGGGCCCTCGATCAGGGTGTCTCTTCAAAGTGGTACTGCAGGAGCTTGGTCAGCTTTTCGTAGACAATGCGTTTCTAGAAAGTCACCTGTAAAACTGAAGGTCTGGGGAAAGTGACTTCATCCTTCCCAGATCTCAAAGGGAGAAAAGAGATTGGTACCATGCTGTGATGGTGTGTGCATCATTTTCCCTGGCTCCTCCTTCTTTCTGTCCTGTTTCTCTGGACTGTAGCCTCCTGAGGTCATATGTGTCCTTACTTACATGGGTGTACTGCATCTGGCACCATGGATTCCCCAGCCTCACTTAAACCCACTGGGTGCTGCTCTGCTAATAAACAGAGAGGTGTGTGGACAGCCATCCTGACCTACATGTACAAAGTGCTTGGAGGAGGATGACATTCATAAAGTACGCACCTGTGTGTCTTCCTCTGTTTTGTATTGGATTTTCTTCTTCGCCAAGAGAATGGAGAAGGGGAGGAGAAAACGACGCAAGGTCTGGGGAAGGACCTGCCTGACTGGAAACGTATGCATTGCTAGAATTGCTAGAAGCCTCTGCTTCTAGACTAGTATCAGTCTCCACCATTGTGTTACTTGGCCAACCCTTTGCGGCACTGCAATTTTCACACTTCTCTACAAACCAGACCCAAATGACCAACCTGCTGAGCAGCTGCACTTAGCCCAAGGGATATCAGCATGGGGAGTAACTGGCAGCATCCCGGAAGGTCCAGATTCTGTGGGTGCATTCGGTAGTTCAGAAAGATGGGGAGAAGAGGAGAGATGCATTTCACAGCGCAAGACCAGCGAAAAAGGTGACTGCTGTGTTGTGCTCTTCTGGTTCTCATCTGGAGAGATCCTGTATCTGTATGATGCGTGAGGGCCTCCTGGGCTTGGCTGGTACAGAGGTTCACTAGAGACATAGCTTCACATGTTGAGACGCCAGGAAGGGAAGAAAAGTATTTGAGGACAGCAGGCACCGAGTAGGAGAATGAACCATGCCAGATTGTTAACTACACAAAAATTTGCCTATCTGTCCAAATGAGAAAAAGAGCACCTGAATCACACAGCACGAGTCTGGCCCACTAGAAAGCATTTTTTTCCACCAGTAACTGGCAAGAAGCAAATGCTTTTTTAAATTACTAATAGACCCGAAGTGGGGTGGAAAGGGAGCAGAAGTTAAAAGGAGAACAGTGAGAGAGGATGATACAGCAGAGGTGCGAGGTTTTTCTTCCCCACTGTGAGAGCCTTGAAGGATTTGATTCTGCCATCAAGGATGCACGGCATGTTGCTGAGTACAGTTGACTGTCATGCTCATCGAGGCATGGGAGGTGCATGGGATAACAACAGATCAGGGCTTAGTTCTTGTAAGGGTTTTTTGTCGTACCATACCTGCTTTGGCATTTCTTTCTGGGAGAAAACTCTAAAAATAGCCCCTTTTTGCCAACATTAGCAAAAAGGGGAGCTTTGTGCAGAAGAGCTGTTGTCTCTTGAAAACTGGGGGCTACCGCCTGTTCTCCACCTGTCAGGGCAAGGCAAGTGGATTCCCAACTGGACCATCTCAGTAAAATGCCTTCTGGGAGACAGAACAACCCTGGGGTTGTGAGTTGTTTCCTTTCTGGCCTCTCCCAAGTCTCTCTGGCACTGCCTGTGTTATCGCAAAGCTCCTGCTTAGGGGTTTTTCAGAACTGGGTATTTAGTTTCTTAGAAATGCAGAAAAATCTAATGCACCCCTTTGTACTAGTCTTCTCCACACAATACTTGCAGGAGTCCATGGGCATGTGCAGAGAACAGCTTTTATGGACCCTGCTGGTCAGTGTGTTTCTGCCAGGGTTTTGTTTTTGAAAACAATTGGGCTCCTGATAACCAGAAGGATTGTCATTTTCCTACAGAAAACTTTACTGCTAAGAAAGTTTCTGAAAAACACCAGCTATTTTGGCTGACAGTGATTTGGTTATGGTTTGAAGAGCTGACACAGCCAAGCTGCAGGGGCTGCTGCTCTATTACCTGTCATCCCCTTCCAGATGGGTCTATCCATCTCACCAATGTCTCTGACCAGTTGCCTAGAAGGAGGCACCTCCTTCCCTCCCCAAGCCCAGGGACTCTGAAGAACCTGGAAGATCTAGCAGAGGAGCAGAAGACGTCCTAAGCAGGGGTCCTGCACATCGCTGCAACAATGTGGCCATGCTTAACTTATTTATTTTTCATTTTTCACTAGCAGTGTTTCTCAGGTCCTGATGTAATGTTATTCAGACTGCCTATGAAAATCATAATTGTCTGGAGGGAAAAACATTTCTGAAACAGCTCTGATTAGCATATACAGCCCCACTTTGCTCCAGCAATTACCAGGCATGAAAGCAGAAAGCTGCACATTCCGTCAGAGCTTTAAACTTCTCTTTTCGGTGTCCATCCCTGAAATAAAATGATTCCCTATTTAGGTATCTCTGGAATGCTTATAAATATCTTATGAGTTCTTTACGCCACAACTAATGGACAGACAACTTGTCAAATGTGGCGGCAGTGAAATATTACATGAGTTGCTAGCTGAAATACCCTCCTGTTAGAGTTCATGTGTAAATGCAGTGCCATCTTTTATCCAGAAACGTCATTTGTCATATTACACTCCTGCTAGTTTTCCTCCTAACCCCTAGATAGATGGCTTATTTAGAGAAACCCAAGCTATTGATGGCAGCAAATTGAATTATTCATATGTGTCGCATAAAAGAATACATCTGAGCTCTCTCTTAAAACCCTTTTTCTCTTTCCCAGCAACGTCTGAAACAGTCTCTGAAAATGAAATAAATAGAATGTTCTGGGGAATGAAAGAAGAAAGGAAATGCAGTGCTTTCAAGCTAAACCTTCTTTTTTTTTTTTCCCTACAAATTGCTGGATGCTGCTGTGAAACTCATCCCTTTGACATGAGCATAAAAGTGTAGAGACAGAAGGTGGATCCTAAGCCGTGTCCTCTTCCATCTAACCCCTCTTCTCAAGGTTTCCAAATACCTCCTGGCCGTGTCTCTTCTGCAATGTGAAGAGAAGGCCCTGGAGGGGGTTTATGCACGTTGAGTCCCACAACATGCATGCTTTCTCTCAACATGGCCAGCTTGCACAGGCTTGGGCTGTCCTGCATTGTTCTGAGAATCACAGAATCACAGAATTATTAGAGTTGGAAGGGACCTTAAAGATCATCTAGTTCCAACCCCCCTGCCATGGGCAGGGACACCTCCCACCAGACCAGGTTGCTCCAAGCCCCATCCAGCCTGGCCTTGAACACCTCCAGGGATGGGGCATCCACAGCTTCTCTGGGCAGCCTGTTCCAGTGCCTTACCACCCTCAGAGTAAAGACCTTCTTCCTAATCGCTGATCTAAATCTACCCTCTTTTAGTGTCAAACCGTTACCCCTCTTCCTATCACTACACTCCCTGATAAAGAGTCCCTCCCCACCTTTCCTGTAGGCCCCCTTTATAGGCCTCCCCGGCCTCCCTGGAGGCCTATAAGGTCTCCCCGGAGCTTTCTCTTCTTCAGGCTGAAGAACCCCAACTCTCTTAAGAAGAGCTGAGCTGCAGTGTCCTGAGCCTCCCCTGGGAGTAGGTGTCCAGAAAGCATATTTGGACAACCCCCGGGGGGCTGAGCATGGTGGGGTTCCCCTTCCAGAGAGCTCTGCAGTGTGGGCAGAGAAGCAGTCTAGCACAGGCACGGGAGGATGTAGCACAGGTGACATTCAAGGCAGGTCTTGCATGCTTTAGGTATTTGCTTTTATGGCCATTTCCCTTCAGGGTCTTGCACCTTGTTTTCACTAATGAATTTGGTGGTCTTCGCAGGACTGTTGTGAGGTGGAAAAACAGTATTTTCTCCATTCTGCATCTGGGGAACTGAAGGAAATGGTGGAATAAATGTCTCACCCAGGCTCACCTAGGGATGTGTTGTGGATCTGGAAATGTAATTTTGGTTTCTTTTGTCCTGTGGCACATGCTCAGAAGAACACAGGGACATGGGATAAGGTCACAGGGAAAGATGGAGGCATTTGGGCTTTTGCTTCAGGAAACACTTAGACCCGTCCAAGTTTGTGGATTGTGTTAATGTCTCTTGGGTAATCAGGTGGCATGCCAGTGGAGAACAACTCTGCACAAAACTGACTGGCAGAATGGTGGCAGGTGTGTTTCAGTGTAAATAAATGGAAACTAACACATTTATGGAAAAATAACCTAATCCATGTGAACTCAATGCTGAGCTTGTAACTGAGCTACAACTCAGAAAAGAGCCTGTAGAGAAATCATTGTCCATGCTGTGAAGTCCCACAGAACAGTGTACAGGGCAAGCCAGTAAGTCAAAGGAAATGTTGGGTGTCTTAAAGAACGGTTTTGAGAACAAGATAGAGCGCTGACAGCATTTTGCTGCTGTATTGAAGTTCGGTGCAGCCCATGTTTTTACATTGGTTGGGCAATTGTGGTCCCCACTTCTTAAGGACATAGTGGAGATAGAAAAGGGCAAAAAAGAATGATCAAGAGGAAGTAGCAGCCTCCTTACAAGGAACGGTGAAAAAGGTAGAGAAGGCCAAGGGGTGGTGTATGAGCCAGTTGCACAAGATTGTGAAGGTGAAGAACGAGGTGAATGCAGACCTACTGTTCACCAAACCTGCGATATTAGAAGCAGAGAACGCCTGAGGGAGCTAGTAAGAGATTGGCTTAACACAGATAACAGAAAATCGTTGTTCACACACGAGGTAGTGAATGCTTGGTGACTGGCTGCCACAAGAGGTTATGGCAGATCAGCAAGTTCAAAAGGGAGTAGACAGATTCATGGATGAGTGATATTATGAAACAGATATTAAAAGGAATCGGCAAAGCTTTTCTTTCTAATTTCTCTTGAACAACAGTTGTAGGTACTGGGCGAGCACAAGGGATGGACTGCAACGTGCCCAGCTTTATGTCGTGTCCTGCTGCTGCTGTCAAAGGCAGAGCATGGGGCTCAATGGACCACTGGTCTGACCCCATAGGACATGTTTTATGTCCCTGGACTCCTTCACAGGCACATTATTAACAGGTTACAAGAGTGATTACACTTCATTTGCATTTGATTTATTTTTCTCCCTTACAGGAGAAGCCACTGGAGTCTGGAGATATTGAGCCCTGCCAAGGGATATTAACCTTTATTAGCCAGCCCTAGGTGAAGGGATCATGGCTGGGAAATCACCTTCAGCAGCCTCCAAGTGTCCTCCTATGAATCTTGTTAATAGCAGCCAGGGCCCAGAGTGATTCCCTTTCTCACTGTCACATCCCTGACCTGTCAGACTGATACTGTGCCGTGAGGTCCCTGGGCTCCAGCCCGTAAGTGGCACGAGCTCTGGATGAGCTGCATGCTGTCATTTGGAGAAGGTGGGGATGGGGCACAGTTCTTTGAGGACAGGACCACAAAGGACGCTCTCTCAGCTCTAAAGCAAAAAGAGGACAATCATGAATGGTGACCCCCCTAGTTTTAGCTGTGTACTGCTACTCTTGCTACTGAAGTGGGCAGTGCAGAGGGATATCTCCCTAATCTTCCTCCAAAGGCAGTGCTGAGACCATCTGCTCTGCAGGGACCACCTGCTCTTCTCCTCCTGGCAGGAACCTGTGTCTGCAGGCTGTGGAGGGTTTCCTTTCCCTAAGTGGGGGCCCTAAAGTGATCCCCCATGCCACGAAGAACAACACTGATGGAGTGCATTGCATTCACTGCAACTTCACCCTTCTCAACAGCTGATGGCGTAAGCTGCTGAGAGCCACTCCTCTGCGGTGGCTGCTGGCCCACCTGCAAAGGCCTGAGTGTGCCGCGATACACATGTGCCTTCTCCATGAATGCACAGGGTTGTCACTCACACAGAGATTAAGGATATTTACTTTATGGCTGTGATTACCGCTCTCCCAGAGAACGAGCGTGATTTAGGAGGCTGTGGTAGCTGGCCTCTTTTGGCGCGCATCTGTTTATTGCTGTCTGCAGTAATCCCCTTCCAGTGGCAATGTGTTGAATGCAAGTTACTGATGAGCTACAGGCAGACTGGCTGTGGGCGTCTAGAAAACATCATGAGGGAGATGATCAAAATCTGGGGGGGACGGGAGGAAGAATGGGCTTGGACATCTGCATCCAGGGGGTTTTGCCCCTGGTACGTTTTGGTTTTGCAAGGTTATATATGAAAAGCTTTCCAAGCAAGGAGAGACCTCTGTGAGCCCATTCTGGAAGGCTGGCTGCTCGACTGGCAAGGCAATTCAGACTGGGAGTTGGGGAAACAAGAGGAGCTTGGACCAGGTCAGGGTTAGTGGACTATGGATCATTTAAATACCTTTAAAATTGAAGGGGAACAGCTGCAAAACTCAAATAGGTAAAAAGAAATAAATAGGCAAACAAATAAATAAATAATACACCACCAGGACAGAGAATCCATGATAGCAACAGGTTTTAGAGGCATCACCTCTTAAGTAAGCATCAGCCAGATGCTGCTCAGTGAGGAGTAAGTGTGTTGAGGCAGAGAAGTGATAAACTATAGCCCTTGGTGGGAGAGCTACCATGCGGCATGCTGCCTTCGCCATCTGCTGCATGCAGGTGAACTCAGACTGCTTGCAGAAGAGCAAAGGGATGCAGAGTGCTGGTCGGAGTAGGGCATCATGTTTAACTGCATTACTGAAACAGGCATTTTGTGGAGGGAAACAGAGCACATATTATCTTAGAGTTGCATCATGTTTTGGTCTTTGTCAAAAACAGACCACTGGACCATCTGGATTTGAAGCAGATCCCACAGGGCCATACCAGCAATTAGGTTTGTATGCGGTGTGTGCATGTTGCTGAATTGGTTGCTTTGCAGGAAAAAAGGAGTAATACCAAAAGGGCTGTTTCCTGAATATCCATCAAAGGTTGCTGGCAGCTGTGGTTCACAGCAGACGTTCTTGTCTGACTTCTCCAGTGTGCCTAGCGTTTTAATACCGGAAGGGACTATGTGAGCATCAAGTCCAGCCACCGGTATGGCGCAGGCAGCCCACAGCAGGCTGTCTGCAGAGCCTCTGTTCACTCATAATGTCTTGGTTGCAGTAAAGCACATAGCTTTTAGGGATAGCTCAATTTAAGGAAGGGCTTTGTGTAATAGAAAATCCATTACAACTGCAGAAAAGTGTCATCACCATCTCTGCTAAAAATCTGCACCTTGTGTCTGCTCTTCATCTGTTCTGCTTTCAGTTGCTGGGGTTTCTTCTGCTTTGCTGCCAAATGAAAGAGCTGTCTCTGATCGGAAATTATCTACTCATCCAGGCACTTACAGACTGTGATGAAATTGCATCTTAAATTTATCTTACAAGTGAAGTTGGCTTCTCTACTTTCTTCCCGCGTAGATGATTTTTTGTGACATGACGCATGTACCTGCTTTCTGATTCCTGACTTCTCCAACATACTTGGGAAATAGTGGTACCAGAACTGGACCCAGTATGTACATGTCTGTAGTACTGTACCTTTTCTTCCCTCTCTGTGGATCACAGTCACTCCTCATGTGGTGCATCACAGAGAAGGCTTATTTTCAGCTTGCTCTTGACTAAACACTCTGGTCTAGAGGTTTTCTCAGAGTCGCTGCCTCGTGAAACACAGTCCAGAGCGCACACCCTGCATTCAGCTCTGTGTACAGAGGACCTTGCTCTGTGCTGGGCGATTCCTGCTCCCAAGCCATGGTCCTTTCAGGAACGAGGTGTCTACGTGATTCAGTATGCCTTCTTAAATATCCTCTTCTCTCTCCCCTCCCTTCTGCACTCATTTGCTGAGGAAGCATTGCTATTGACTGAAGCAGCTAGTTGAATTTCACGGAGTAAAATTCATTGATGTTTCAGCTTCACCCTATCGGTCTCCAGGGTGGCCGGATTTGCGGTTCTGTTCAAGGCTGACTTCTTGCGCAGGTCATTTGGGAAGTGTCAGAAGCAACCCCCTTGAATATAGAGGTCAAGGTTTCCTGTTGAATTGTCTAGCACTCAAATTCCAGCTGCTGCAAAATCCCACGCGCTCTGTGTCTGGGAGCAGACACCTCCTTTCTCCCAACAAAGTTAATTTCTCCTCTTCATCCTTTGTCACATCCACAGTTTCTGCAGAAATCCAGTTTGTGCCTGCCCACATTGCTTGTGCCTAATGCATTTTAGGGCTGCAGAGATGTGCACCATTGAAAAACATGCGTAAATAAGACAAGAGTCAAAGATCTTGTGTGGGGGTGTCCCAGCTGGTTCACCCAATGAAAGCTTTTCCTCTGATGGTGTCACCTAGTCCTCTGGGGAAACAGGCCATTGTCTTCACATCCTTTTCCCATATTAGCAGGGGAAAATGGAAGGGAAGGGAAGGGAAGGGAAGGGAAGGGAAGGGAAGGGAAGGGAAGGGAATGCTTGCTTTCTTTGCCATTCACTGCAGTCAACATTAATCTGGGGAGGGTGCTGTGCTTTCCGCAGGAATTTGTGCTCTGGGGAGATGTCCTCTGGGGTCTGATCTCCTGGTGACTCCAGTCTTACCTGCACTCCTGAGGTCACCTCTTCCTCATAACAGCCACAAAAAGGTTGTGGATAAACTGAGACCAAGATTGCTTTGTCCTGTGCTGTCTTCTCAGCTGAACTCCAAGTGTGTTGGCGAGGGACACACAGCAGTAGTCAGTGAGAATGAGGAGGGTTGTTGTCATTGTAATAACTGCTTCTGCAACAAAGGGTCCATTTGGAGCAGGAAATCCCCACCATGTGCTCAGTAATTTCAGAGATGTGTCATTTCTGCTACAGGGCCATTTGCACAGGTATCTGTTCTCACAGCAGCCCCTCACATGGGCTGCAGAGAGCACCGCTTGCTTGGCAAGGGGAAGGTCTGTGGAGCTTGCTGAGATTACGTCTTTCACATTAAAGCACAAAGATGTGTCTCCAAGGCACATCTGGAAAGGCTCTGCCTTCTGTAAATATTCTCTGTGCATTGTGGTTGGAAGTGGTTGTGCAATTGCAGTGGAAACCACTGGAACCAGATGTCATATTTGAAAAGGAGTGACTCCCTCAGTGTCCTGAAGAGACTGTCAGCTGCTGCTGCTGCAGCTCCTTGGGACCCTGTGATCCTCCTGTCTCTTGTCACTGAGGTGGTTGCAGCTGCATCAGGATGTATTTTGCCTTGACTCATCCTAAGATTTTTCCGGCATCATGAAGACAGTGATGTGGTCTGACTGACAGGATAGAAGAGTTCTTTTCAAAGAGGATAACTCGATTGTGTCTTTACCACCTCAGCAAAAAGCCTGGAGTAGCTGGGAGTTTTTAGGAGAGTAACGGTTAAGGATCTTTGCTCTGCTGATGAACAGAGTAACTCAACCAAGAAAGGGATGCTCTTTGCCAGGTATTTTTTTTTAATGGTTGCACAAGTTCTCTTTTGATTGCTTAGTATTTGGTTGGAGGATCCAGTGGTGGTACTCCTGTAGAAAGAGAAACCTGGTAGTTTGATATTTTGGATTGCTTCTCATCTAGCTTAACATTAAATAAAGTTTGTCTGTGTAGTCTTGCTCACCACTCAAACCTTGAAAATTAATTAGTTAACCTATTCCCTAACTTCTGCAAGAGTTAAAAACTGTCAGTCAGGTTAGTGAAATTATGATGTAATTGTGAAAAGTTCCATGTAGATTTATAGACTGTTAAACATGAAAGGAGCAGTGCTGTGGACAAGAATATTATTGATTATGCAAGATTAGTCTGCTAACCCAAAGCGACTGTAATAGGTGAAAGTAATTCTGACTTCTGAGCACCCCAAACTCCTCCAGTGTCAGGGTGCAGCTCTTGCAGAACCAGGAAGACAGCCAGCTAGGTAGCCAAATTGTAAAAAGCTTCCCAATGTCAGAAAGGTTTCTGGATAGGGAAGATCTCTTGGTAAGCTCAGGACTGGGTATCGTGCTGTAAGACAGAGAACATTAGGGAGGAAGATTTGCTTGGAGAAACAAGTCTTTAGCTGGAGGGGATAGGAGGTACCTTTTGCTGTTGGATTTCCTTCTGTAGTGTGTGACTTTTTTTTTTCTTTTCCCCCCTTCTGGTTCATATCTGGACTATGTGATCTGGGCTTTCCGATCAGAATTATTCTGTCACTCTTGGTGATTGACAGTCAGGTCATCTGATCCAGTGTGTATTAAAGGGACTTTGTCCATCAAAATGCTAACACAACTATTCAATTAATGTGAGCCTATAGTGATTTAATCTTCCCCAGTAAGGGTTTTTAACTAAGAAAACCACAATTATCCTCTTGCAATCTAACAGCCACCTCTTCAGTCAGCATGGAAGCTCTCTGAGATGTCACAATGCCCTCAACTTGAAAATGGTTAGTCCCTTTGAAAAGCAGAATAACTGATAATTTTCTGGTTCGGCACTTGATCAAAGTTATCTAGAGAATCTTTGCCCCATTTCATCTTCATCTGCAAGAAAAGGCAATTTGAAATATCAGACAGATAGCCTCCACAGATACAATGCCAGCACACTACTCAGCCAAGAACTGGGAAATCAAAAGCATTTTTGGTTTTGTATCATACCTGTCATGAAGTTCAGGCACTGTTTCAAGAGACCTCTTACTCTTGAAAAGAAAGATTATTGGTATTAAAAATTACTTACATGTCCTATTCTGAAAATTAAAGCAGAAAGGGAAGTCACCAAGCTCAAACACTGTACATCAGCATCAGCAGGTGTCCCTTCAGAAGTGGGATTTTATTGAGTTTGTGCCAAGTGGAGCTTTGTCACTTCTACTGAGGCATCAAGACTCCTGACACAGGCTGGGGTGCTCTATGTGCTGGTGTTCACATGCACCACATAATCTCAGTGCATGGGACCTGTCTGGTCCCCCCATCTCTCCTTCCCAGGCCCCTCTGCTCTGTGGCCAGTGCTTGACAGCAATATCTGTCAAAGCAGACGCTCCATGTTAGCAAGCGATGGGTCATGTCACCCGGTGGGTTCCCCAAATGGGTCAGTTTGGGAGGCAATCCCTTTCCCCAAGGCCAAGTCTCTCAAGTATCATTAGGCTGCCAGAGTTTCCTAGGTTCTTCCAAGTTATAGCATGTTTAGAAACTTACCTTCTTGCACATGGGTTTGTTTTTCTGTCTTGCACACTTAGTAACCTGTTCAGGAATTTCTCACTTAGAGCTCACTGGTAGAGCAATGTCACTTTAGCAGTTGTCTGGCCTGAAGGCCAAAAACTTGTATGTGCTCAGCAGTGGAGCAGTCAGGTCCCCCGTGGACCAGTTCTAGTAATCATCGTGAAAGAAAATTTTGCTAGGTCAGGGTTCCTGCAGCTTGACCATGGGGCATCTAAGAAACATGGAATCATAGAATGGTTTAGGTTGGAAGGGACCTTGAAGATCATCTAGTTCCAACCCCCCTGCCATGGGCAGGGACACCGCCCACTAGACCAGGCTGCTCAAAGCCCCATCCAGCCTGGCCTTGAACACCTCCAGGGATGGGGCATCCACAACTTCCCCACGCAGCCTGTTCCAGCGTCTCTCAGCCTCCCCTTGGGGTGCTGCTAAAACAGGGGGTTAGTGCCCTGGTGAGCCTTTCAGCAGAGCAGGGATGGAGATGTGCCACAGCCACAGTCTCAATCCTGAAGTCCTCCTGGGGGATGCCACTGGCTGGTGTGGACAGTGCAGGAAGGCAGGCTAACTCCTGTGGTCCCGTCACTGCGGGGCCACAGCAGAGCAGAACAGGTGCGTGGGCACTGATGAATGGGGTACAAGTGCCGCCAGAGCTAGTCCCAACTAGAGACCCCTGCATGGCAGAGACCGCAGGGTGGGTCACCAGAAGCCTTCTACCACGAGTGCTGGAGTGTTGATGTTGAGCAATTGCCCTGGCATGACTGCGCGGAGTTTTATGAGTGGATGATCACAGCCTTGGCCCACGGCAGAGGAGAAACAGTGATATCATTAACCAGCATGTCTACATTTCTCTCTCCCTTGTTATTCCAGAGTGATTACTCAAGTGACACCGAAAGCGAAGACAATTTCCTGATGATGCCACCAAGAGATCATCTCGGCCTCACTGTGTTCTCCATGCTCTGCTGCTTCTGGCCATTGGGAATTGCTGCCTTTTACCTGTCTCATGAGGTAATGTTAAAATGTCTCCTGCTAATTCAGAGCTTTGCATCCATGGAGTAGCCATCATCCCACACTGGCAAGGAAAGTTCACCAAGACCCAAATGTGTGGAAGATGCTCTCCAGGGTAGTGGGAGGTGGTTACACGGGGTACTGTGTTCCCCACCTTGATATGTCTCTGTGACAGTGGTGGTTGTCTTGTGAGACACTTTGCTGAGGGAGGAGTCTACAAAATATTTTAGGGTTTAGTTGACAATGGTCAGGTTCCACGTCAGTTTATACGATGCTCAGCTACGGATTTTCTGTGGATGTGACTTTTGAGTGGAAAACTCACTTGCTATCTCAAACATTTGGATTTCCCATTGGGAAAACTTATCTATTGGTTCCTATGCTGATCACGTGTAAAAGCAGACCAGGTAATATCCTTCCAGGAGCAGAAAAATTATTTCTGTTCTGCAGGAGCAAATTTGCTTTCCAGGAACCATTTCCTTTCCCTGAAAAATTGCTCAGTCTGTTCTTCTTGTCCAATTTTAATATGGAAATATTTTTTACCAGAGAGGTGACAGTGTTTTGGTTTGTTTCCTTCATAAGAAGGGCTTGCTGGTTTCCAGCCTGTGCCTAACAATTACCTCATGTCCCATCATTTATTTCGACAAGTATGTCTTCGTAAGTGCCTGCAGAGTAATTATTGAGTTTCCCAGCATGGCAGATAATGTAACGTGACAGAAAAGGAGTCACACTGGAAGTCTCATCAGTCACTGCAAGGAAAAGTTCGCATATATTTCTATCTACTGGTGGTAGCAATGCCTATTGCAAACTACAGTCTGTACTCCACAGCACCCAAAATCATTCAAGCTCTCGCCTGTCTTTCTAATCTGCCGGCTCTAAACATCTGCCAGCGCTGGGTATTTGTCAAGCCAGAGCAGGCACTTCAGATCTGAAAAATCCGAGTCATTGATATGAAAGAAAGAAATACAGCAGTACTATTTTTTGCTTTAAATGAAGTGTCTGTCATTGAACTTGGAAGCCTCTGAGACAATTAAAGTTTGTCCAGTGGAAAATATCCAGTTTCCTTGTTTGAGTGCTATTAATTTCTCAAGTCTGGGTCAAGGGATTTGCCTGATGATGATGACAGCAAAAAGTAAAGCATTGGGTGGGAGCTGCATGCTCTTTAGTATCCTGCTGTTTGGTCCTTCAGGCGGAGCTATCCTTCAGTGGTTTTAATGGCCACATGTCTTCACACACATGGATTAGGCAGGATTTTTCACCAATGCTGCAGCCAAGGAAGGGTTGGGAGTTTGTCACCATTAGCAGCGTGTTTGCTCTGTGCTGGGGAAAATAGTGCATTCATTAATTTCCTGCGGTAGCATTCCTTCAGGAGGCCTGGGGATTGCTAGCTAGTTTTATCTAAGCAATGAAAGCACAGCACAGTCCAATAAATGCAAAACAAACAACGTAATTAAGTACTAAAAAGCAGTAAGGCTGAGAAGCTAAATGTGCTGAGAGCCAGTGTACGAAGGACAGGGCATCCCCATTAGCTGTGAACCAACCCGAGGGGCCGGCATGAATCCATGAGACCCTGCTACCTTGACAGGAGCATAAGGAAGGTGGAAAAAGTCACACGAAGGCAGCGAAAGATTATGATGTTGTGCTGAAGGATTTAGGCCCTGGAAAAAGGAAACTGGGGTGTTGGTTTGGTTTAGCATAACGATGGGGAACTGCTGAATGTGCTGCCTAAAACTAGGAGCTGTCAGCAAGGAAGGTCAGGCAGGTGCTTTGCTTTTATTAAGTTGAGAGTCAGTAAATTAATCTTTGTTAATTGACCTCTTGGGTTCACTAAGGCAAGCTGTGGCTGAATCCAGCCAGAGGAAAGACTGCGTTTCTGAGGAATTTTGACTTTTGCTTTTTTTTTTTTTGCATTGGAAGTAGAATTTTTTTCTTCTGTCCCCACTAAAAGATGGTAATAATAATGCCATGCATGTTCCTTTCCTCCCATCTCTCCTCTTAGCCCTCTCCAGCAGTTGAATCAGCTGAGAACTCCTTTCCCAAATCTCCCTCAGAAAGATGTTCAAGTCCCTGCTCATCCCAGTCCAGCACAGGCATGTCAGTCTGTCCGCTCCCCGTGTTCCCAGGCAGGTCCCTCCGCTGCCTGCCTTCCCCTCCAGCAGGTCCATCACGGCCCTGAGAAACCACCAGACTTCAGTGAAACTGGCACTTCTACAAAACTCCACGTCCAACAAAAAGGCCATTTTTGCCGTGGAAAAAATAATCTCAAATTAAGGCCAAAACCTTCTATGGCTGATAACTCGCTAAAATAACTGGTATAAACCACCAAAATCCTGCACCTAGCTAAGCTAATACCGACAGTGGTATCGACTCATACTTTGGAGCATAAACCATTCAGAATGATGTTTTATATGTGAGGTAGTAAAACATTACATCCTATTAAACATGTGATTTCTATTTTTATAGATCTTCTCACTTAAACTCCTAATTAACATTTGAGATCTCTTGTTAATACAAAAGGGTAGTCTAACATTCCCAATCCTTTATCAAAAGTCAGAACTATAACTAAAGATCAAAACTTGGCACTTGGCATTCAAAACTTTTTTTTTGCAGTTGGTTGAGCTCTTGAAAATGTCATGTTTTCAAAAGTCTCCTGGGTAGTTCTGCTAAAAACGCCCAGTCTGGGAAAAAATTGTAACACGTAGGAACTTTAAAGGTGGTGGATGGATTCTTTGTGCCAGAATTTAGGACTTGTGATTTTTTTTTGAAAATGTGGTCTCCTTTAGGTGTGCAATGCATTTACAGAGGAAGGCCAGATTTGCAGAAGATGTATTTGCAGCGCAGCTCAGTGCGAAGGGACAGGTGTTCTCAATTTATTCCTGCAGCACCTGGCAGTACATTTGTGCTGCGTATGTCTATGTCACAGTGCAAAAGAATTATACAAGGATCAATCTTGTAAGGTTTCAGAGGTGCTCTTTACAAATAGAAAGATTATCTTTCCCTGTGCTCCATAAAAGCAACGTGCTTCCTTGCAGGGGCTACTTCTGCTCTGTGTGGGACTTGGTTTTTCCACCAAAGCTCTTGCCAATGTGCTGCTGACTTAGGGCGTCTTGGGGGCCATCTGTATCGAACGATGCAGCTGTGCAGGGTCCGCCTGCATGGTAGAAACAAAGATGCACATCAGGTTTAGCTGAGCCAGCAGGGAGGAGGAGTGGATTCAGAAATGCACTCTGTGAAAGCAAAAGCAGCTCCTTTCCATTGGGATATCCAATTTTCATGAGCAGGGCATCACCTGGTGATCTTCCTATCCCAAGCAACGCTGAGAGTTGCTGCTTTTCATCTTCCCTCAGTAAAACAGAGAGCCCGAGGCCATCACTATATTGTGTACTTGCTCATTTATTTACTTCTGTTTTGATCTGTGTTTTCCTTCCCACAAGAGACTTACACCCACTGCTTTTGGCTGCCCAGTCCTGCTCTCTCTGTCAGCTACTGGTAAATCACTGCCAGGACTGGGACATTTTCTTCCCCCCGTGTATCCTGTCTTCCATCATGCTTGCTTCTTCAGACTGCAAGATCGGGATGTGACTCCCGTTATCCCACAGGCACAAGGCGTCCTCCTGGTCACACAGGCATCACGCTAAGTGGTGTCCAGGTCCCCGTCTGGCCTGAGCTGTCACAGCTAAGCTACAGGGGCTTTGTGCACATGAGTCATTCGGGTGACCTGTCCAGAGGCCACTGCATTAGGGTAACCTCTCAGGAGGGGTAACGTCTCCAAATACTCTGATTTTTAACAGTAGACAGTGTTTATTGGCTAATTTTGTGCTTTTCTACAAAAAAAGGCATATGAGTTCTTATGCTTGCAATTTTTTGGATTAGCTGCTTTCCTAACAGCTTACAGCTGAGTCTGAAGGGCTCAGTCAGAGGGGGTCTTGTACAGTTTGCTGGGAAGCCTTTGCAGAGGAAAATGTAAATGTCATTTGCCTTTCACCATAAAACTCTCCTCCATAAATGGTGTCTGGTCAAAAAAACCTCATTATGTTTATGTTTTTGTAAATCTTCACCCTCTGGAGTCATGCAGGTACTTCAGGTTTCATTTTTACAGAAGTTTTTAGTTTTGTAGATTGTAGACAAGTCTGAAGCTTTGTAAGTCAGATAAAGAAGTTAAAAAGAAACCTTTTTGTCTTGTCAAGTTTACCATTGAACCTATCAGACGATTTATCCTGTCAGAATTTCTGCTTGGTGGGAGTTGATAATCCTGCAAGGTCTTTTTGTCTGAATCCTCTTTTTCTCCCTGCATTTATTTTTAAGAAAGAGAGCAATACTGTGGCACACATTTCTTTCCCTCCCGTAAAAAGAAATTCGTTATCAGAGACCTAAGTCTGTGCTGGTGTGAATGAGCTTCACTTTGTACCTGCTGTCTTGTGGGCCATGAGGAGCCCTTCACCCCCCGGTAAGTCCACACCAAAGCATCTGAGAGATGCCAGCCAGGCCAGACAGAAACAAGAGTACGTACAACACCTCTACGCAGCTTCCGTGCAGCCTCCAGGCAGCTGTGTCAGGCTGGCATAGACGTACACCTGAAAAATCCCACTGGACACTTCTCAGCATGCTTAGGTGCTCAGGTAGCCTCCAAACTCACGTTCCTCCCTGGCAGCAGGTGAGACCTGCCAGGCAGCAGACTGCGATCCAAGTGCACGTGAGCAGTCGCTTCCCGTCTGCTGCGCTTACTCCGCGCCATAATTACCTCCCTCACACGGCGATTGAGGGACGCGCGGCTCTGTAACTGTTTCCCCAGCCCGGGGATTGCTTGAGTGGGCACAGCTCCAAATACCATCGCTCGGTTTATCTTTAAAGAAAAGTAGGGACTGTACACTGGGTGAAAGGATTTTCTCCATTTTTCATGCAGACAGGAGGCATAATTGATCAGGCAAAGGAGTAGCTTGTCTTTCTTCATGATAACTTCTGAACCGTTTGGTTACTTTCTATCCAGTTTTCAGAGATAGAGGCTTTGAAAAAAGTGTATTTTGACACGTTTCAGTGGTCACTGGGGTGAAGAGAGAGATAAAGTTTGTGTCCCTGCTGAGAAGGAGAAGACAGTATGAACTTAACATTTATCAGAGACCAGAGATTAGGTGCTCAGCACACGTGGATGTATTTCACTTCCTTTGCTTTTCTGCATCAGATTTTGACACCTAGCTACTGCTGAAAAGGACAGGGAAATAACAGCCAGGTGTTATCTGTTGTTTGTTCATTAGAAGTGTGGCTCATAGTCCCCATCTCAACTGGGAAAACCATGAGACGGGACAGCCGTGTGACACGCCACAGTCCCCCAATCTGGCTGGTGGTGCTGGTAAGACCTTTCCATGCTCTGCCAGCCCACCCTGTTTTTTTTCCTCTCTGCCCCACTTTTCCCCATCAGAAAACAGAGTATAATAGACCATAAAGAAGTTGACATCCACAGCCATAAGCATATGTTTGTCCTGGCGATGCTGCATCCCCTTGTGTCTGATATGAAAAGGCACAGGCGAAAACAAAAACCTGGAGTATTTTTCTTTACTTGTTATATGTGCATTAACAGGCCCAGCTGTATACTTGCAGGATGTGCTGGTCAGCATTGCTAAAGCAATGCTAGCAAAGCAGACAGCGGCCTTTTGCATTTTCAAGAGATGTTTTTGATTTTTTCAGCATTGCATCGTTTCTTGGACTAAGTAGCACTTCTACAAAAGACCTGACTGTCAAAAGAAGATCAGCTTTAACCTCCTTAAATATAATATGAAAAAGTCCTTTATTTTTGGTGTCTTGGACCAGGATACCAAATCACACAATCCCTGAGTTGAATCTGGGCTGTTGCTTTGGGTCAGACAGCTCGGATGTAGGGTACTGGGTATGTTCTGGGGCTACCCAGCCCTCTCTCTGCTCTTGATCACGCAAAGCTTTGAGCTGTCTGTGCTGATCACTCAAAAAGCAAATCTCTGCATTCTTTGGCTCTGTCTCTGTGTGGGCATGTGAGTGCAGGCACATGCAGGCACCCTTCTGATGAAGTTTTGTAGTCTTTGAGCTGGCAAAGGTTATGAATAAAACCTCCGGACAATTAAGCCCTCTTGTGTCAGGAATGAGTCAAAATAAGTCAAAATGAGTTCCTTCTCACATGGAGCTGCTAAGGACTTTTGTGGCAGAAATCGTCCCAGCAGAGCTCTGTGCCAGTGTCTCGCGGAGGTGGTCAAGGACTGACAGTATGGCCACTGTCCTTGCATGAGAGCCCCAGCCCTGCAAGGTCCACCACTCACCAGGCTGTGTCACAGTTGCAAGGCAGACACCATGACTTACGTGTTTCTCTGAGCCTGTTTCAGTCTTAATAGCTGATGAATATAGATTCTGTTTAGTCAATATATATTATTTCTTGACATGCCGACTCTTCAGCTGGTGGGAATCGTTCCCCTTCCACTCAATTCTGTGTGGAAGGTTTGGTTTGCCAACTCCATCTTACCAAGGAGGGGACCAAGCCAGGGACTCACACAGAGGGTCAAGTCCCCTAGCCGATGCTGGGGCAGTCCATGCTTACATGACTTCACCCCTAGGTGACTGTGGCTCTCAGACCCTCATGACACGGGGCTTAGCTTCTTGCTGGGACAAGCTGTATGCTCTGGGACTTTTCCTCAGTGATCACTTTAAGAAAAAGCTGAGTCCTTCCAGCCACATTCATAACACAGGAATAGCTGTGGAGGACTGGCATGTTAGATTTCAGGCCTGAAGTTTGGCAGGAGATTGAAACCACAGAAAACAAGGTTTTGTACGAGGAAATGTGGGGTGAACGTTGCTTGCAAACTGCTCGTACAGCTCTGCTTGCAAACTGTCTCTCTGTATGAGTGCATATGTGTGCGCTCCTGTTAAAACACAGCGCTTGCAAGGATAAGCACTTCAAGATCATCATATGACACCATAATTTTAGCTACCACAAGACAGCTGTCTTGTACTTGCATATGGCTCTTCAGACATACATTTCTTGTGCTTTGACTTGCATCTCTACTGGAGCCTGGGTCTGAGGAGCATGGCCTATACTGATCGCTTTTAGCTGATGGCTTTCACCCCTTGTCTACCTTGTCCACTCAGGGGGTTTCAGCAGGGGCTGCCCCTTGGCAAGTCTGTAGGCACAACCGATGCTAACCTGGAGGTGGGTCTGCCCCTGGAGGAGGGAGCAGTGCTGTGCACACTGGTCGCCCTGGGCTAAGCAGCATGAATCAGTCCGTCACCAACAGAAAACAGTAAAACTGCTGACCGTGCATGTTCATTAGACACAGGTGTAGAGTCTGTTAGAGGAAAATATGTCATACCAGATCCAGCAGCCCAAGAGGGGCGAAGCTGCTGCTGCTCCGTGCCCACAGGTCTGAGCAAGGCTGAAAATGCACTAAATAGGTTGGTATGATAATTTCTGTCCTAACTAGGACAGCTCTGTGTGGGGCTGGAGCTCTCCCTTGACAGCGAGTGTCTCTGTGCAGGCTCAGAGTGAAAGGCAAATGCTCGGAGGATAATGTCCCAGGCCAGCAGAGCCCATGGGGCGTGCAGAGCCTGGGCATGGCCAGGGCATGGCCAAGGCTGTACTCACAAGGGCTGGTCTGCAGAAGGTCGCTGCTGGCTGCCTGTCCACGCTCCTCCCCTTGCTTCCATCAGGCAGATGGCAGATTTGCCGGGCAGAGGATGGTAGTGAATACTGAACAGCACAGCCTGTGCCAGCATTAAATAACATGGCTGCTGTTCTCAACGTGACACAGAGAGAAACTACCTGCTGAGATAGCCAGGAACATATGTCGCTGTGTGAGACTGCTGGGTCTCTTGTTCTTGGAAGAGCAGCTCTGAAATGGATGTCCCTGGCCCTTGATTAGGGACATTTGGGTGACACCCCTTGGCTTTGCAAAAAGGTCGTCACGCGGTTCAGTACATTCAAGGTTTGCAACTTCTGCTGCCTCCAGAGGAGAGGGAAAGCCTAGTGCTGGAGGAGTGCCAGAGAGTGTCTCGTGGCCCTTTGATTCCCAGGGTCTGCCTTAGACCATGATGGCCGCTCTGAAGTGGTGTTCATTAGCTACCGGCACCTCTAATTCTCTGCTTCCCAGGCAGGAGCTGGCTCCCAGCCAATGGTTTGAGTGCGTGTAGGCTTTGCTCATGTCGGCTTTTCCCTTCGGGGTAGACGTCTCCTGAGAAGAGAGATGTTCGTGCACACAAGAGAATGGCCATTTAGAGTGCGTTGTGTGTCTGCTGACTTTGGCGTGCTGTGGGTGAGGTCTTGGGCCAGGGAACTTCGTAAGTGTCTTGTATAATTTCCTCTTTGTTCTTCTTTGTCCTTTTGATCTTGTGGTCACATTTCCAAGTCACGAACTACAGCTACAAAAAGGGATTAGATTAATGAGTGGCCTGATTGCTTTAGCCCTTAAGCTAATTTTAAATAATTGGAAAGGTGGCTCACAAATAACATTCCCTGGAGAGTTTAATTCATTATGCAGGTGTTTAATTACAAGGAAGTTTTGGGACAGAAGAGAGACCAACTCGAAACATTTGAGGAGATGAGGGGTCCCTTTTATTCGCGAGAACATTCTGTACAATGGCAAACTTTGTACATGAATTGTTTCGTGCCAGACACTTATGCCTCGCACAGACCCCAGGGTTGTATCAATATTGCTGTGCTCCAAGGGTATAAAACATTATTCCCTCCTGGCATCCTCTTTTCGTCCCGCTGTTACTTTTTGTTGCTCATCTGTTGGCTTGTTATTTCACAGGCTTATGAGACAGCGAGGGTTGTTCCAGTGCAGAGTGACGCACCTCCAACAGGTTACTTGCACACCTGCCACTAGGCTTGGTGTGTCTGTAGTATTCAGAAAATCATTCAGAGCCCTGTCTGGTGTAGGCATCTGAAGAGTAGGGCATTAAATCTTCTGCGGCAATTGATCAAGGGGTTCAGGCCCCTGACATTTAGGTGATTCTCACTAAATCTAAACAACTTTTTAGTCTTAGGCAGTGTTTTTTGGTGGTTTTTAGCTTAGACAGCAAGGATGTCTTTTGTTAGGAGGGACATGGAGTTAGAATTGTTAGCAGGCACATGCAGAGGCTTTTGCTAGTAATCCTCACATGTCCAAGCTAAATACTTGATTTTTCACATCTGCAAAGGTAGAGGGTCCAGTACGGATTATATTCCAGGAGAGGACATGGAAGGAGCATGCTCCCAGTCCAAGGGCTAAAACAGGGCACATGATTTTGCACCTCCCTAGCAGGTCGCCCTGCTGAAAGAGGCATGAGAAAAGAAGAGACCCATTGCAGATCTGGGAATGGAATGTGGTTCCCCATTCTGGCCATCCCAACGTCTGCTTCAGTTGTCAGAAAATCCAAAAAGCTTTGGATGCTGTTTCAGTGGCTGCTACAGAAGCCCGGTGACGTGATGAAGCTCCTCACATCCAAGGTGGTAAATGATGTCCCCTGAATTCTCCTGTGGCAAGCAGAACAGAGTGTGTGTCTAGACTAGTTCTGTGGGTGCTATTTATATAACAGACCTTTCTTTAGTCTTACTCTGTGACAGCACCCTTTTCCAAAACAAAAACAAATGAAAGGAGGCATGCACATCTGAAGTTTAATGTATGCAGCAGTAAATGAATGGATGTTTTCAACAGCAGAGACTTAATGTTAACCTTTTATCAGTCTGCAGAATACTCAGGGTTTTTTTTCTTCTTCTCAGAGACCATGTACCAGAGACTGAGGGCTATATTCTAATCTTGAATATACAGCGTGCTATCTCTCAGCAGCTGTTCTGGTGAGGGCTACTGAATTACTACTTTGTTTGGATGCACAGCAAAGTGAATTGATCACTTCTGATTACAATCTACATATCTCTTTCAAGTGGGCTGCAGAAAAACACGTTGAAGTGAAGACTTGAGTCTAGTGATCCGGGCACCCAAAGATGCCTGCCAGACAATTGTAACTCCTCATTGAATTGACTGACTTCCCAGCAGCAGAAGAGAAATAAAGTTTTTATATGTTTATTTTGGGATGAACTACAAGAACCAGCTGAAAAGGAAGGGACTAGGACCTACCTGCAGCTGTGCAGTTTGTGTCTAAAACTGGGTACTGCATTTTCACCAGTAATGACTATGCTCTTCAGCCTAAAATAAATGCTGGATTATCTGTTGTATTAAAATAGATGAATCTCAGGACCCACTGCAAGGCAGAACCTGGGAAAGGAATGCAGCTGCTGTACAAACTGGTACAATATCTGAGATGGGAAGGTAGAAGTCTGACTGTTTTGGCCTGAGCAGCATGGACCTCCCTGGTGGTTATGTGCTGAGGTTTTCCTCCAGGACAAATGGTTGCTATGGCTGTCCCAGCAGTGAGCCTGCAGACTTTCCCACGGAGTGCAAGGGTTTCTTCAAGTGAAAACTAAAACATATAAAGGAGTCACATCATGGGACCCTGAAAGGCAGCAACAGTAAAAGATCAGTTTCTGTTGCTAGTGTCAGTGTCCAGAGGGACCTCTGTAAAGTTAAGCTCTGTGGCAGCCAAAAAGCTCAAGAGCCAGCAAGACCAACAAGAAATAACCCAGATGGGCAGATGGAGAGATTGCGCTTTGTTCCCATGACTCTGGACAAAATATTGAGCCCGGCAGGAGCAGCTTCCCTGAGGCAGCCACTAGAAATTGGGGCTGCCAGGGGCATACAGATATATATGTACTCATATATACATATATACAGATATATATGTACCCTCCTCCTTCAATAACTCTGGCCTCGATCTGTAACAGTCTTGACCCTACCTCTTACCAGTGGTACACTGTTTGCAGCCCTTGTTTCATTTGTGCCTAAAATGGTTGAAATCTTTCTCTAAGAAGTGAAAGATTAGTTAATTATCCAATATTATTGCATTGTTCCCAAACACTGTTTCCTAATCTAAACAATAGCATTTGCTGGATGCTTTGCCTCCAGCTGTATCCGCAGAGGTAGGCAGGACATTAAAATGCACCTATCAAGACGCATGATCTTAATGTACTGTTGGTAATAAAACTAATGTAGTATTTTATGTGCTTGGGGGGAAAAAACCCACTCACTTTTTTACATAGTGAAAACCTTTCTTTTCCCTTCCTCCTTGCCAGTTTAGTATTAAAATACACCCATTATGGGGCACGATGAGCAATGAATTATGAATGACATTTCTTGTATTAATTCCAAGAAGTATCAAAGAGTCAGGGTAGCTTGGGTGAATGCAAGTCCATGCATGTTCGCAGAGGGATTCAGCTTCCTCCAAGAGGATGGACGAGGCCAGAGATGAAAGAAGAGGGGTCACAGCATCAGACAGCAGAGATGGAATTGGCAATCCCTGTTCGACCCCATTCCTCATCCTGCCTCCCTTGGAGTCAGCACTTTGCCATCATGAAGTCTAGGAGAAAGGATGCAATTCAAACCAACTTTTACCCAGAATTCACAGATCCCAGACCCGAAGATGGCCAACGGATGTTAGTGTCCATACTACCATCATGAGGTCTGTCACCACGAGGGACCCTCTCCTTATGGCTACTGTCTCTTGCAAGAGGTGTAGAAATGTGATGGTGGGTGCGGGAAAGACCAAATCTTTGCTTCCCAGGTCTGTTCGGGAAGCCTTCTGTGGCTGGGATTTGGAAGGAATCATGTCCTTCCTTCACAATGGGGACCGAAAGTTGGTGGAGAATTTCCTGTCCATGGTTCAGGGCCTGGTGGCTGCTCCCAGCACTTCCCTCCGCTATGGCAAGGACATACTACAAAAGCTGAAGGTGGTCCTTGGGCTGATAATGGCAGACAGAGTAACTTCCAAATCCTCCCAGGTGTGATAACCCAGGAAATGGGATTTGGTGTCCAGAGACATGTGGGCCTTTGAACTAATTTAAATAGTAATTGTCCCAGCCTGGGATTTCTGGATTTCATTCAAGACACCACACTCAGTAATTGTGCTGAATGTGTCCTCATTCCTTGACCTTGTCGCACAGATGGCGTTGTTCTAAGCAGGTTTCTACAGACTACAACTAATTAAGCAATTAATTAGGAGCTTGCACTTACACAGAAGCTATTGTAAAGCAATAACTTCAGTGACCTTATGGGACCTTGCCACAACATTGGTCCACAGACTGTCCAAATTGTCTTTGCTAAAGTGTCAGTGCTTCCACCTTGTCTCAGTTTGAACCACAGCTGTGACAGGTTGGCCCAGCTTAATCTGGACTCACCCTGAGCATCATTTGGGTCTTTCCTGATGTGTCTTCCAGATGTCTCGCTTATATTTGAAAGCTTTCCTTCCTTCCTGGAGAAGACCACCTTGTCCTGTGACATTCAGTGGCTATTCCTAAATTGTGGTGAACACAAATTTCTTGTTTCCCAGGGCTTTCAGTATTCCTATAAAGATCATGAATATTTAAGTCACATGGCCACTGGGTCTTGTTCTTCTGTATCTCACTTTGTTCTGTCAACACTTCAGCATTTTTCTCCGTCAACCTTGTTTCAAGCCTTCAGATATCCTGATTCTAATTGTGTCACAGAAGTGATGCCTTATGACTCCCTCCCCTATTTCTAATAACTTCTGTGTTGTATAATAACGACAAAGCCATAATACACATTTTATATATCTGCTGATTGGAAAACAGATTATGATAGAGGTTTCCAGCTCATGTATGCACTCTGGCTGGAAAAGGAATGAGCAGCATTAGTTCCCCTTCATTTCTTTATTAACAGCAAGGAGTCTCAAAGTATTTCAGGGTGCTGGATTCAGCCTGGGAAATTGGTAACATTATATACCTGTTTTTTGCTCATGAACTGCAAGTGGAGGTTTATGTTCTCCATACTGTTCTCAAAGTTACTTAGCAGAAATGTTGAAAACAGAGAAGAATGAAGTGGCATTTAAGCAAAATTCAAGGTAAGCTCAAGGAGTAACTTTTCAATGTGGCATGGGATGAATGTCTCAGTTCAGAGTTCCTGTATTCCTGTGTGAATATGAGACCCAACTCAGCCCTTGCTCCATACACACTATGTCTAAATGGGGCTTTACAGTGGCTCCCCTTCATTGAGGGAACCAGGATCTCAGGAGCAGAAAGTCCTTCATCTTCAAAAGCTTATAAGAGCATTCCTGCATCTTCTGATGATGCAGCTCTCTGGGGATGTCGCCTTTCTCTAGGATCCTTTGCATCCATAACCACTGTGTACCCAGGACACCCCATGCTTGGGCAGATGACCACTTCCAGTACTCAAGAAAAGGGAGCTAAGTAAAACCAGTGAATTTCTTCGATGTTCATTAGTAGTGGAGGTTCCTTACCTCATCAAGCAGTTTCACCAATACGCTGAGAAGGGACATTGCTCCTCCTGGCAGCAGGAACAAGCTGTGGTAGGAGTACTGTAACAACAGCACCGCTTGCTCTCAGAAGTACCTGTACTCTCCTGAAATTATATAGTGATTTGACCTCTAATGCATTTAATAATGGCACAGGTTTCAGTTGTGTTTCTTTTATCTGTCAGTACATAAAGCAGCAGTTAAGTACATTTGAAGGCTGCCTGTGCCTTTGCTAGATTTGGCATGGAGGTGGCTTGTGGTACAGCTTTGCCTCAAAAAGGGCTGAGGCTGAGTCTTCCTTCCGCTTCATTTGCAGAGGAAAAAAGGAGGGGCATCTACAGGATGACTTTGGAAGGGGACCACGACTCAGAGACTCTGGCCATGGCACAGCCTTGCTTTCCCTGTGTTGCCATCCTTGCAGTCAAGCTCTGAACGCTTTGGTGTTGCTCTCTCTGCCCCTTGGGTCCAGTGCTCCTTCTATTGGAAATTTCCCATTTACTGCGGCCCAGGATAAATGAACAATCCAATCTTCAAAGCCCATTAGGGATTAATTACAAGCAGAAGTTATACTGTTTTAATTAAAGCAGCATACTTCAGGCAGCCCATCCCTGTAACGCAGGCTTAGGATCAATGTCCTTTATACCAGAAAATATCTTCCCAGATATAAGACAGTGTGTAGAAGGGAGTAATCTGTCCTGCAGGAAGCACAGATATACTGGCACGCTCTGCTACAATTAGCTTGAAAGAGAAAACAGTGTCCTGCTGGGTGTAGTTGTACCGCTGCCAATCTGTAGGTTGAACTTAACTTTCCTCTTGTGCCATCCTGAACACTGCTGGGGTGATGGGTGAGAACCATATAAATGCTGGAAGAGCTGGAATGGAAACGCCAGAGTGTGGCAGTGTCAGAGGGGAAATAAATCAGCTTTTCATGATGTGTGGCATGCAGGAGGACATTTTTCTCCGTGCAAATGAGCAGACCAGCCCGGTGGAGCTGAGGAGCCCTGTGAGGAGCAGGCACAGCAGGGCACATCCATGGAATTGTGCCGCTGGCAGCGCTGAGATCAGCGTGTGTCATTTGGTGCCAGGGACCTTCCTGCTTATCTTTGAACCCCAGAGAAGCACAGCAACACAGATCATGTTGAAAGCCAGTGGGATTCCAGCTGCTGAGTTAATTCATCAGCACTGAAAAAGCAGCCTCAAATTCATTAGCCACTTCATAGGTAAAAAGTGTCGAAAGCAAACCTCCTGAAGATGAGAATTTTTGTTCCGTCTGGTCACCTGGCACATCAAAGAGAGCCCCCGAGAAAAGAGGGAGGAAAGAGTCAGTCAGTGGTGTGGTGTTTAGTAGGGATTCAGGAAGGTTTCTGCACAGCAAAGGCAATCAAGGCATTTGAATGGGTCCTTCATGGCAGTGCAACAACCTAAAGTACAAGCTACTTCTTAAAAAAGCCAAGAGGGTGAACAGTGAGAAGGAAAAGAAACGACTGTCTCCTCTGTAGAGGCCAGGCTTGCCGATTCAGGCACCACATTCATATCTGAGGTTTCTAGCTTTAGATGTGAAAGGTGCCACAGTTTGGCATCAAGCCTATAAATTTGGGATGTCTTTAGGAAAAAAGGGTCAAGCGGTGGGAATCTGAACTTCTCTCAACGTCGTCAATCAGACGTGCACCTCCAGTTGGAGCTGGGGAGGTTCTGTTTTGCTTTCGAAATAGCATATGTGTGAAAATTATGTTGACTTGCTGTTTGCCATAACGTGATTTGGGGGAAATAGCTGCTTCCGCTCGTTTTGGGAAGTCAGCCAGACCTGAACAATCTCACAGTGAGCAATGTCGCAGTGAAACCTGGAGCAGAGATTCCTTTTTCCCCACTTTCTCTGTTTCGTTAGAGAGCCCTGCTATTATCACAAAAAACTTTTATTCCCCCCTCTGTAACAGCTCCCTTGCGGATTTGAGGCTGTAATATTTTTGTGACCACAAAGGAAACAGCATGTTTGAAAATGATTTGATAAGGCCAAAATAATTTACCTCCTACCAAGTGTGACATATTTCAGCAATTGCTAATTAAGCTGAGAGATTGCTGTCATTGCTCTGTGCAAAGGAAAATCACAACCTCTGTGAAATCTCTTTGGCAGAATGTGCATCATCTGCTATCTCCAGTATGAGCGCAGGGTGGTGACAGTATTGTCGGCATTAAATCACCCTTCCAGTATGTTCAGCTTCTCTTTTAATCTACCAGCCCATACCTCACCAACCTGGAGTCTTCACCGTATGTGCTTGCATCTGTTAGCAAAGCAAGTAAGATCGTTCTTCCTCGCAATTGCTATGTTGAGGAGCAAGGGTGAAAATGTAGAAATGCCACCATTTGGAAACCCTGGCAAATACGTGAGCTGCTTATCCTATTAGGTGTCCAGTCTGGGGACATTTGTTGTAACAGTCAGGAGGATGCGTGCTTTCCCTGCTCCTGCAGGGACCGTGGCTCCGTACCACTGCATGGGTTGCTGGGAACAACCGCTTTTGCACTGTGCCACTGTGTGATTACTCAGGAGAGAACTGGGAGATGGAAGGCAGTGGTACTACTACAAGTAGTGATGACTAGATGCCCTGCCTGGTATTTCTTTTGCTGAACAGAGATGGAAATGTTGTGTAGTTCATATCTTTCTCAGGTATCCAAGTTAGGGATCCCAGAGCTTCCATTTTAGGGTGACCAGATGGAGCAGGGAATTATACTAGTCTGAATACAGAGAATAACTTCAAACTGACACTGTAAGTATAGGTAAATCTCAGGATAAAACTTCAGTAGTCTATATAATACCATTTTTTCCACACAAATTTCCATTCATCCCATGAAAATAGTTTCTCGGTGATCTCCCTTGCTCAGAGGCATCAGGGAACAGCAAGATCAGGGCCACTCCACAAGGGAAGGGGAGCAGGGAGCCGGGGGTGACAGTAAGGTAGGGCGATGTCCTCATCACCACAGGGAGCAGTCCCACAGTACCTGATTGCAGAACCCATTGCTGCAGTCAGAGCCCTGACAACAGGTACCTACACTTCTACCTTTGCAGAGACTGGAGAAATGATATTTGGAGCATGAGGTCTCCTGGAGGCAAGGGTCACTGATTTGGGAAGGCATTCCTGTGTGTAGGGGTGAGTTGTAATGTCTGGACTTCTACAAGATGACACATATCATAAGACCTGAAACCTACGTGGCCATGAATAGTTCAGAAGAGTTATGCAGCAACAGGATCAAATGGCCATCGCTCCTTGTAAACAAGAGATCTTCTTGCTATATTGCTATTTTAGCATCTCCTCATACTTGGTCTCGATCACAGAGGTAGTTTAAGATGATGCCTTGCAGAGTTTGGTGTCTGGTGTCTGCTTTTTTACCTTCAGCCTGTGCTTGTGAACATCTGAAAAGAAATTGCTCTTTTAGCTTAAGTGGTAGAGTTTGTGGTAGAAAACCTGGAGGAAATGGGGCCAGGCTGTGCAACAGCTAAGGGACAGCGCTGGAAGAGTGTGAAGGGCATTGGCGTGAGTGGTGCAAAGCAGCAAGGACAAAGGGACACTTCTCTTAGGGAGGAAAAGGAAAATCTGGCCATGGGTGGGGGAAAGGATTTCTGTCCCTTTTGATTAGGAAGCTCTGACAATGTAAGGAAGACAGGAAGCCTAGGTAAGATGGAATGTTTAGGTATGACATCTCTGGGGTTGGTTTTACAGCCCTGCAGATACAGAAGGAAATACCGTGTTATATATAGTAACTATTTATATTTAATTTCTGCACCACTTGCATAGCAGAATCATGGAGTCTGTTTTGGGAGACAAAGAGAGAAGAAAAATCAAAGCAGCAACCTTGACACATCTGGGAAGCTCTTTCCTCATTGCCAGCATTTTAATCACTATGAAAGGGGCAAATCGACTAACGCAACCTGTGCTTGCATTGGGAGGCTCCATCTCCTCTCTCCTCACATAGGTTCAAGGGTCACTGAGCTGTCAGGAGTGAAGGGGTAGGCTTTCAAGAGGAGGTGAATTTTACTCCAATATCCCTGTACTGTCACAGCAAGCATTTACAGATGAAACTGCAGCTTATAGCTGGTTGCTGTCGTTTTCTGCTGTGTCTTTGTCTCAAAGCTCTTCTTGTAACCAGGCAGTGCTTCAACCAGTGTCGGAGCATGGGAGAAGCAGAAGATGGGCAATGTTCCTCCTTCCGTCACTCTTGGCAGGTTGTGATCCTTCTTTTCTGCAGCAAAGACCTGGAGCAGGGCTGAGGTTAGGAGGTGTCAGGAGGGAGCAGGCTGTGCTGGGAGGAAGGACTCCTATGCTCCAAGGCAGTGGAGAAAGGAGAGGCACGTTCTGGGATGGGGGTGAGCCCCTGTCCATGAAAGGCTCGTGAATGATGTGGAGTCCTTGAACCAGCTCAGGCCCCTTTGCGGGTGAATGCCACTTCATGTGAAATTATGTGTCACTCTTGCCATAAAGTCCGCTGAGGAAAATCCTGACTTCTCACCTTAAAATGAAATAAGCTAGTGAGAACAGTACTCTGAAAGGCATAAACAGCCATGCCAAGAGCATCTCACCAGGGCATTTTCGCCAGCCCAGCAGGAAAGGATGTTCAGCTAAGCAGCCAGAACAAAAAGTGCTGCTAAAGGCTGCAGTTAAGTATTTTAGTTGCTGTTTGGATGTATGTATGGCCGAGACATTGCTGATTCGTTTGTGATGCCTGAAATCCTATTACTTGCTCAAAGACCAAATTGTTCTGCTTTGCGTATACAAGAGAATGCCTCTTGCGTTTCTCTGGTGAATTGATTTAGGAGAGAGGGGAAACATATTTTGGAGAAAGCAAGTTAAAGATTTTTTGTTAATGATAAGTGGCTGAGCATAATTCAGTTTATTACTAATTCCAAATAAAGGAAACAGAACCATGATGTCATGTCTTTTTACCTCCATTCAAACATTTCATCTCCTCTTTTTCTGACTGAAATGACTCATAAAATCATAGACATTAGGCATGGCAAAGACCTTTAAGTTCATCTTGCCCATCTGTCTGCCACCACTGGGTTGTTATTTAGAATGGTAAACAAGAAAACCACGTTAGAGACAGACACAATGTTCTCTTAAAGAATGGGGAGTACGAAGATATTCTTTAGTCATTTGTGTATATCACCCCGGGTCTGAGACCACGGACCGTGAGGTCAATGCGAATTAAGTCAGCGCCACGTGGTGTCAAATGGGGCTGAAACAGATTTCGCCTTTCTGGGCTGAAAGAGTCTTTCCACAGGGAAAGAGTTTGTTTCCACCCCTACCCATTCCCCCTCCATGTCTTCTTGCTTACATCACTTCCCACAACTCTTTTGTCATGTGTCACTTTTGATGACGTCCTTTTAGATTTAGTGGCTCAATTTTCAGAGCTACTGGTTTTCATGAGGCACTGGTTGAACTCACTGGGAACAATAAAGCTCCACAGCATCCCAGAACAGGGGGCATCTGTGACTAGAAATACCTCAGGTTGAACAGTCAAAAATACAGCTGCTAGAAAGAGAGGTGGTCTGCTGGGAATCCAGATTATGAGAGGCAGACCTTGCAACAAAAGCTGGCAGAGGAGAAAGGGTCTGTTATCCCACCTTTGTACAGAACCTGGCATACCTGGACCCTGAGCCCCCTGAGACAAGGCTGAGGGACACGTGTCGAATCACTGCCTTTCTGTGGGGCAGGGACCCTCCTTAAGGGCTATGGGGTTGTGGCGTACCAACTCACCTCTGGGGCTCCTACGTGCAGTACAGGCGACCTGTATATTTATTCAGCGGGTGCGTTGCACCAGTGCCTCGCAGGTAGGAGCTGAAATCACACGCAAGCCAGTCACACTCCCTGCCTCTCCTCCTTACTCATTCATTACTGCTCTTCTGACATCTGTGCTGTCGCTACTGACTGCAAGCCTAGGTCCTCTGGCTGCTGTCCTGAGACCATTTTTTTCCAATACAGCAATTTTTCCAATTACAGCAAATACGGCAATACAGCTTTGCATCAGCAACTGCCAGTGCGTCCATTTGGGCAGTTACCTTTTCAACTCGCTTGTTTTCTGGCGAAAAAGGTGATGAGGTGGTGAGGTCATGAGAACCCACTGGAAAACATTATCCACAGGACAACACGTGCAAGCCTAATANCTGTTTTCTGGCCACAGGTGTTCTCTAACGTCATGAGAACCCACTGGAAAACATCCACAGGACAACACGTGCAAGCCTAATACATCTCTGATGATCTACATCTATTCTGCTCTCAGGATGCTTGAGGGGTTCACTCCTTAGCTCCCAGCATCACTTTTGCTGTGGCCTCAGCAGCATGTGGACATGGGCTAAGCCTTCTCTCTCTAGCACGAGCGACTGGGACAGCCCATCCTTCTGCTGAGCCTCCCCCACAGGGATGCGCTGACTTCTCCGATTAGCTGTCTGTGGCGGGGATCTCTGCGAGAGCTCACTGCCTCTGAGCCCCTGCGAGGGAGGATCATTAACATGCAGCCTGCCTGCCTGTGGAAAATGATATCTGTATACCTAGCAGCAAAGGATAACCAAATCAACACCCAGTCGGACTCCATTAACATGGCCCTCAGGAGGCAAATGCCTCTTAACATGAAATTACGTGCCACTGATCACTTCAGCGGCCAGGGCTGCCGATTGGTTCACAAGACAGTTTTCCTCTAGTGAAATGTGTTCAAACAGCATCTTTCACAGCAAGTGAATCCGCTTCCTCAGAGGCGAGCTTGAAATGAAGGGTTGTCTGTGGGCAGTTTCCCTGCAGGTGCTGCAAGAGGCACAAACATCCCTAATGTCAGAAAAATGCCACCTGTGTCCTGGATTGGAAGTATTCCCATGTAATGGTATATGTACCTCTGTTTTGCCTTCTTCACACCTCCTTTCAAGCCCCAGCTGGGAAAATGGGCAAGAAATGGGCTGAAGGTCAGTTTAGGGTCCCCCAAAACTCAAAATTGTGTTACGATGATCTACCACCTCAGAGGAGAGCCAATGGTGCAGTGGCAAACTCCACCAGATGCTGCTCCATGGTGGTGTTGACACAGCAGCGCTGGGCAGTTTGTGTATAGGTTAGGAGCAGGGAACTCATTTCTGGTGCAAAACCCCAGCTAGGGGGAAAGGCAAGTCCTCTGGGATCATTAAACCCATTTTGTCATGGCTTGATTCTCCCTCAAGTCAAGGGTAACACTTGCCTTGGCACTTCCTTTGTTCATCTTGTAAAATTTCTTGAGTAAGTATCCTTACACTGGGAATGGCTGTGCCCAGAGATACCCCTGGTCCCTTCCCCTGGCTATGTCCCATCCTCAGAAACTCCCTTGCACTGAATCCCTTTCAGTTTCTCCTGACCACAAGGAAATTTCCAAGCAGTAACCACTGGACAGCCGTTCTGCAGGAATTTGTGGTTCCCACTCTCCAGGGTTCAGCTCAGCCTCCAGCTCCCAGGTGCCTCCCGCAAGGAGGCAACAGAGGAACTTTTTGGGATGACTTTGCAGGGCTTTGTTTACACAGCCCCTGTGGGTTAGCTGTGGCTTTCATGCCAGCGTCTCTACGACAAAATGAGCTGCTGGTCCCTCAGCCAGCAGCAGCTGTCTAGGCCACTTGGGCTGGGGGGTGCAACCCAAACAAGGGAGAAGTCCTTTCTGTTATCTCTGCTAGTGAAGACATGCCAGCAAAGGCAGTAATGGGTCCCCCTTGGCTTTGACAGTGCTGATGGTGCTGATGTTGGATCACCGTGAGGGAACATTACATGGCTTTATATTTGTGATTTACATAGATTGCATTGTAGAGGTTTACAGTCTAATATATGTATTTGCTGCTCTGTTGGGAGCTGTAAAGAAGAAAATCATGTAATAAAGAGCCTTCTGGTCCTGTCATAAAATTCAGCATAACACATATTATTATCTCTGCCTGTGCCAGCCCTTCCTTCTTGCTGTTGCCTACATTTTCAGTGTGTGGCAGTGTTACCAGCTCCTGAATGCCAGCTAAGTCTCCAAGCTGCTGTAGATCAGAGCAGAGAAAAAGTCTGGAGAAGAGGTGAACAGGAAGAAATGCGGGAAATGCTCTTCAAGGCTGTGAAAGGCAGGTGCAAACAAGGAAGGAATAAACTTTTCTCCACATCCACTCCAGGGTGGCTAGAAAACCACAGTCCTAGGTTGTAGTAAGGTGGCTCTGGGTTCGGCTTTAGGAAAAGCTTTCTAGAGGTAAAAAGGGGGAAATGACCCATCGCTTTACCTGGGCAGAGGATGGAGAACAGTTTCGATGAACAGTCAAGAATGGCTTTGCAGCTTTTATAGGCAGAGCTTAAGATTTCTACAAGCTTATAATTGTTTTGCTAAAGTCCTCTCTGATGCCGGTTTGATATACACTGGAACCGATTTATTAACATGCCTCTGCTCTGTGCTCTGTAACTAATTTCAGCAAAAACCCCATCATAATAATGTTCAATTTCACACAGCAGCAATCTCTCTCAGTCTTGAATTAGTTTACTGGCTACTTGATAACTGGTCCGTTTGCAGCCTTTTCCAAATGAGCCTATTTACAAATCCTGGAGTGGGCTGCTACTCCTGTCAAGATTGCCACTCAGCTTTGTTAGAAAGCATAATGCCAGCACTCTTTCAAGCCACAGAGGCAGGTGGATGCGACTGAAAAGTAGCTCATTTCTTCAAGGACCATGGTAGAGTTTGCAGTAAAGACCTGGTGCCTGCCCCTTCCCACCAGTAGTTTCTTCATCAACTGGAGCAAAAAAAATTTTCCGTCCTGAGAGGTCTTTCCAGATTTCAAAAATTTGCCTTAGGATGAAATTCCAGTTCTGAACTTTTAATGCTTTTCATGAAGAGATGGAAAAGAGGTGGATCTGATGATTAAAAATCAACTTGCAGGTGCGGAGACCCTGCCTTACCAGGTGACACTTCTCCATTGGCCATAAAAAAGTGCATTTAAGACTCTAGGGTTTAGTTTTCAACTTAAGTTCTATACTCTGTTTCTGAGTAATGGGGCAGATCATGACTCTGAGCTGGTTCCTTCTGAATTATTCTTCTTCTCTGTGAGCTGCTCTTTGTGCCATCTACACAGTCAGATTTTGTTTGATTCCCTTGCTTTCAAGTATAGTGTTCATCTTTGCATCGTCGTCTATGTCTCACTTCTTCTGCAGGTTTTGTGTCCTTTGATTAGTGAAGATAATCTCACCGAAGTGACCAGAGAGCCCTGTCACATTTGTAACTTGCTCAGATTTGCTTGGTCTGATGTCATATGGAAACTGTATATAGTGTACTATCTTGGCGACTTTCCTAGATGGTGAGCTAACTGCCTTTGCAGGATTGCTGAGTTCAACATTGTCTATTTTTGGAGTAACATTTACTTATTTGGTGCTTTATTATATTAGCCCCCTATATTCTGAAAATAAAAGGTGGTTTCCTCCAGCAGGAGGAAAACTGTTTGCCATGTGGGTTTCTTAATATTCAGTAAACCCATTCTGAATGACTAAGAATAGTTATCAATTCATACCAGCAGGCAGTGTTGATATATTTACGGCCATCAAAAAGGGTTTGACAGCTCGTCCAAAAGCAGAGTTTTTTCTTTTATTTTTTTTAGCTCCCTGCAAAAAAAAAAAGAGTTCAACAACAAGAAAAAACGCTTCAGTGGGAACGCACTAGGCAAAGCAAAACAAAAGAAAACCCAAGTTTGCAGCTAAAAGGCTACAGGTCTCCATACAGAATTACTATCCTGCTTTATATTTATGTTCTTGAGTGTGTACAGGACTCCCTGCAGGAGCATCCTGGGGCTTCCTGGCCATGGTGCATCATGGTGGAGAGGCAGTCCCAGTGAGGACAGTGGTCCTCAGATGAGAGGGAGACATTCGGCAGGCAAGCTGCAGCTGCCTTGGAGCAGCACTGCAGCAGAGCATTGGAACTGAAGTATTTCCTTTTTTCTCGGCACCTTTTTACACATCCCGAGGAAAATCTTCACGGAGAGCAGTCATGTTCTGTCAAATTCCATCTACAGGCAAACAAACATAAAACACATCGAGAGAAAATTCCCAGCCAGGCCCTGCTGTTTGCTTCTGTAAATCTAAGTTTCTGCTTTGCAAGTTTACTGGTGAAGAAAGGGCTATGACGAATTCCCCCTCAGGGGTCTGTATTTCTGGGCTGTCGGGGCTGTAGATCTATGCCAGCTGACAGCTATTTCCTCCATTGCAACTTATCCACTTACAACAGGAGCACTTTTAGTGTGTGCTCCGCTAGCAGTCACAGCTATTTTCATCACCCTCTTTTGCGAATTCTGCATTCTGCATATCCCCCTTTTGACATGCACGTCCTCTTCAACCGGATCATGCAAGCAAACAGCTGCTTTTGCAGCACCCCTATCTGGAACATTGCTTCAAATTACAGAAGGCAAATATGTTTATTAATATTTAAGATCTGTCAGTGACTATATTAGCCAGGCTGATGGTTCTGCTGAGATCTTCACTGCAAAAAGAAATGAACGAAGGAACAAAACGAACAAAGGGATCTGGGATCTCTAAATCACTCTTGTTCCATGGCAACCTTCTCTGAAGACCAGAGGACTGTTTAAGGGAAATAGCACAATGTCCTTGCCCTGCCCTTTTTACACTTCCCAAGGCATCAGTTGTTTCCCGCTGCTGGAGACTATGTGTAGGGGAGCCTTGCCTGACTTGTTGCATCTGTTCTTTCATGTTATGCAAACTCTTATTTTTTCCTGGTTCAGACCTGCTGAAGGACAGCAGTACTGCCGATGGAGTAAGCAGTGATCGCCAGCTTATTTGTATCTCAAAGAATGGACTCTTCTCCAAGCCTGGCAGCATCAGAAATGACATTTCCAAGGATTTACATATGAAATGAGAGCACTACCTTCAATCCTTACTTGGGTTCTTGGGTACCAAAAAAGCAGCCTGAATGCCATTTGGGCTTTGTTTCATAAGATGGAACCACAGAATCAAACTTGCCTGGAGGTGTCCTGTCCTTGGGCCACCTCAGGTCTGCCCCACAGGCAGCACCTCTCTGTTGCACCACTGGAGAAACTGGGGGAGCACTGGCAGACGTCTCCGGGAGCTTGCTGCTTGGAAGAGGCAGGCACTCACTCTACCAGCTGTGCAAACTGGGTGAGAGGATGCCAGAGAAGAGCCTGGGGAAAGAGCGAGGTTTGTCATGGTTGGTGCACCTGCAGTCTCCCTGCCTGTCCTGCCTCTCTCTTCCCCAAACCTCTTGTAGGTTTTCTGTTATCCCACAAGGACTCACCTATTGCTTTCCCTTAGCAGGGACCACGATAGGGACCTCTCATGTATGTGGCTGCTAATGTTGCTTAAGCTCATAGGGGATCCTAGGTTTTTTGAGGCGCACTTTGCCAGACCTCTTGAAAGACTTGATGCACACTGGCTCTCAATCTCCCTTCGCCTCCTGCAGAAGCCTGTTCTAACCTCTATGTGCATGGAAGGAGCTTGAGAAACCCTCCATGTGCCTCCGCAGCAAGCAGAGCATTGCGCACCAAAAACATGGACAAAGTCCAGTGCAGTTTAGGATGGTGCTTTACCACATTTGTATCCTCTCCCAGCTGCAGTTGTGCCTCATCACCAAGTATCCTTGCTCTGAGGAGCTGCCATTTCCACCCGTTCATGTTCAAACACCAACCAGAGGAAGAGCAGGCCACCTCGACTCAAGGCTGGGACTGAGGGACCTAAGCCTGTTCTTGGTTCTGCTGCGTGACCTGAGATTTTGCTTTCCCCTCCTCTCCATGCACTGTACTCTAAGATGACTGATGTAAAGAATAGATCCTGTTCTTTGAGGCAAGACTCCTGACAAGGCACGTTAGTGTCCTTGCAGTTGTCTAAGGGAAGGTTGTGGGAAGAGCTGGTGCAGGCACCAAGAGGTGTCTCAGATCAGGCTGCTGCCGCCTGTGTGGCTTCCCAGCAGAAGTGTGTTGCTAAGTTCCCCAAACAGCCCTGGGAGTGTGTCATTCTCTGTGTGGGCGGGTGTAAAAAAACTGTTTCAGAAAGTTTCAAAGGAAGCTTAACAACAGTGAGAAGAGCTGCAGCTCCATGCAAATAGCCCAGGCCCATTTGCAAAACACGAATGCCACCCCCGCTCGGCACAGAGATCAGCTGACAATGGCAGGAAAGCTGTAATTTCTTCCCTAAAAACAAGAATGATCTTCACTCAAAACTTGTTCCAAAGGGTTTTGTACTCTTTTCACCGCTGTCATCTGGTTTACAGTGATTTTATTTACATGAGATATTTTACGTACATACATATGTGTCTGTGTCCAAGTGCACATAGGTTTGTATGCACCCAAGATGTCCCCTTGCAATTAATTCAAGCAAAGGTTGGATGTGTCCCTCGGCACACCCTCAAGAGTCAAGTGCAGGAAGAGCTGAAGGGAGTTACGCTTAAAACTGTGAAGTGGTTGCTGAACCTGGCATGCAAGCCATGTCCTGGGTCTCCCAGATCACTCTGCCCACAAGACCAGTGATGACCAAACTGGGATGATGCTTTCTCAGAAACTCTGAGGATGGGTGGTGGTCCATGAACCAGTGAAGTGGGAACCAGTGGATTAGTCCACACTGACTACATCCTTGTTAATAAATTGAATGTGCCCAGGGCTGTTCTGTGGCGCTGAAGTCTGTGGGCAGGAATGGTCTATGCCCATTCTGCTCTGTTACCTTTCGTCAGGAACAGTGTGATGTGTGAACAGTCAAGTTCCAGTCCCAGAACATTAACGAGGATTTTCTAATGCTATTACAGGTGCCGATCATTGGTTTTCTGGCTGCTGTTGCCCTTGTTTGATGGTGCCTGAGTCTCTTGCTGGTCAGTGCGTGGTTCTTAGGGTAGTTCATCATCACCGTATTTTCCCTCTGCTTGCATGTGTGCTCTTATCCAGTTGCACACTCTGCTTTTCTGTCCTCTGCCTTCAGATGCATCAGTGAAGCAAGAGTGAGGCAAGGGGAGAATAACAGCCCTGGCACTGGCCACGGGTGCTGGTGAGGCAGAGTCAGTGCTAGCATTCCCATGGGTTTGAGAAGGCTGCTGTCGCGAAGGGTAGAAGTCAGAGCTGACCGAGCGCTCAGTGCTTTTCTGGATCAAAGCACCCTTGCCAGTCCACTGTGGGAAGACCTTCCCATTCTGTTGAATTTTCCAGTAGGAGATTTTTGGATATAACATACAAATGACAATAAATTTCAAATTCCAGAGAAGTTAAGGGGCACCAAAGAGAGCTGCTTGTGTTCTCCTGCTATTTATTCTGGGCCCTTAATTGCAGCAGGGCTTTTTATTTTTTTTTAGTCTCTTGCAATTACAGAGTACTTCCCCAATGCTACGGTTTGTAAATTGATTTCTCTCTTTCTCTCCCCCCCGCCCTTCTCTTTCACTGTTTCTCTCCTTTGCTAAAATCTTGACTGGCATAAGCAATTAGCCACCCCTGTCCTCTCTGCATTTGACACTGTTCTACTGCCAGATAAGCAGCTACATGTAAAATGAAAATATCAATGCTGTCCTAACCATCTGCATGTGAAGGGGAAGTGTCATTGACGTCCTGAATGATTGGTACAAATGCAGGCTTGGTCTTCAGGGAACATCCTTGACTTCTCTTGCTTGGTGGCTCTTCTCCTCCCACAGACTCAGCTTCAGTCCCTGTTTGTCCCAGAAAAGTGAAGTAAACAGCAGGAGACAACCAACAAGTTAGTGGGATGTCTGTCGGCAAGATCCCCAATCTCTCCTTTCCACTCTTTACTTGCAGGGAGTAATAGCCAGGTTTGGCACATGGAGACAGATAAACCCAGATCTGCTGAGGGAAGACATCTCAGTGTGATGGATTTTCCACAGTGTCGTGAATAGGCTGCTCTTCAGTCACCCACCTTCCTACTTTATAGCTGGTCAGGTATCCCTATGCAGCAGAAAAAGCTTCACGTGCCTGCAAGGCAACAGGTTTTAAACATCTTTGGGTTCAAGCCCATTATCCAATATAATAACTGCCCCATCTATCATATTAACTTGTCCATCTGATTTCAGAAGTCGAACTTCTGGTAACAGAAAAAGACTCTGCTTTCCCACATCAGGGTATCAGCCTTGATTTCTAGCCTATGCATTCCTGAATTTCCTTGGAGGACCTTCACATGATTTTGGTTTGCAGACATACGTCCTGGATGCTCAGCCTGGCTCCACATGGGTAGGCTGTGTCGCTGAAGCATGACTTTGTAGCCGTCGTACAGCCCTGCGCTCAGAAGCTGATGAAAAGCCTGACTTGGTGAGAGAGGAGGAGGGCATGCATCTTCCAAAAATTCCACTTACTTTATATTCCTCAGCAATCTTGTAGCACCTGGCATGCAAAAAAAAATATTATTACTGAGGTAATTTAGCATTATTTTTAATAGCAGAAACATTGAAAGCTGACAGATTGTGTATCCTTAGACCATGGGGAACCCTGCAAAGAGCTTTCTTGCTTGCTTACCTGTGCTCCTGTAGCATGTAAACAAAAGTACGTGTTGTGCTCTGGCCCTTTATAAGCAAGAAAAGAGCTTGCTTGGAATTAATAAGTCAATTAGAATAATGAGAAATTTTAGCAGCAGGTGCAACTTAAATAACTATATCCTTTTCAAGAAGGAAACCAATATGTATTATTAACCGACTGTATTATTAAAGCTACTGCCCAGTATTTACAGTGACACTGGTTTTACACTGCTGATATATCTGTAACTCATCCACTCACTTCAAGACACTTAGAGGGATCTAAACTGATCGTTCTTTCCACAGATAGATTATTCATTCCAGTGTAATGCGAGTGAGTATAAAAACTGAGACCCTGGATTAAGATACAGACCTAGGAACGTTCCTAACGTTACTCTTGTGTGTAGCTGGCCTGAATTCAGTACTCTATATGAGATGCAGTTATTCTGCCACTTGAAGCCCAGTGCTGGTTAAAAATGCCTTCTGCCCTTGAAAGCCACAACTATCCAAATGCATATATTTTGTAAAAACTGGAAAAAAAAAAGATAAATTATTGAAATTCCATCCACTCACCATAATTTAAATCATGAGCTCTCTTCTCTTCTTAAAAACCGCTGCTTTTAAGACTGGTGTTTCTACTCAGTGATCAGTCTATGTGTCCAAACTGCAGAAACGGTTTTAACTTTCAGCCAGCCACAGAATGGTGGTAACAGTCAGTTAATAAAATACATAAACAAGTCCTGATTTTGCAAATATTCAGCTTAGTTGCTGGCTGGGGTTAAGCCACAACATATATTTAAATATTGGCAGGTATTAGTGGCCATATTTTGGCTGTTCAATATGTGTCAATAAACTATTGTGCATCTGCTTTTTCCAAGTCCATCCCCATCCTCCAACATGTGGAAAATGATATTTTGCCACTCAGGTTTGGGATGGCAGGACTGAGACAGTAGCTTCGTTTCTTATAGGAGAAATTTTCCCTCTTTAACTTAAATGCCATTATAGACTTGCACTGATGCAGAATGTGAATATGCATGTTTTATTCAAGGTCAAGAGCGGCACATTTCAGTGCACATTGTTTGAAAATTAGCTGCTATAATTATTTCACTAAACCTGGTTCACCTTTCATCTGCCATTAAGCCATGTTGGGTGTGCTAGTGGTTTCCTGCATTTACATTTGCATCCCAAAGAAAAGAAGCTTTGCAGCAGATCTGGATAACCCCAGGGCCTTCTTCCAAATGTCAAATGGTTCCTGCCCTTGGAAGTTCAGGCATGAATTCCTTCCTGGCTTTCTTGCAGCAAAATTAAACTGATGGTTGTTGATAGGGAGGGCTCCAAGGAAGACGAATTTCTCTGCTCTGCAGAGTACCTACTGCAAGAGGGACAGGGATGCCAGTGGGGGGAGACCTGGGCTATAAAGGTCACTACTGTCACCTACCTCTTTTGGGTTTACACACATCTTCATACCCTCATTTGCTTGGATTTCAATAATTCCAGCAATGCCCATGTCCAATTTTCTATAATTATTACATTCCCTTTTAAATATATATTTGTTTTCTAAGTACTAACAGGACCTTGTGGCACATAGTCTCATGAGATGCATTTCTGCTTTTATGCTTTGCTGTAGGCATCACTCCACCTTGCTTCCCAGCCTTGGCAATACCACATGCATGTCCTACCTCATCTGACCGTACACTACAGAAAAAAGTGCTCACTGGGGCTCAGTAAGAGATATCCTTGTGAATGAACACTTCCAGCCCAGTGGAGGTGTTCATGCAAATGTGTCAGGTGCCTTCTCTTTAGCTCCCCATATTCTCCCAGGCATCACTATTCTTTTGACAAAGCATTGAAAACTTCAGATTTTGTATTGCAAATTGCAAACGCAACAATAAATCACAGTAAAATGTTAATGGAAGTAAAGAAAGGAGTTGGGCATGAGAAATGCTATCGCTAGGTGAATATCCTTATGACATGAAGAGGTTGATATCCTGTTGGAGTAACCTTTCCAGCAAGCCTCCATTATGGATAAGCTTCACGTTGCCTTTGCTACTATGAAAGGAAAGCACTTCTTCAGTAGCAAGGGGGAAATTGAGCGATACTCTTGTCTGCAATTGACTTAGTCAGTCTGCCTTTGCAGTTGCTGAAGTAGGAAATCCAGTGTTAGAAAGGAGCAACTGAACTGAAGAAGGAAAAAATTACCGTTAGAGCTGAAGACCAAAGGCGTTCTCATCAACATATAATCCTAGACTCTGAGAAGTCACACATGGACAGCTTCAAGAGGATTATCATTTCCTATGTACACTCAGCCAGCTCCTCTCTGCCACCCCAGCCAGATTAAACAGTGATTTTCCAGACCGAAGCTGAGAGATATCAAAAGAGCTGGCCCCAAAATGGGCACAAACCTACAAAGGAATTCAGATCTAAAGGGCTTCTCTAAGGAGTCGGATTTAAAGAGCTGCTCTAAGCAACCTGTTCAAAGTTGGGAAGGGTCCCATCCACTTCACCCAACTTCAGATCAGACCCCAGAAAAGCCAGAATTGAACAGGACATCTTGGGAAAAGGGCCTGAGCTCAGGACCCCACTCGGGACCAGTCAGTAGACCTCACAAGCCCTGTTGCTGGCAAGTGTCAAAAAGCAACCATCCCTCAAAGGCTGTGAGACTGGTGATGTAAATTCACACTCCTCCATCCAGCTTGTATGCAGGGCCACAATGCCGTAGGGGTGTCAGATGCTGCTGCATGAAAAGCAGGGAGACAACACGATGGATGTAAATCTGCCTTGTTCCACTCAAATAGGCACAACTCCCTTGCTTTACCCTCCCAATGGCATTTCTGCAAAATCAAAAGCTTTAGGGACCAAAGAGAGAGGCAGAAACAAAACAAAGAACTGTCTGAGAAGATATGCCCTTGCACTAGCACTCCAGTTTTTCAGAAAGCCAGTGTTTTACTCTGGAAATAATTTAAGGCTCTCCAAAAGCACGGGGAGTCTGAAAGCAGAGAGCAAGGTAGCCTCAAATTGCTGTAGATATCCCTTTCATTACTTTCCTCGCCGTGGGCAAGGGCCGGAACCTTAGTTCTCTCTCACATGAAGTTAAAGAGAAAGCAAGATGATTTTTAAAGAGCACTGAAGTGACTCAGCCTAATTGCTCCAACAGCAGCAATGGCAACTGAAACACACTCGAGATTGCTGTTGTGACCTGGTGCTTTGCTCCAAGCCACGTGCTTGCAAATAATAAAACCACTCTTTCTCCCTAGTGAAGGGCTCATTTGAAAGGGGACTCATTCCAGCCTGGTGACATAGCTTCTTCTATATTCAATATTGATGTTTTTCTTTCTGTGGAGCCATGTCACTGCCTGTGTCTCAGCTGGTTCACAGTTCACACACTGTTCAGCTCAAAAGGGATAATAGCCCGTGAAGTGCCCACCTACGTGTGCCAGAAAGCAGCTCCCCTGCTTTGGTACATATATAGGGTTAAAGGTGCCCTGTTCATCACTCATCACCCAGTGAACAGCTTAGCAATGGACCTTTGCTGACTGGCTGATCTAGTGGTCTGCACACCACTCGCAATCTGTCCTGCTGTCCAGGGCTACCAAAATTGCAAACAGTTGTGGATATTCCACACCACCTTCCAGAGATGTCAGGAGGCCTTCTGGCTTCAAAACTTCCTTGTTCCTGGCACTCCAGTCCTTCCTTATCATCCCAGATGTCTCTGGACACTTGAAGACCCTTTTTCTGCCCAGTACCAGACTGTGGGACGTATTTGCCCACATCCCCTGAAAGCGTTCCTTCAAGTGGATACTTCTCTCAACTGCTCTTCACCCTCCGGCATGCAGACACCACAGAGCACATCTTAAATCTGTCTCAGCTGGAGCTTTGAAATGTCACAGAGACGTTTGCTGAGGGAGTCAGGGACAAAGCCATGCAGCACCCGCTCCTGTCAGGAGTGGTGGAGCTGTGCCCTGTGAGAGTAATTTCCCATCTCAAAGTTTTGCCTATGGTGCTGCTGTTTGCATGAGGAACCACAAGGTAACTCCACTGAGCAGGAATAGCCCTACCTATAATTATACTGGAAAGAAACATTTCCTCCCTCAGCAGACAGCTTTTCTGTACTGGGAGATGGCAATGTAAGCGCGCAAAAGCATCTTACCTCATACTCAGAGTGTTTTTGCAGTTAGCATCCTTGCTACTGTGAGAACCTTATCTCTGAATTGAAAGGGAACAAAGGCTTGGAAAGCACCCTGTAATAACATTTGTATCCTGTTCCAAAAAGGGTTAGAGCCTGGCCTTGTCCTGTTTTCTAGCGGAGGAGAAAAGTGTGGACAATTAACTTAGTGTGGCTACGATGCTCTTGATAACATCAGTATCTTTTTTACTGCCACCAGCACTTGTCCAGGACAAGGATCCCTATTGTGCTAGGTGCTCTACAAATCAAAGCTAACACCTTGGAAATGATAAGAAAAATGCATGAGCCTGTCCCCAAGGGCTTACAGCTTAGAAAAAGTGAGAGAGAGACAGAGAGGGAGCAAAAGGAGACAGTGGGGGAGCACTGGTGACCATGGCAGACGGCTGCTTTAGACCTCTGGCTGCACAGCTATCATGAAGTCATTTAGCACTGAGCAAATAATGAAAACAGTTGTTCATGAATATTTTAGTGGAATGTTTTCAGGAAGTATGTATTTCAATCATGAAGCATGTATTAGCTCAGTGGGGCAGAGAGATGAAAGAGAGAGAGAAGGAGAGGGCGGAGAGGAGAGCGAGCAAGCTCTGAAATAATTAATTATCACTGCCCTCCCCGTGTGAATGACTTCCTGCTGAAATCTTCTGATGGACAAATGCAACAGAGATATCAGACCAGGGCAGGTTTTGTGCCTTACTAGTGCAGCCCTCCTTTTGTAGCTCCACTGTTGCGGTGTGGAAGATGTTGAAGCATCCACCCAGTCCGTAGCTGCATCCAGACTTTCACCCTGCTCACTTGCTGCCACCCCTGGATGTGGCCCATCCTCTCCCGTAGCCTTTTGTGTAAAACTGCTGCTGCCTGAATGAGGTGGGGTTGATGCTCCTCGCCTCACCTCACCACACGGTTGAAATTGCTCTGAGCGAGCTCTGCAGACTTGGTCCCCAGGGGCAGACCAGATCTTTTTCACTTACTCTGCTCTTCCTCAGGGACCCACCTTAGGAGGCAGGTTTTAATAGCAGTCTGGCATTGCCTGCTCCCTCTCTCCATCCCCAGCGGGCTGAGCTCTTGGGAAAAACACTGGCAGAAGTCAATTCAAGATATGTGGCCTGTGAGCTGTCAGATCCCAAGGTCCACCGGTCCCTAGCCTGCCCCAGGCCGAGGTGAAGCCCACCAGCTCAGCCAGCAATGAAGGTTGTCATCCCTCTGCACTCGTTATTGCATGCTGGGGTGGGCAGAGGGCACCGGCTCATGTACTGTCGGCAGCTCAGGGCATGTAGTGATAGGACGTGGGGGAATGGCTTCAAACNAGCAGCTCAGCCTTTTTACTAGGGCGTGTAGTGATAGGACAAGGGGGAATGGCTTCAAACTAGAAGAGGGCAGGTTTAGATTGAACATTAGGAAGAAGTTTTTCACTTTGAGGGTGGTAAGGCACTGGAACAGGTTGCCCAGAGAGGTTGTTGAGGCCCCATCCCTGGAGGTGTTCAAGGCCAGGCTGGACATGGCCTTGGGCAGCCTGGTCTAGTGGGAGGTGTCCCTGCCTATGGCGGGGGGGTTGGAACTCGATGATCTTCAAGGTCCTTTCCAACCTAAACCATTCTATGATTCTATGATTCTATGAACTCATGCTGCAGCAGTGTGGCACGCTGATCCCTGCCACGAAAAGTGGCGTATTTAACAGGCATGAAGGGTTTTCAGCTGGGTTTTGCAGGAGAAAGCAAAGGCAGGCTTATAGCATTCCTCTGCCTGCCTGTATGCGGTGAAGTATTCCTGGACACGAGATGGCCAAACTAAAGGGACTCAGTTTGTGACAGGGGTTTTCTCCATAGCAGCTGTCATCCTGCCAGCTGCCCAGGGTAGCACACTCTGCTCCCAGTACCATAAAGGGAAGGGGCTGGAGAGCAAGAAGCAAAGTATTTTCAAATCAAAGGGAGCCTACCCGGACTCCTGAGGTTTGCGCTTGACAGAACGACTCCTCTGTTGAAGCAGGGCGTCCTGCCGAGGCTTTTATCCCTCTTCACAGAGAGTGTGCGGCATACAGGTCACCTCCTCCCGCAGCGAATGTGTTTGTTCATTCCCTGCCTCTCCGCAGCGGTCCCGCTCGGGGCGGGAGGTGCAGACGGGGACAGGCACACAAATACACTGCTCTCCTGCTGACAGGGACCTGGCGTCTGCAGCGGCCGCTGTTCAAGCTTGACCCGCCTGCTGCCAGACAAGCCGCCTGGCTGGGGAGGGCGGCTTTTGATTTTCATTTTTCATTACTTTTGGCAGATGCGGCGATGCCAATTAAATCACGCAGAGCGAGGTATTTATTGTATGTATGCGGCAGAATGAAGGAGAAGGAAAGAGAATCGTCTTCGTGTTCTTGTTTGCGCACTCTGGAATAATTTGATATTAAAAAACTTGGCCAGGTTGCTGATGACCCCTCAGAGCCACTAAGAAGTATCCTTATTAGCAATCTGTGCTCTCTCTGTTGGACAATCAGGACCTATGTTTGTATGCTAATGGTTTCCACTGAGGAATAACCCTACCCCTGTGGAGCAGTTTGTTAAAGGGAGAAGAGACCTTTGGGATGGCCTTTTCCTTCCACCCGTTATCATCAAAGCAGCAAATATTCTGACTGGGGGGCCCATGAATCAAGAATAAAATGGTCCCAGCACGCCAATGTAAGAATTGCTGCGGCTCTGCTCCATTCTGCTCCTTTCCCTTAGTATGGCAATAGGAGATCCAGGGAGCAAACCTGCAGCGAGAAAACAATATTATAAGGTGGTTATTGCAGACATTAGTAAAATGCTGGAGGAAGAGAAAGTACCAAAGCTAGAGAATCCTCGGGGATACATGTCTCAAGCCTCTTTGCTTTCTTCCTGAGAGCAGGAACAAGAGGTGACTCAGGCTCGATAAAGGCACATTAGCAGGATGTTCTTGCCATCATGGAGGTGAAACCAGCAGCTCTGTGCTGCAAGACCTGCAGGGATCCCTCGCTTACTCTGTTGCTTAAGGCACTGCAGGGGTGGGGTCTCGCTGGTCATTCTGTGTCACCAGCAGACCAACTGGGTTGGGAGAGGTTGTTATTAGTGCTCAGGCAGGTGACTCGCTCCTCAGCAGCAGCTCTTCTGGAGAGCTCCCATGATCTCTCACCAGCATTCTGCCCTGCTCACCGTGCAGCAGAAGGATGAGCAAAGCCTTTCCAGCTCACTCTGGCTGCTGCTGGGCGCCTTCCAGCTGCCCACCCCTGAGAAGATAATACTGCTGGATGTCTTCTATACACCCACACCCCAGCTCTACAGAGAGCTCTTTTCCTGCTGAAACACTCAGCATAAGAATGCAACATGCAACACCTTCCACCCTTCGGACAGCCTGCACCCATTTGAAAGGGTGGAGGTAATGTCCACAAAATGCAACAGCAAGATTGCTGTTTGGATAGAAGAGAGAGTGAACCAAGAACAGAGGAGCAACAAGAGAAGCAGAACTGAGTTACAGGAGATCAAAGGGGAAGAAGTCTACAGGGGAAGAGCAAGGGCTGAGATAAAGCCCTTTGATAGACTCCTCACACATGCAAGCCACTGCATTATTGAAGCACAGAACCATGTGCCTGGGAGTACTGTAGTTACAGAAGAGAAGACTTCTGTACACAAGAGATTAGGGGCTGGTATCTGCTGGCACGGCAACACTGTGGTGTGTTATTGCTGGAGAACATGAAGTTCTTGTCGTGCAGACGCTGAGTCATAGGAAAGACGGAATAGTCATTTCAGGGTGTTGACAGCTTAATACAAGGTTAGACCTTCCATTTCCATGCCAACAGCAATGGTGACAAATACAAATGAATTGTTTCAGATCAGCCGATGAACCTGCCCTGTAGTAAAAAATGAGATCTTGTTGAGTCCTCCTCTACTGAGTATAGAGTTGAGTCAAGAGATGAGCATGCCCTCCAGTTTCTTCAGCCTGCGCAGAGGTGTTGCTGGCATTAGTAGATGATGGTGGGTGTTTGGGTAGGACGTCTGTCTTACAGCATGTTTTTTTCTCCTTATTCATTTTTTCCCCATCCAAGGACAGTTTTGGGGGCTAGTCATGAAGGATGGAGAATATCTTCTCTATCCAATAGAAGATGGAGCATCTTCTACCTTTTCCCCTGCTGTGTGACTCATGTTGGAGGGAAGAGAGACCAGGGCCACTACAGTGAATTTAAAGTATCCACCAAAATGGTCTTCCCAGCATCACAAATGAGGAACAGGAACAGAGGTAGACAGAAGCAACCAAAGCAAAACAAAGACAGGTCACCATAAATGGCATGGAGCTGGTGTTTCACGATGTCCATCTCGCTTGGTGCAATGGACATTTTGAATTGGAAGAATACTGCATAATGGCCTGTTCATACATCCCAAGGCATAGCAAATTGAGTCAAAATGATGAGGCCCCAACTTGGAGCTGGGGATTGATGCCACCGCTCCACATGAGACACATACCCACATGGCTTGGTGTGGAGTCGTGTAGCCATCCTCATGGACAGAAAAGGTCCCATGGTGAGGTCTGAGATCCACTACTACCCAGGTTGGGACCACACACTGCACCTTGATACAAATGGAGCTGGAGGGTCATGGGGCAGTAGGGTTGGATGTGGACAGAGGGAATCCACACTGTCCACCACCCTTATCTAACAAGATAGAGGTAGAAAGATATGAATGCAGCTTTTTCCAAATTCAGGAGCCTACCTCCAGCAGGTCCTTCAGTGGAGCCCTGACAAAGTTATCACAGGGCTTTAAAAGCCCTGCTTTTGCCTGGGAAACAGAGAGAGGAACTTCTCCAGGCATATTTGTGTATAAGGAAATCAACAGATGAATAACACGTTGCCCAACTTTGTACAACTGTCAGTCTTCACAAAATCACAGAGTCACAGAATGGTTGAGGTTCGAAGCGGCCTTTGGAGATCATCTAGACCATCCTCCCTGCTCAAACAGGGTCAGGTGGAACAGGTTGCTCAGGACCACGTCCATTGGGGTTTTGAATATGTCCAAGAAATGAGACTCCACAGCCTCTTGGTGACCTCTGTTGCTGACCACACACCAGATGCAATATCAGGAGACTCTTACAGTCCTGAAATGCAGACTCATCTGTGGTACTGACCCACCAGTGCCAACCCAGATCCTGCAACAGGAGTAGGGGCACCACAGGCAAAAAGTACCTTGTGATGTTCCCTGAGTTAAGGGCATCTTCTTGCCACTCACTAAATGGAATCCGAAAACTAGGAATCACTTCCAGATTTCCCTTCCTGAGTAATGCTCACATTTTAAACTCTGTATCTTCAAAGAAGATACAAACAACCATCTAAACAGGAAAAGTGAAGGAGATCCTGGGGACTGAATTGTTCACTAAAAACTGGTTGATAAACTTAAGTGGTACCTAAGTAGCTGCATCCAGCCTCTAGGCAGATCATGTATTTGTCTACAATTTGTCTACATGTGTGGACACGAACCCGTCAGCTGTGTATAAGTCTGTGTGGGCACATGTCTCTGTGTGTGTAAACTAGGCTTCACCACATGTCACCTTTCCCAAATTTACTTCTCTTTCTTCACAAAATGGCAACATCTGCTTAAGGGCTAGAAGCAAAGCGGAGGGGGGAAATCATATTCTTTACCATAAACATCCAAATTCCTGTATATGCCAGGAAAACAGAATTGCCCTCGTATCGCGGGCTGAGGTCTCATTCTGAAGCGCAATCAAATGAACTGCTGTTGCTGTGGAGCTTGTCTAAAAACATCTCTCTACATTCTGCTCATTCAGGCCTTTTACGCCTGCTGTTCTCATTATTATGCTCTTGTTTTTCCAAGTGCCGAAATCTCACTCGGACATTTATAGTTTTATCTGCACTTGAATACACAATCAAACGCCACAGGCAGCACCAGCCAGGGGCTGAATCACGTCCTCACCTACGTCATATTTTCAAGTTCCAACAGAAAACATTGATAGCAAAATGATCTGATGGCTCAAACTCAGATGTTATGAAAATTGATTATGCAGAAGAGGCAGACTCATGCTGGTCTCCATTTACACCCTCTTCTCCCCATTCACACTCTCTTCTCCTGAGCCTTTCATGGGTTTCCAGGAACAAATATTGTTCCCAGTACATCTCCTTCCGCCAACACAGCATCATTAATTTGGTGGCAGTAGAAATCCCTGAACTCAAGCCACTTGTTTTCATCTGCCCCATCACCGTTCGGAAGCTCGGTGGGATTTTGGCCAGGCTGGAAGCTCCTATGCTGTTGCAGAGCAAAGGTGGTGATGCTCACAAAGAAGGAAATGCCACGTGAAGGGCTTGCTGGAGTAACATTTGGTGTAACTACACTTGTCCTTAAAGCGCAATACAAGAGACTATTTCAGACAGAGGATGGCCACCAGCCTGTCCTTTTCACTGCCCGCCCACAGGTGGCTGTTCCTGCCTCCAGGGTGATGAGCCTGTTGTTTGTTCCATTGCTTTGCTGAACAGACATGGTGAGGCAGGTCAGAGGGGCTGCCGATGGGAAGCAGCATGTGTCCGCGGTGATGCGCTCATGTTGCACAGCGCTGTGCTCTGGCCGCTAAGGGCACCAGCCTTTTTACTAGAATGAGGATTCATTGTTGAAAGAAATCCTTCAGGGGTAAGTTTTCACACTGGATTTTGTTTTGTCACTCTGAGGTGCAGCAGAGCACTTAGGAAATCTGGCAAAGCCTTGAGCAAAGCAGCAGCAGCAGCAGCTGTATATGCCAGTTTATCCCCTTTCCATGTATTGATGAAACTCTGGTGGCGTCCCTGTATCATCCTTTTGTCACTGCTACCCAAGTACTCATAGTATCTCAGCATTGCCCCAGGGGAAGTTCCATGTGGGCTAGGCATTTGCTGTCTCAAGGTCCTTACCAGCCATCCCAACTGGATCCCAGTGCTGCCAGACAGTGAGAGAGCGGGATATGGCCAAGATCTTTCACTTTTTATCTCATAAATGCTCAGGGTGGGGTTGATCCCTCACTGAAGGAAAGACATCAATCTCAAGCAAGTTATCTAGTCTCTACCTATCAATACTGGAGTGTGGATGGGAATTCCCTGAAGACGATCCGGCTGTTGGTTTGAGACACTGCAGTCAGAAGGCTAGCTTAGACTAGGTTGGATGCCTTCCTTTGAAGAGGAAAAGAAACTTAAGCATCAACAGAGATTAAGTGCAGTGTTGAGGTTTGTGTATCTGTTTAGGAGTGCCTGTATTTCAGGTGATGCCTGCTCTCCGCTGTTTCCGCAGCAAGTTCCAGACAGGGAATGGCTGCTTGAGACTTGTGTCCATTTCCTGGGCCAACTTCCCAGCAGAAATGATGGAAACCTCCAGAAGAGCTCTTCAGTACCTGAAAGGCAAGTTGCCACAGGCTGAAATTTTTATTACATTATGGACACAATGGAATTTGCAAATGCTGACGGAGCAAAGAACCATTTTTCATTTATTTAGATCACCATTTCTGCCTGTGAAGCTGTTTGATGGGACTCCATAGTCCCTTTGATGCTCTCCTCAGGATTGAAAACTCTACTGCCACATCCCAACCCCTACACTGGATGTCTTCCAGCCCCATGCTTTCCTCTGCTTATGGACACCTCCCTGCTGTCATTCATGGTTCAGAGGCAAATCCTGACTTCACCCTTTTCCCATCTGTATCTTTAGCAAAGACTCTGGAGTCTTTTTCTCAGCGTCAGTGAAAATAAGTGGTGTAAGTCTGAATATATTGCCCAGAAATTTGAATTCAGCAGAACTACAAGTTGGGCAAGTTAAAAACAGTAGCCAGAGCTTTTGACTAGAAGAAAGATAGGAGACGATACGGGAGCAGAAGCTCTTTCTTTATGAATTGCTCCTCATTCTGTGTCATTTTTTTTGCATGACACTTGAAGAAGTAAGACTCAGGGTCTGGCCAGTGGCTGCATGGAGCCTGTGCATCCCTGCTCCCTGCTGGCCATTTCTCCCATCAAGTGAAAAGACATCTTCCTATCACCTGACCAAAGGGGTCAGGATATGCTCTTCTCCTCCTACATGGAGCCATTCCTGCTCTCCAGCATCAGGGAGGTGAGGCAGGATTAATAATTGTGATCAATGTGTTTCTTGTTTCCAGATACAGCGTACCAGGAGGTATTTTGTGCGTATGATATATGAGTCACTATGGGATGTAGCAGGATTTTTTGGCCTTGCAGCTGTGGAGGTACAGTATTCATCTTCTCTCAGCTTATAAAACATGCAGCCCAGAGACATGATGAATATGTTTTGCAGAAGCTCAAATGGAAACTCCAGGGAAGTGCCTTGAAAATGTTTCTAAACAACAAGACATTCATTTTGTTAGTTAAACAAATTAAGATAAACTTTCCAGATCTCCTTACCCCTTCTTCCCCTGCCCCTCCTCACTTTCCTGGCTTACTTCCAAAGCCTCTAAAGAGAGGATTGATTGGGGGCTGGTATTTGCTCAAGCCCCTCTTTTCAGTTTGGGAGTATCCAGTCTTCATTAGAACCTGGCTGGCAAGTTGATAGTCACATCTGGGCATCCAGAGGACACAGACCAAGGGAAAAACAGGAGGCAGGGGTAGTCCAGGGATCCAGACCCTTTGCAAGAGAACTATCTCTTCTGGCTGTGCAGTGAGGGAACTTGCCTGGTGCTATGCAATGAATTATCCCCCACTCATAATTCATCTCATGTCTTGCACTTGTCCCCTGCTCTGTTTATCAAACCTGTTGGTCCCGCTGCTGCCCAAAGACTGTATTAAATTGGTTCATCAATCATCTGGCTGCCAGCCACAGTCTTGCCAGGGAAGGCAAGAAGTGAATGGATAGAAGTACCGTAAAACTCCACAGATAATATAATTTTGATTAGGAAAAGTGCTTACTGCTGCAGCCACTTTTAAGCCCATTAGAATAGCTGTTTGTATTCCTTACTACTTAAATTAAGGCACTTAGCTTTAAGAGGCTGTAGTGAATCAAACCCTTTGTTAGTAGGGCATTTGGATCTTCATTCTTGCACCAGTCCTGGCTGTGTTACCCTCCAGAGTCAAGCATCATGGGCAAGTTAATGCCAGCTAAATTTTCAGCCCAGTAATATTCATAGCCGGGGCTTTGCTTTTCAGGGCGAAGAATTAACACAAGGAAACCTTGCTTTAGTGAGTTCAGAGCTGAGTCTGCGAAGAAGAGCTCACAGAAGTCCATTTCCAGGCTGGGTATGAATGGCTGGACAAACAGTGCCTTTGTACCATTTGGCACATCAGCCCCAGAGGCTTGGCAAGGGCCCTGGTGGTGCACGATACCCCATCCCCACCTCTAACTGAGCAGAAACACCTGGACAGATGCAGGGGTTTGTCATCTCAGGCAAAGCTTCTGCATAGACTGGGGCACCTGTGGCACCTGGGGCTGCACAGAGCATCTCCATCACAGTTACTGTGGGCATCCAGGATGGGGATGTTTGGTGGAAGTGAAAACAGCATCAGTCTACTGCATCCTGCCTTGCACTAGTGTGCAGACTAGCACACCATAAATGTGACCTTATTTTTAACCAAAATTTGATGGGGTGTTTTCCTTACTCAATATTTTTATCTGAAATACTTTTCTTTTTAAATTACCTAAAATGGATTTTTTTTTTTTTCTGAGGAGTTTTAACCACAGTGGCATTGTGAAAACATTTATCGTTTGACCCAAAAACACGTGTCAAAAAGGAAGACTGAATTTGTTTTGATGCCTGAGGTCCAGGTGCTGTGGCTGGCAGCGATTACCAAGAAGGGTCCGCAGCAGATATCACTCTCTGTACTTGTGCCTACTTTCGCTCTGGAAACTTGAATTGCTGCATCTGCTTGTCTGTCTGCGGTGTTTGATTGTGGGATTAGGTGGCCAGTCCTTCTAAGTAGGCAAGTTTTATCTTTCAGCTAACACGTATAGACACTATGAAGACAAGCGAACAGCCTGACCGCTGCCTGCATTTAGATGTCTTGGTTTCTTTTTAGGTTTAATGAACATTATTTTCACCTTTTCTACCACATCAAGGAAAAGCTGGTGAGACTGGGTCTGACTGGGCTCTGTGATCTACACAAGACATTTCTTGTCCTCGTTTCCTACACAGAGTTTGCTAGAGCACAGGCATCCCTGGTGTGGAAGCCCCTAAACAGATTGTTGCTTCTCTGTTTCAGGCATCAAATGGGCTGGGTCACAAGCTGTTGGATGGGTACCAAAACCAAGGGACTTCCTCAAAGTGCGTGGAGATACCAAAGATCTAATCCCTGTTTAAAAAAAAATTCAAGAAAAACTGCTTATTAGTTGCCAGATGCTAACCTTTTAAAATTGGCTTCAATTGCATTTTGTGTAGAAACTATTTTCCAAATCTATTTAGCTTAAACCTGCAGAAAATTAATTTTCATATAGTGACATTGGGGAGTAATGGGATGGTTCTGCTAATTAGGGAATCACAACAAAGAATTTTTTTAGTGATAAGTAAATCCTTTTAGACTAGTCTTACACTGATGGAGGGGGGTTTCTGTGTTGATGATTCCTCCATCTCAATGGAGACCTTTCTGAAGGGAATAAAGGAGTATTGTCCTTCCTATGTGCCCTTTCCAATGCACTCTACATTCAGAATTTGATGTAGGATGGATTAGATTTTGCTAAGTCACAAAATATGTATTAGGTTAAAAAAAAAACACAACACATCTGAATTAGGTAATTTGTTGGAAACTAGAACTTCTGTGAAGTTGCAGGCCTGTTCCCCAAGCAAAATCAAGCTCTATCGTATCCTGTATCGTAATGCTGCAAAATTCAGCAACTCTATGGCAGCACGTGACTCATATAAGACATCTGGTTTTGGCTGGGCTGAACCTTTTAATGAGAAGCTGGATTTTCACCACAGGTCCAATGCTTTCACAAAGGTCAGGGCTGTCCTCAAAGAGCTCATCAAGAAAAAAAGCTGTTCTTTGAGAAAGAGTTTGTCGCTAGGTTGAAGATCCTATCAGAAAAAAGGCTATTAGTGCTTGACAGATCAGCCTTGTGAATCCCTTTGGGTCGCTCAACACATCATTTTGGGTAGATCCAACCTCTTTTATTGAATCCAATCAAGACATACTGTCAAGTTTTCAGATTATTTGACATTTTGGTTAATGGTTTCTTTTCCCTTTGAGTTTCCATCTATTTTTAAGTGAAAAAATACTGGTTTGAAACTGTACAAAGTTTTATTTAAAAGAGGTCAGCCCAAAATGTTGCAGAATTTTCCATAACATAACACAACATTTCAGAAATGTCAAATTGAAATGTTCCAGCATTTTCAAACTTTCCCTCCATTTTGGGGTTGAAACTTTACCTCAGTTTATCCAAAAGTTCAAATAGCTTCAGTGCCGTGCATTTACCTTCGCCTGCCAAATCTGACCTAACTTCAGTGAATAGGAGCCTCTCTGTTCAAGCCTTTTTATTTAATGCTGTGATGGGTAGCAGATGCTTGAAGAAAATCTTTGAGGAGAGCTGAATGACCAACTCTGTCTAAAGCTTTCTCTGATTTCCTTACCAAGACTTTTAAGCAACCCTAATAAATACATCCCTGATGCCCAAAGCCCATGGCATTTTTCCAGAAAGGGCTCTTCTTTTGAGTGTTTGGAGGCCCCAGACAAGAAGTTTATTAAATCCCTGGTCACCCTGGTGAGAGGTCTGGCCAAACATCCTTTGCAAAGTGAGTAGGATGCCTTCCCCATCTAAACTAAAGGACACAACACTAGGTGTAAATCTGGGAATTGTTTATATGTTGCTGTTTTGAAGTGATCATTTTCCTCCTGCCTGCAGCCTAGTCTGTTTTGCTTTTAATATGTATTGTTTGACATTGTTTCTGCCTGAAACATTTATAAGGCATTATGCTTAAAAAATTAGGTTGATGAATGAGAAGAGACGGTTCTCCTAATAAAGTCATTGACAGAAAGGCCAGAAGCCTTTTTTTTTCAGCGTGGAAGCTTGTCATTTGGCTTCTGTAAATTGCACCAAGTAGCAGGATAGTAAAAAAAAAAAAAGACAAAAATAGAGCAATAGATGACACCAAAGCAGAAAGTATCCCAGCAAATCGAGCATTTGTGGAGCATTAAAGCATTACGAATTCCTCACTCATTGTAACAAGGGAACAAAGGCTGTCTCAGAACTTATGGGGCTCATATGCATCTACAAGATCTTTCTTGTAGATGACAGATTTGTTACTGGCTGCCAGGTAACCCTGCTGATATCACACCATGGTCCTTTCATCGTGCTGCAGGACTGAGATCCACTGAAATGGCATTAGGTGGTCTTGTCAATGGGTAGATCAGTCTTGCCCAGTTTTAGCTTTCTTTTCCCTGTTTTGAGCAGGGATTTTGCTTTGTCTTGGCTCCTGGCCTCAAAGGTGCCTGGAAGGTGTATGAGAACAACTGATATTTGAATACTTCTCAAACTCCAGATGTAACTTTCTGCAGTGGCCACCCTGTTGATGTCAGTGTGACTGTGGGATCATCACAGGAGGCAATCCCCACTCAGCTGTGGTTCTGCTTTCTGTGTTCATTATTGACAGCTGTACTAACAAGCTGTAACTTTGTGAGGCTCATTGTCCTCAAGCCTAAATGCCTTGCATATAACTTTGGGAACTGCAGCTGATCAGGTTGAATTCAAAGCACCTGCTTGGGTACTCAAAGCTACATAGAAGATGTGATACAATTACCAGAGCTTCGGATGAGTCTTCTGAGCTGCTGGGAAGCAAGAGACATAGCAAGAAACACGAAAGCCACTGTGACAGCACCAAAACGGGAACTCCTCCTCCAACTGACACATCTATCTGAATGCACCACCCCCAAGAGAGAAGACCATGGCTCCAACACCAGTGGAGCATGTGCATCTTCCCTCTGATAATCAAGGGAACTGCCCTGCTCATGCTCATATGCATAAGTGTTCATCTGAATCAATGCTGAAGGAGTGTCTGCTGGCTCTGGTTTCCTAGGTGTTTGTCCTGCACTAAAGCTTGGGCCTGAGGTTGATGCAAGGTAACTGGTGATGTCTGTCCTTTCTGTGGTGGTGAACCTGGGCTAGTCCTTCCACCTAGGTCGTATGCTCAAAAGCACTGCGCTGGCAGGGAAAACTCAGCCTCTCTTGCCCATGTCCAGGTAAGAACAGATTGAACATTTCACCTGACTGAGAAGAACATTTTTGTGCAAGTGGCATGTTTAAAGGGCTCTTTACTTGCTACCTTTCCCAGGCAGGCTGGAATCCAGCCACCTCACAGAAGCAGGATTGTAATTGTGTCTGGAGGGGACATGGCAGACCCTTGGCTCACAGCCTATCTGTCCACATTCCCAGGGGAGGCTGAGCCACCTCAGAAGTCATCGTGCGTGATACATAGTATTAAATCCTAGAATATGTTTAGGCTTAAAGGCACTTAAAAATACCACTTGAGATGCCATTCATTTCACCTCCATCCTAATTGTGCAAATAACCTAATTCAACTAAAAAAAGTATATGATTTCCAACCAGTTTACTGTCATATCCCATGATCATGTTTCAACCAAGAAATGAGCATCACATCTTCATTTCCAGATGAAACAAATAAATACATTGCATTGTTGTTGTTGTGTGTCTTGCAGACAAACAAAGCAGTAGCCAAGGGGGACTTCCACCATGCAAGCTCCAGCTCCCGGCGAGCGCTCTTCCTGGCTGTCCTGTCCATCACAATTGGAACTGGCATCTACGTTGGGGTGGCTGTGGCTCTTATTGCCTATCTGTCCAAAAACAATCACTTATGAGCCTCAGGAAAGGGGGAGAACCAGCCACCACCCGGCGCCTGCACCGCAGAACTCCCCGGCAGATCAGACTGCATGATTTTCCAAAAAGATCAAGAGACAAACAAACACCTTCTGGGGGCAGGTACAGGATAAGATGGGCTTGTGCATTATTGTAGGGTGGGAAGCTGGCTGGGGTGGGGATAGTTCCATCATTTGTGATGCACAAGTCTTGCTTCTCTTCATGAACCCCCATGCAAGAAAGAAAGAAAGAAGGAAAGAAAGAGAGAAAGAGGTAAAAAGAGAAAGAGAAAGAAAAAGAAAAGAAAGAAAAAAAAGCGGAAGGCAGCTGGGGGAGGTGTGGAGAGGGGTGTTTTGCCTTTGCCTTCTTTGCAATATGGTGTTTACAAGAAGCTGGCAAACCGAGCTGTTCTCTTAATACTTTCTTGGTCACCTGAATTTTGCAGCCAGCATGAGCTTGTGCTTAGTTTGCTTGTTAAGCACAGCACTGAGATCTGGGAAAGCATGGACAGTGGCTGGTTCTCTGAAAGAGCAATATAACAACAGGAGGAAGAATATGTTTTCTTTTTTTTGAATGCAGGACTCATTTGCCTAAGAGCGAAGCAGAGACCTCAGCGTAGAATGGTATTGCCTACTCTTCTTGTGTGGATAGGTTTCCACGGAGGGAGAAAAGGAAATAAAAAATATTTTTTCTTTCCTATCCTTGTTTTTTGGATTAAGATGTGACCCACAGGCCCACCCAATGCAGAACAGCTGAGGTTACTGCATGACTTGGCTCCGCAGACTGAGTGTGAGGTCGAAGTAGCATGGGATCCGTTGTAAAATGAATTCCTCCATCCAGTCACATCGTGATAATGGCACATTCCTGTGGCGTATTGCTCATCTGGGTTGCTCCGCCTCACCGTGGAGACCTGCATAGCAGTCAGTGCAAGAAACCTGGGGGGAAAAAATGCAAACTGAAATACTAATCAATTTTAAATTAAAAATCATGGTAAAGCATGGGAATTAACCAGGAGAAGGAATGCTTCATACATTTCTGAGGTACTGTTCGTACACAGAGCAGTGGAGGAGACCGCTCAGATTACAAGCTCACAGCTCATCCGTGGACCAGGAACACAGCATAGCCATGGAGAGACAAGCATGTCCCTCGATAAGCAGTGCAATGGTACATTGTAAGGGAATTGAGCATCATCCTTACTTCAATGACTGAAGCGATACATTTATTTTCTTCTTTACTCCTTCCCCACAGTCACTCTTTTATTTTTTTTGTCTTACAGATGTACCATTTCATCCCACCAAGGGTGTATCAGCATAGATATATATGTATCTACACATATATATACAGAGAGAGAGAAACTGATCAAAACAATAAGCATTTTATTATTCACTACCTTGTGTTTTACAAACATAGTTTCTTTACCCAAGAATGTCATCAAAGACTTTTTTTCCAACTCTGTATTGTGTGTCAGTTTTACTCTGGGACATTTTTTTTCCTCTGTTTTGAGGTTGGTGTTATTTTGGTTTTAACTTGAGTTTTTTTATTTTAGGGGGGAGGAGGACAAACACATCCAAAACTATTTTTCTGCTAGTTATACCGTTTATTAAAACACATGGTATACAGCTGCTGATGCTCCGTGTGACACTTTCTTTGGATGGACCTGAAGCGTTAGACCGGGTGAAAATTGCCCTAGGACTCTGAGTTCAACTACCTGCAGAAATACCCGTATGGACCATCCCATACTGCACCTGGACCCAAAAGCCTATTGCAGTCACTGACAATTCTTCTTTTGCATTGATTTGTTGGGCTTCAAACTAAGCCTGGAGACCAGCAGTGTACTCGTATTCATCTTCATCAGTTCTCAGCCACCGCTAAAGCTGAGGGCCCAGTAAATGCAGGTCTTTGGCCGGGTTGCCATATTAAGGTAAAGTCAATCCTGTGGTTCTTCCCCTTCAGCCTTTTTTCCTAGCAACTGCCATGGAGGCCTCTTCCCTTTGAAGCAAGGGAGTAATAAGTGGGCAAGTGAGAGTCCCCACACTGTATTTTCCCGGGTTTGGGCAGCTGAGGGACAAGGGCACAATTTGCTGCCTCCTTATTCCTCCAGGAGGATTCACAGAGTTTCCAGCTGGAAACTGCTTACAGCAGGCTCTCCAAAGCAGCGTGTCATGTCTTTAAAAACCAATCTGGGATGTGTGTTGCAGTCCTTGCCTCACGCTCCCCTGGAAGACAGGTGGCTGTGACCGCTTTGGTTCACATTTGTCCCATTTCAAACTATTCTTCCCGTTCAGGAAGAATGGGAAGTTTCTTTCTTGGTTGTTTTTAAGGGTGGAGTGATGTGTTGCTAGACTTGGATGACAACAATGTCATGTATGCTAAGCCTGGACTTAAGCGTTTATCTCCCTCCAGTTCTTATTTTGCCTTAGTTCATAATGTAGTAACACCTTGTTTGAGAGGAAACCTTGTCTGGGGCTAGGAAATCCCTTATCTAACAAGGAAAGACAAGGATTGGAGATACTTATTATTTATTTAACTTAAATGAAGAGATTTCAATCTGGGCCTTTTCCACTTTGTTTTTAATCTAAAATAAGCACAAAGACCTGGGGGGGAAGGAGGTGCAGCAGTATGGGGCACATCATCCTCAGCTGCACTCCTAACAGTACCACCATGGCTGTCTCATCTGAGGTACAGCACAGGAGCCCCTCAGGGTCCTGAGAGCTTCAGCAGAGCTGTCTGTTCCTGTGGGTTCAGGTGTGGATATCTCCCTCTGCCTCACGCTCCTCAGCAGCCAGGCCAAGGTCTCGCACTGTTACGGGGCAGAGATGCAGCCCTTCCACATGGTGCCTCCTGTGCTAGTCAGCTGGGTAGGTGATGTGCATGGCTGGAGGTCCTTGGGAGCTACATGTCAATAGGAGGGATCAACTCACAGCAAAAGCCCCATGCTTTGGCAGCAGAGCTCTTGTCTCACTCAGCCCATGGGTGACATCCAGGCTGGGGAGCATGTGCTCCTGTTATCTATCACCACCTTGGGAGCCTTTGAAGGCCATATAAGCCCCATCCAAGACCTCAAAGCTGAGCACCGCACATCCACAACTAATCCATTTGCTAAATAACTCAGATTAAAGTGTGTTTGGGTGAGTTTCATCACAAGAAAGGAGAATGATAACTGAGATTCAAGCTAGCGCTCCAAGGACACCACCCTACCCCTGTGTGAAGACCCTCGCAGCACGCGAGATGTGCAGTGAGACTTGTGAGCACACACATTCACTTTTGCAATGCACAGGGGCTCAATGAGCTTGAATTTGGGTAAGGTAAGATATTTCAGTTAGGACCTGGTTTTTACCACGGGCTCCTGTGCTTTGTCCCTGACACACAGATCAGCCCAAAGAACCACACAGCCGAGGAAGTGGATTGCCACGTGTGTCATGTTCTTCCCTTATGTCAACATGATTTGCAGAAAATCAGCTCTTTCTCTCAAAGCCTGAACTTTGGTATTGAAGAATAAACTCAAATTTTTCATTTATAAAGAAAGGAACTAATATTTCCTAGCCCTGACCTGAATTTAACCTGCAGTTCAAAAAATTAGAAAGCAAGTACAGAGGCTAAGGTCATTATACATGCCCAACAATAATAATAATGTCATTTTTAAACCAATCTTGTGGTTGAGGCGTCTGCCTTATGATTTTTGATGGTGGTTCTGCAGGCTGAATATTGACCTGAGAGGCAAAAGCCAGCTCTGGAGCTAGAAGAAACTTTTCCAGATGGGCAGCCTTAGAAATGCCATAGAGCCCCTTGCACCTAACTTTAAAAATAGCATCCCAAACCGGGGACTGCAGGCTTGTCTCCAGGAACTCCCAGGGGACAGTAAACAGGAGCAGCACTGTGGGAAAGACCTGCCTAGTAAGAGCACTCCTGAGAGCATCACCTGGCTGAAAGTTGAGGATGTGCCTCTGTGCTGCACACGCTGGAGCAACCCACCATGCAACGTGGGGCTGGCACTTGGCACGGCAGTCCAGGGGGGTGAGCAAGGAACATAAAGAGGGCTTGCGCCCCAGGGAGGTAGACCTGGGCCTCACTTCAGCCCAAAGCTGGGATAAAGCTCCCATTAATAGCTTTCATGCCTTAGTATGGGTCCAGTTTGCTGAATGTCTGCAGCACGGGTGAGCCAGTAGCTGGACAGGGACCTGCCTCTTCCTAAGGTAAGTGATGTTGGCATGGCCCGCTGCAGCATCCCTGGCAGCAGAACAGATATAATCCTTCAAAGAAAAATCTATGTCATGAAGACTACTAGCAAGTGCCACCGACGCCAGTGCTACAGTCTGAGCTTCTGCTGAGCAAGGACCTGTGAAGCTGGGTGAGACAGGTTTGCTCCTCAGTGTCAGGAAGGTTCTGATGAAGGAAGGAGAAATTTGGAGGAAATGCTGCAGAGGTAGCATTTGACTCAGGGTTTGGGGTTGCCGTATGCTGTGATGTAGCTGAAGCAGAGGAACTGTCTGAGCAGGGGCAGCTGGTGGCAGAACAAGAAGGACCATGCAAGAAGGACCACATGGGGTGCGCTGCCTAACAGCTCACAGGAGGATGCATTTGCCTCGGAGGATTCTCTTCCTGCAAGAGTATCTTCTGCTCAGTCTGCAGTTGGGGTGAGGAGCTGATACAGCACTTCAGCTGCTGCCTTTCTAAACATTGGCTCTCAAAACACTGTCCACGTCACCTCACCACGCCAGACTGAGGAGGCAGCTATGAACTACCACCCATCTGAGACAGAGACAGACTGTAGAATCTGTCTTTGCTTTACCTGTGCACCTGAAACAAACTTTCCTGTAGGTTTGTGGCGCGTCCTGGGCCAGCAGCCTCAGGCCAGCACGCTGGTGGGGCCATCCCGGCAGAGAGGGGTTGACCCTCACAGAGCTGGAGGAGCAGAACGGGTGACCTTGCAGAGACGTGTGGTTTCACAAGAAGTCAGTGCACATTCACACACACACAAGGAACATCAAACGCTTTCAGGTTTGCAGGCGTACGTGGCCTCTCTGAAGAAAGAGAGGCTCACCCCGATTTTGGGTGTGCTATATATCTCACCATCTGCAGTGATACACCTGGAAGATGCCAGCTATGGAAATAAATTTCACTACTGCATACCAATACCTCTTTCCACATCAGCCTGGGAGATGTGTGAAGTCCTGCCATCCTGATGGGCCCAGCTAGAAAGAGCTGAGAGAACAAGAGGAACAGCAAGAACCAAAGGTAAAAGTGGTGCCTTGGGCTGCCTGTGACCTTGTTTGATGTTGATGAAAACCTTAGGCTGGCAAAGCCAGAAAGCAGATTTTCAAACACACATGGGGGGATTTCTAGCTTTTTTTTCAGCAGCAGAAGGGAGGAGGGTCTGTGTGCAAATGAAATCACAAGTCCCTGTTGCTGAAGCTGGAAACACAGCTCTGAAACTGGGCAGCCACGTGAGATTCATGTCCTTTTATTCACAGAACACAGCCTGTGTCACACACACTGCAACTGAAACCACACCTCCAGTTTTTGCTTTCTGAGTACCAGCTCCAAACCGCTACAGGCCACAGGCTGACAAGCGCTCCGCTGGTTCTGGTGTATCAAAAATAAGCTGCCTCGTTATCTTTCCACATATAAGCTCTGTGTCAGGGCACGTCCCACCTGTCCTCCCCCAGCCAGCATATATCTGGCATGAACTTTCTGTTGTGGGCTTAGGCACATTTGGCAGAAAGACCAGTATGTGCATCTGCCTTACCCAGGTGATGTTGGTATTTCTGAGTGATGCCACAGTGTACAAACCTGTATGAACTGGGAAAGCACAGTCAGATAGAGGAATATCTTCATAAATTGCCTTAGCAATTACTCCTGCTGTTTAGAGCCATCCCATTCAAGACTGGCTATGAAATGTTGTCAGCAATTGTTGAACTAAGAAAGCACTCTGCAGACAATCATTGTTCATTATTGGCTGCCTGTTGCTGATGGTTATTCTGTTTGTAACCCCTCCTTTGGGAAAGGAAGGGTTGTGTGACCAGGAAGGAGAGACAGGGATCCTGCATCTGCTGTGAACGATGAATTGGCAGAAGTCAGGAGGAAGTACTGACAGGTAAAGATAGACCCTTGAAAGCTTACTTATCTGTAGAGGGGCACCAAGAAAATTACTCTGGGTGTTTTCCTTTTTCAAAGCAGCTTTTTGAAATTGAATTAACTACCTATCATTCAGTTCAGCTCGAACAAGCCCCTTAAACTTACCTGTTACTCAGAAGCCATTGCTCCTTTTATGCTCTCTCCAGGCTTAAAGGCAACTTTATTTTTAATAAACATCACTTTTGGGGTAGCAGAGTGCTCTTCCCTCCTATGTTTGGACACAGGGAGATCCTGTTTAGTTTACAAAAGAGCTCTGCCATCCCAGAGAGAGGGGAGAGAAGCCAGTCCCCCAAAGACCAAAGCTGCCTCATTGCTTCCCTCCCTTTCTGAAGTAAAACCTTCATCCCACATTGGCTCAATCAGGAGGTGCCAAAGAAGTGGCACTGATATCTTTACCAGATGACAACCTGTAGTGATAGCTGAGATTTACTACAAGGAAAAATATCAAGCTGTAAAGTCCGGGGTCTGAAGGCTCCAACTTAATCGTATAATGTGGGATGTCATTGTGGATTAACCTCAAAAGATGCATGGGGAGTGTTGGAGACTTACTGAGAGGGAAGGAAAAAAACCCTCTTTATGAAAGTCTCAGAGCTCGAGGGAACAGAGAGACTCTCAGCAAATATGTGCTGGGTCAGAGACTAATTACACATTACATCTGCCATCTGACGGAATTTCATAACCCCCTGATACCTCCATTGATTCTCAGTGCCTTCGTTTGGGAATCGTCCTAACCGTGAGCATTTTTTATTGCTCTGTCAGTCTGAAATTAATTTCTCCCATCATCCACACCACACCCACCATACGGCTAGCTTGCAAGAGCTCCTTGTTGAGGCAAAAAGAGGGCATAGGGAGGCTGCTTGGGAGCGTCACTGTACGCCAAGGCTGGAACAGATGGGGGGCAGACACCAGCCTGCCTGCCCGTGGCAGCGGCAACCACCTTCTCTGGGCTGGCTGCCACGCACCCTTCACAGCTTGGGAAATGCCACCTGCTGAGCTGCAAGGGAAATTCACAGGCAGCCAACAACCAGCGGCTCCTCTGTAATCTCTCCTTAATTTCTTCCTGCATCAGTGCATAAAGTGATGGCTGGCCAGAGGGTGTTTCTAACCTGAGGGACTTCTTAATTTAGGAAGCGTTTTCAACAGAACTTGACAGAGGGTGTGGACATCTTTAATACAATTAAGTGCCTATAAACTTCACTGTAAGGAACACTGCAGCAGAAGAGATGTACCCAATCACTCCCCAGAGAAAGGGCACAAAGAGACTGTGCACTGTGTATTAGATATCAGAGAACACACACTCAGGCTGCTAAGAGCCCCAACCAGTGGTGGAGCTTCTGTGAGAGCACACGGTCTGCAGGAGAACAGGTTTCATTAGTCTGAGTTCGTTACACTTGCCTGTTAGCAACACAAGACCACAGGGTGAATATTTGCAGAAGGGCTGCGCCTGGGGGAGCTTGTTACGTGCCTGGTTTCTTCAGAGCAAGAAGCGGTCCAAGTAGCTAGCCCGGGGCTCAGACAACTTCAAATCCAAGACAAGAAGCAGAGATGGAGATGGATGACAAGAACAGTGCCAGCTTTCTCAACTAAACCAATCCAGCCCTTTTCAGCATCCTGCACCAATTCTGCTTTCTGTATCAGGACAGCACAAAGGATGCTCTTTCCCGGCTGCGCGGCTTTGCTCACAGCTGCTGCATTACCAACACGGTGTGGTTCCTCAGGCAGCCTGGACACTGCAGCCCGTGGTCCCACTTCTCTTGTGCAACACAGAACATTGGGTTTTGCTTCAGACATCACGGGCAGGAGTCAGTGTTGCAGACACCAGGATCACAGCTGTGTCAAAGGAATGAAAGCAGGAGCTGCTGACACTGTTGCAGCTCATGGTGGTAAGGTGAAGACAACATACATCTCATATTTATTGATCATGAGGCAGCTCTGGTGACCCTGCTGCATTCAATGGTCAGAAGGTGGGTGCTAGTCCTTCGTGCCATCACATTTCCTTCTTTGAACATGTCCAAGTGTACTTCGGACAGGCTGCTCTAGACATTTCACAGTATAGCTGTCTGCGGAAGGAAGCAGAGGGGTGGGAAAGGGCTCTGGAAGACAAATTTTATGAGGTGGGAGGAGAGAATCTATAATTTACCACATCCAATCTATGTTTGCACACAACCACAGTGCCATATTCCTGGGGAGAAGGTCACCTTCTCCTGGCCCGAAACTCTATGGTGGGCTGTTTTGCAGTGTCCAACCCCCCTTCCCCCCTACAAGTAACAGCCTGTGCTTGTGCAAAGGTGAAGCATCTGAAGTGATGCACCAGGTGGGTTACAGTGGCCCTCCCTTCCCAACACAGTGTCAGGTATTTGCATACCTCTCAGACTGAATTTGTCCTTCCAGGAAACTCAGAGGTGTTCCCCCTCTTTCAGATTCATGCCATTTCTCAGTGCAATATATGTACGCATACATGTGCATACATACATATATGTGTATGCATACATATATGTGTACACATACATGTACATGTACACATACATGTACACATACTTATCTTATATGTATATGTGAGATACAGAACAGAAAGACACAGAGAAATCAATTGACTTGTTCTCCGTCAAGGAGAATGCTGAAGTGGATTTCAACAGAAAAAAAAAACAACAAACAAACAGGAATACTGATCAATAATAATTTACAAATGGACAACAGATCACAAGAGCTAGGCTTTGCTGCTCCCCTGCTACGTGCTTTTAAGTCAGCTGTTTGCTGCTTTTTTCTCCCTGCCACCTTTGCCCAGTGCATCTTTTGCTAGCATTGGGTGGGAGCAAGCTCATGGTCATGCATGGAAGTGACACATCCTTAGCAGCATGCTGCCCACTATTTTGCAGCAGAAAGGACCCAGCCTCTAGGAAGGCAGTTCTTGATCCAGCTTGGCCATGGATTCCCTCTATGTGTTTAGATAAGCATTAACAGAGCCTGTACTGCCCTCCGGGGACTGACAGCTCATCTGAGCTATCTACCAACTCTCTGGAGTCATCCTGTCACCTGAAATCTCTACAAATTAGAGATGATGGTCTGCATATAGGACTACAGAATTACTCAGGTTTGCAGGGACTTCTGAAGGTCTCCACTCTGGCCTCCTGCTCAATGCCCTGTGCTTCAGCTCCCGGCCATCTTGGTGGCCTCCACTGGACTCATTCCAGTTTGTTCCTCTGTCTCTTCACTGGGGAGCCCCAGACTGGGCAGGATCTCACCAGTTGTAAGCAGAGGGGACTACAATCACTATTATCACTATAGTCACTCTAACCACTCTCCTCACACTGCTGGCTGCCCTTTTTGCTGACACAGCCAGTTGGCCTCCCATGTTACAGGGGCACCTGCTGACTCCTGGTTAACTTCCCTCACACACTTCACAGAACTGTGTCATTATGTCCCAGAGGCAGGACATTTGCTTTTGCAGACACTCAGGACAGACTCGTTCCTCAAGTCCCGACAGCAACCACACCTCCACCACTACTTTGGACAAAAAAATAAAATTATGCAGAATGAGATGTTAGCGAAGTAGTTTTGCATTCTGTCTCCAGTCAATCCATTTCTCCAGCCTGTCCAGGTCCCTTCGAAAGGCAGCTTTGCCCTCCAGCATACTGCCTGCTCTCCCAGCCTCTTATCTTCCACAAACCTGCTGCATGGCCCACAGAAACTACATTTTCCCTGTGCAAATCAAAGCAAAAAGACAAAAAGCATGTGGGCTGACCACCATTTTTGCAGGTGCTCTTCCAGAATAAGTTGCAACTCTTCTCTTTGAATTTCCCCCAAACTGAAGGACCATTTGGGTACCCAGGGGATTGTGACTGACTCACATTTAGAACTGGGGCCACATTTCTTCATTCTGTCCTAGAATTGGTTTATCCCTTATATTTGAAGAACACCTACTATAGTCCTGGCATATTCATTATTTTCTACTCATTTGAGATGTACCCAAGAGGCAAGACTGATCACAATAAATAAATAAATGCTCAAATGACCCAATATGTAGGCTAAGCAATATAGATTTTCTTTCAAAAACAGCTTCATGAAGCAACAGCTTGTATTATTACTAAAGTGCTTTGGTTATGAGCAACTAAACAGCCGTGACAGAATAACAGCCTCATCAAGGAAGTGAGCCATCTTGGAGACCAGGAAGAACATATGTACAACTGCTACGCTGACATAAAGGCAGTAGCATGTACGCAAAAATACTGCGGGGCGGTCAGCAAGCAACTGGGGCTCAAAGAGGCTCTCAGAGGTCTCTAGAGCATGGATATGGTCACACAGCATTGTGCTCAACCACTTCCTTGGACCACAACAAGAGGTTTTGGGGGTGTCCCCAGCTGTGACTAGCAGAGGTGGACTGGTCAAACAAGAAAATCTCTCATGAGAGGTCAAAATAAAATGGTCTGTAGAAAAAACACCCCTATTCCCAATGTCTAGATAGGGCAGGACCTTCCTTTTCTTCTTGGCCTCCATCCAACAGCTTTCTGTGTTGCAGCAAGGTCTGCACAGTACTTTCAGGTTGGTAGAAAATTCTCCTCATCTCCAACAGTGAAGGTCTGGCTCTGCACATCACTCCCTCCTTCTTTAGCTGTGTCCTCATTTGGGTTGGCTGCAGATGGCAGGCTGTTCTCCAGCTGTGCAATGCTCTGTTGCTCTCATGGAAGGTGCAAATTCCTTGGTCATGGTCCATGGTCCTTGGTCCATGGCGCAGTAAAAAGGGCATTTACCTCTTGCTCCCAAGCAGGAGGGAACAGTGGATATCATCAGGTGAACAGTGAATATTATCAGGTAGATACTAACCTGCCAATCTGTGTGTGATGAGAAGCATCCTAGAGCCAGTGTCCTGTCACCTGGGTCACCCGTTGTCAAACCCCATGACATGTCTCTGGGACCCCACCAGCTGCTGTGTGCCTCACTCCATCCCCTGGGTGACAGATACCACCCCTGTGTAGACTGGGGATGGGAGAAAAAAAAACTTTTATTCCAGGGCTTGGTGGTCCATCCCCAAGGAAAAAGTGAGTATGAACTACTGCACCTTTCTCTTTCCTCAGGATCTTCTGGCATGCATGGTTAAGGCAAAAGTCTACCAGCATCCCCGTGGGAAGGATGATATCAGGAATTTTCTGTCACTACTGTTGATTTTTACTCCTCTGTGAAACGCTGGAAAGCCAGAAGAGTTTGACCTGTTGGATTTCAGTCAGAAGACTGGGAATCCCAAGTCCCAGTTCCCTGTGCCCCTGAGGATCGGTCCCAGGGGCTGTGGGCTTCAGTAGCCCCAAGAAACACAGGTATGCAAGGAGCAAATGGTGTTGGTAGCCAACGGCAACTCACAAAACTGAACCATTAAATAAGTAACCCAAAACATCTCAGGAAGACTGAATACTTGCTTGAATGTAAGAGGAAAAGAACTTTTAAGATGACATCTAACAGTGGCAGTTATGGAAACAGTTGGCTAAGTAGAACCTGCAGAAAAAGTCATATCTGAAAGTATTTAGGTGACCTGAGCCTTGAGAACAATGATTAGCATTGAATCTGGTAGCAGACTGCAAATTCTTGTTATGCCAGCTTCCCTCATCACATCAAAGCTGCGCACACCTTCTTTAATCAAGAAAGGAGACAGACATGAAAATGCCGGCAGTCCTTGGTTCAGGAAATTGCTCAATATACTTTTACATGTTCAGGTAGAGGGGTGTACATATATACTTCGTTGCAAGGCTCCTTTCCATTCTTGAGGGTCAGAAAACACGTTGATAAACCACTGTCTAACACATTGTATGGGTCTGTAAAGCGTTGCCCCCACCCTAAACGTTACACGCAAATATATCTGTTTCTCCTGTTTCTTCATATTTTTGTAGGATTCTGGAAAGGAACTGAAATGAGTCTACCCATTATGACCTATCCTCACCTCCCTTTAGTATTTCATTTCATTAATTAGTTCATCTGACCATTTCTGGAGCCTTGCATGTGAACTCTTACCAATAACTTTCAAGCAGCCAGTGACTTGTTGAATCATAAAAAAAAAAAAAGCCCAGGCAACCTCCCTTTTCCTGCTGCCCTCCAATAAACGGACCTGTTGGCATACTCTTGGCACACAGCAGCAATTAGAGCTGATCACATTTTCTAATCATTTTATGTTTGCTTAGAACATTTTCCATCAGAAAATGCCATTTAATCAAAAGGAAAGCTTGGCTGCAGGAAGATGCTGGTTCAAGGACATTTTATAATTGAGAAAATAAAAAGCAAAACCCTTTCACAATGGCAGAATATTTCACACTGACCTTTTTGAGATGTAACACAGACTATTTTCTTTTGAAACTATTTGTCTCTAAAATATTTGATACTGATCAGGCTGCAGTCCAGCTGGCAAGAGCATATCTTGAATTTTCTTTTAATTGAAACTCTGTTTGACAGATCTAAACTGAAATTGTTAAAAATATTTTGTTTGTTTATTTTTTTTGAGAGAGAACTGCCAAAATGCAATATTTTGCTCTGTTTCAAGCCAGAAACAGATGTTCAGATTGCAATATTACCTATCACATAGGAAGTCCCATTCCTAGATTTTTATACTTCATTGATCTGTAGAGAAATTCTCCCTGGCCCCATGAAGAATAGCTGCCCTAAGTCCTCTGCATTGAGTAATCTATCCTTGGAAGCACATAATCCTCTTTTTCTGCACTGAAGATCACGATCCTGGAGCTGAAGGGTTAGATACTTTAGCAGACTGATGCACAGATGCCCTCCTCATATAGTCAGGCAGAAAGAGGACAGGTAAAACATGTTGAACCAACACAGACGCGGTTGCACCAAGAAGAAAGCAGAGCGTGTCCCGAGTCATCTGTGTCAGATCCCGGGTGTGCTGCATGCCCCTGTTCAGCAGGGACGTGGAGCCGGGTTTCTGTTATGGCCAGCTGCAAAGGCAGACCTGGCTGCTTTTACTTTCCTTGTGCCACCGCGGTGCAGACCACAGGATGGTCTCCTGATAACTTGCATTGTGCATCAAACTATGGAAGGGAAGCTAGGACAGCACATCTGGCAGGGAGGCCAAGCCACGCGCCCAGGCTCAGCCTGCACCTGGTGGAGAGAAAGGCAGGGACTGGAGAGGGAAAGACTGAGCAATGGGGTGAGCTTCTCAGTCAGTGGAAGATGAAAAGGGGAAATCAGGCTACCTCCAACCCAAAACACATCTTGAGGTAGCATCAGCTGACCCCATTCAGCAACAGTGCAAAGGAAGGACGAAGAAGCCTCCCCACACCAGGATTTGGCCGCTGCTACCTATGCCTCCAGGAGTATTTACTTCTGCCTGGGAAAGACTCCCCAGTGCATGCAAATGCAGTTGCAATGCAATTGCTTGCTATCATATATATATACCTTCTGCAAGTTTCCCTTACCCTAAAAGACTCCCCAAGTTTGAAGGGGACAACCTAGCCCTGCCAGCAGGGGCCTGAGAGTGATCTGTACGGGGAAAAGGCTCTAAGCTGAGTCCTTTGGTTATGTCCTTCTCCTCATTTACACTTCTCATCCCCTGATCTCCCCTCACAGAGGCTGCTCCCACACATCTGCAGTGAAAACAGAAGCTCAGAGAAACAAAACCTCAGTGCTGATTGATGGGGCTTGTGCTGGACAAAGCTGGGGCCTCATGGCACCGAGGACACAGCAGAACTACTGCAGGAAGCTGCAGGCACCAAGACACACACTCTCTCCATGCAGCCCATGCTGCCAAAGCCCCTGGCTCCCATCCAGTTCTGACATCAATTTTCTTTTGGAGGTCAGACACGGTGCCCTCAGCTGATCTGGTTCTGCAAGGTCAGCAGGCAGCAGCCTTTTTCCTGGCTTCAGGATCTCGCCAGACCCTGGACTCCAAACACTTGCAACTATTTGCTAAGCTCTCATGTTGCTCAGGAGCTAGTTCAGCATCCTTAGAGCTGAGATGAAGATCGCGACTGTATCTCTGGCGCCTGTACTGCAGCAGAACATTGAACTGTTGCACTCATGCAGGGAAAAGGATTCCTGACAACCAGCTTCAGCCCAGGAGGGCTAGTCTCTGCTGACTTCTGCAGTAGGTAATAGATAGAAATCAGTGCCTCCTGAGGGCAATTCAGAGCAAGAGATTAATGCTCTGAATTACGTGTTGGAGGGTTGTGATTCCCTGCTGGCTAGAGAGGAAACCTTGGGAGACATACTCTAGTGTGCTCAAGTTGGGCTCTGTGCGCCTGCAGCACTATTGAGATACTTACTCTCATTTCCTGTGACCTGTGCTGTAGTCCTTCCTAAGTCCCATGCCCAGGTGCATTTTCAGACTGTTTGTCCCACCACGTACGCCTGGGCCTTCCTATTCAAGCCATTTCTGCAGCTTAAAGTTGCCTCTGCAGCACTGTAGTTACCTGGAGATCAGTGGGAACAACTGGTTAGGAACCCATTTCCAAATTTCCATGCCAAGGTGCTGCTGGCACGCGGAGGAAAGCACTGAAGTGCCATCATCACTTGTCATCATCAAGGGATTGTCAACTGGGAGGCAGGTTGGGAAGGTCCCTCTGGCTGAAGGTACTCTGCATGCTGCTGTACTGGACCTTCATTTACTTCAGCACCAAGCATAGTAAGAGCCGCGAGCATTTAGGAGGGATTCGGGGCAGGGTGTGACAGGTCAAAGTGGAGTATCTTCCAAGAACCGAGCTGCAGGGTGATGACTATTGCCTAGAGGATCTCTTAAGATTGCATTTGTGTTTTCTTTGGCAGGAGATTTCTCTTGCAAATCAATTTCCTGTTATTTTCACTTCTTCCCTTATCCATCAGCGCAAATTAGCTTTTCTTCATTCTTCCTTGGCTTTCCTCACCACACACACTGTTGGCCAGCTTATTCATCTGGAATCTGCCATTTGCTAACTGATCTGATTAGAGTTAATTACTAATTATTTGTATTACTACAACCCTGATGTTATACGCACCATGGGAATATAATTTAATTACAGCATAATATCAATCAGATGCATAAATTAAAATGTTCACGTTTTAATATAAGCCCATTTTCTACTTTCAGTTGTATGAGCTGCCAAGCTTGGAGGAGAAAAAAGCTGTTGCTCCAGGCTGTTGCACAGTGAGAGATGGGCAGTTCTCCCAAATCAGGTGGAGGAATGGGGCTCACGGTTCCCAGGTGTGGTCACCTTTAAGAAGAATTTTTTCTGGAAGGATTTTTAACAAGACAAGCTGTGATTGTACACAGTTTAAGTTCTACAGCATCTAGCAGCAAATATTTTAACTACATGGTCTATGAAGAACCACCTCTTTGTGTTCACTCTGCCCTAGACAACAGCTGGGTCTTTTGCTGGAAATAGAAATGGAAGTCAGTCCCTTTATGGCCTCTCCTTCCCATTCATCATTCTTCATATCCCTGGCATCAGCCATTTTTTTTTCCAGCTAGGCAAGTTAGCTTATTCTTTGTGCACAAGCTGGTCTGTAGCTTTGTTGCCCTTTCTGAGCCATTTCCGATCCCGCCACCATATCTGCCACTGCTGCTTTCTGGAGGACAAGCAGAGAGGGCGGTGTGTCCAGGAAGGCTTTTGCCTGGTGCTCCACGTCTGCTTCACCTGCAGGGCCACGTTGCTCTTCCAAAGGCAGCTCTGGAAAGCAAAAGCACGTGCAGCAAAGCGACTTGTTGGAAGTGGACAACAGCTAAAGCAAAACCAACCCAAAGCCCTACACCAGCTTTCTATTCAGGCTGTGACAACGCTCAGTCCCTCCTCATACCTATGGATCCATCCACGGGCACCGGCGACTCCTCAGCTGAGGGACTGGAAAGGCCAGACATCTCCCCAAAGATTTCACAGTGGTTTTCAATCAGAAACTCCACCAGCACCTTCACCTGCACACATCACGGCTTTGGTTTCAGGGCGGGTGGCTTAAAACGTGTCAAGCCACCTTTCCCCACTCCTGACCCTTGCCTCTGTGCAGAAGGCTGTGGTTGTGGTGCTGCTCTTCCAGGCAGCCACCCCACCGGCATTTGCTCAAGAGAGGGGGCAACCAGGGACCTCTGAACAGCCAAGCTCTGATGGGCTGCTTCCTGAGTGGCACGGCGGGACCTTCCCTCCCTCCCGCACAAGCTCACCCCACTCACCACACATCCCGACACAGCCAGAGGCCAGTGAAAGGCCATTCTCACGTCTGTCTGGCCCCCCATCAGCCTCTCCAGGTTCCTGGTGCTGAACATCTTCCACTGGGCAAGAGAGAAGGAGTGGAAGAAGGTGAGCAGTGATGCCTCTGCTGCTTGGCTGGAGGACTAGCGCTCGGGGACAGAGCCCAGATCAGAGAGACACTCACAGCATGGTGGTGGCTCAGCTCCTTCTCCAGGAGTTTGATTGATGGGAGGCAGCTGACTCAGGCTCTCTTTGCTCCTTCTGGTGTCCTGTGGACCCAGAAGGGACAGGGAGGAAGCTGTCTAAATTCTCTCTTGTCATGCAGCTCTGCCTGAGAGCTGCCCGCAGCTGTGGGGGCATCTGTCCCCAGATAGGTAGCTGTGTTCCCCCATCTGGCTGTGCCTGGAGCATCCAGAACTTTCCACCTACAACCAAAACTGNGTGGACCCAGAAGGGACAGGGAGGAAGCTGGATGAGCCCCAAGCTACCTCTTCTCTCTTGTCATGCAGCTCTGCCTGAGAGCTGCCCGCAGCTGTGGGGGCATCTGTCCCCAGATAGGTAGCTGTGTTCCCCCATCTGGCTGTGCCTGGAGCATCCAGAACTTTCCACCTACAACCAAAACTGTGGTGAAGTTTTCCTCCATCTCAACCACTCACTGGTGCCTCTTCTCCAGGGAAAGTCTTTCCTCTGTCACTCTGCGGGCATAGATGGTCACAGGCAACACAAGCCCCAAGCCTCAACCACCATTTCGAGGCCACCATCCTCTTTCAGCCATGAGCAAGACCTCAAACTCCTTTTCAGCTGTATGAGAAGGGTTGTTAATAGACATGGATGCACATGGCACAATCTATTCCAGAATATCCACCGTTGCTAAAAGCTGTCCATGCCCTGGATTGGTGGTTTTCAGGACCAGATCCTTGGTCCACTTGCACTGAGGCTGGTGATAGCTGTCTTTCATGTAGGCAACTCAGGTTTAATCCTTTGTCCCCTGACCATCCCCACAGGCCCAGCAGCATAGTGGCCCGCGTTAGAGCAATCTGCTCCACTGGACTTGTGGCAAATGTTCCATCTGCGTCCCTGCTTTTCTGTTCTCCCTCTGGGGTCCTGGTCAACAAAACAAGCTGTTTTCCCTGGAAATGACCACTGTGGCTAAAGACGGACTGCTCTTGGTGGAGACCAGCCAAGTTAGAGGAATGTCTCTGGCACACATGCTGTGCCCGTTTTCAATCCCCGAGAGACTGGAATTAAGGCAGGTCCAACAGGAAGAAAAATTGCTGTTTTTCCTGAAAGAGGGGAGGAACCTCCAGCACTGCAGAGCCATTCATATCCTGCCGAGAGCCACATGGAAATGGAACGTGTGGTGAGCTTAGGCAGGAATACCCATGTCCATGGAGCAGCACATTTGGGTGTTAAAGCTTTATTACACTTCAGTGTTAAAGCTTTATCACATTTGGGTGTTAAGGCTTTATTCTTGGCATACCGGGCTGGAGGAGTACCAGAAAGGAGTCCTACCCTGTTACCTGTGACCTTCACCCACCGAGTGGCCAACACGGCCAGGGACAAGTTTGCGTGCACAGCCCTCCCCATGGCAAAAAAGGATCCAAAGTCAGCTTTTGATGTCGCGCACTGGGTTTAACTGTTGACACTGAGCAATGCCTTGATTAAAATAGAAGTGATTAAGAGCATTAAAAACCTGCCCTTTTCAGGAAACGTGCAGGAAATCAGAGACATTTAGAAGAGTATTTTTTGGCTGTTTTACACTCCAGTGAGAAACAGCGTGGGGTCCGGTGGTTAATGCTTTAAGGGAAATTCAACACTTTGGGAAAAGGGATATAAAGCCCACTCTTCTGGGCAGCAAGTCACACCCATGGGGCTACGCTGGGACTGGAGAGCGAGCCTGGGAGGGTCTGCGGGGTCCCAGCTTTCCCGCGGTGCTGCCTGCTATGGCTGCTGCCTGTTCTTTCTGCAATGCTGACAGCAGCCACCTGGTGGGGCTGTCCTTGGGGAGGGCACCAGAGCTGAGGAAGGCCCTGGCAGAGGTGGGGAGACAAGCTCTTCTCCAGGAATTTGCCAGAAACTCTCCAGAGCACCCCTTGTCCAGCCCATGAGGTGCTCTGTGTGACAAGGGAAGGTGCCCGTTGGTCCAATGTATGAGGCTCTGCAGGGGTCCCGTCAGGGTCCTTTGACCTACCCATCATCCAGCTGCCCCTCCAGGAGTTGGGGGTCTCACATAGGTCCCCTGACACGTCCCATAGCCCTACTCAAGGTCTCATGCCTCAGACTGTGCTTGCAGGGCATGTTTCCTTCCTGCTGGTGAGGGCTGAATTCCAGTTAAATGTCCCTTGGCAATCTGGAGCTAAACAAATCTTTTTTCTATGCTTTGCAGTCCATGTGTGTGATTCATCTCCTGCATGGCAGCTGAGGACACGAGCTGACCTAGTTTGGAAACTGACCTTTCCCTCTCCAGGCAACTCCAGTCCCCTGCTTTTTCCTTTGTCTTCTCCACCCTGATGATTTCCACCGTCATCTTCTACCCATCCTATGTTAAGTGTCTCTATCACAGCTATTACTACAGTGACACAGCACTAAAAATCCCACCAAAATTCAGATCACTGGTAAAGAAGAAGAAAGACAGAGGAAAATAAAAGTTCTATTTTGAAAGAAATCCCTTTTTTACCTTTTATAGCTACCAGTGGATGAGAAAAATAGGGAAGAATATTCAGGTCAGTCACAATGCTTGGTTTTAACTCTGAGCTTGTAATTTTGTGGCTGTTCTGGAATTTCTTGCAGTGAAAGAAGATTTTAAAATTAAAACTGGCGTCCAACTCCCCTAGAAATAATTTCTGGTTTATTTTGATGCCATCAAACCTAAAATGGATTTGGATGCCTTGATTAATTTTCCTCTTTAAAAGTACAACAAAAGAAGAAAAAAGTGACAGTCACAAAAGCCCTCGGTGTCACTAAAAATGCATCCTCCTCAACACAGGCAGCAAGAAAGAAAAGTTTTGCCTGGCTTTACTGGTTCTGTCAGCCCTCAAAGAGCTGAGCACTGCACTGTTTCCTTTCTGGTTTGTGCCGGTAGGGAACGAGAAAAGCAGCCAGGAAAGCCAAGGGACTGCTAAGGGACCTGAATGGGATGAGAGGAGGAACCTACAGTTGAATCCAGAGTTGAGCACGGGCTTTCTAAATGTGAGCCCAAGAAGGAAACCGGAGCACTGGTCTTCTCTTCTAGCTGTTAACTTTGAGGAGCCTTTATGTCCCTCTATAACGGATACCACAGCTCAATACTACGTGGCGTTAGCATCTCAGATAGCAGTCCACAAGTTATTTATGGAACAGATGGTGAATAGCTTGTTTCCAGCTCATGTTCTCCCAGTAGCCACAGTTTTACAGGGCTCCACCGTGTTTCCCAGCTCTGGGTGCTGCCGGGACAGCTGAGAATCCATCTCCAAAAGACCACCCTGTCTCAGCACTGTAGTGATTCAGGGCAGCACCGTGCCCCCACAGTTGCTCTGGGACAACCAAATTCTTTAAGAATAAGCCCCACTAGGGGAAAAGAGAAAGACCCTGTCTTCCAGGGCTGGGGACAGCCCTGAGTTAGGCTCAAATCCACCATCACCCCCATGTCATGTGTTTAACACCGTCTCCATCTGGCTCTTCTGTCTTCGCAGTGAGGCAACTGAAGGTGGTCGGCGGCCAGGCAAGTTGCAGGTCACAGCAAATAGGAGTCCCCAGCCATGTCAGGCAAAACTCATCTAAGAGCAGGTGTGTGGGCTGGAAACCCTTACTTCTCCAGAAAGGACATCATTCTCTGATGGAAAGCTGCCCTGGTCAGGCTCCATGACACCTTGGTTCTGCTTCAGACTCAGACTTATTTTACAGTTCTGGGGCAGCAGCCTTTTTTTTATTTTGTTTTTCTGTCCTGTGTGATCATCTGATTAGTTTCCTTTTCCAGTTAATTAAAATCCACATGGCATTTGATCCTTTCAACATCCTGGACAGTATCCAAAGCTCCCAATAACACCTGGGAATGCTGATCTCTCCATTGCCTAATACATCCTACTTCAACATTGCAAACTGAAGCACACAATGATGGAGTTGCAAAATGTTGTAGTTCAAAACTTTACAACCAGGATTTGCAGAACTTTGACATGAGTATGACATGTGCTAGCCCCTGATGCCACCAAAACATGGGACCAGGCTGATAGTCTTGCCAAGTCTGTATAATTACACCACACTCCAAGATAAACCATCTCAGAGCTTCCAGGTGTTTGTCACAGCTCACACCCCAGCAAAAGAAGAGCTATCTCTACCCATCAAGACTGTATGCCCCTGTCCTGCCAACTCTTCTGCCAAGAAAGATAATGTCTTGCCTTTTACATTAGCCAAAGGTGAAAGGATGATCTTATGTTCAGTGGGGTCTATTCAGAGATTACTTGTAGATTATATCAGAAATTATAGATCTATTTTTATCGTTAGCTCTGTTATCACATCCCCATGAAACCCTTGGACGGTCACTTTGTCTCATTACCTCGGTGGTAAATCGGGGCTGTAGGTATCCCTGCTCCAGTGGCACTTCAGCTCTGGCAGACCCAGAGCAGAGAAAGAAGAGGGTGAACTGCTCACTTGGAGGAAGGTACTCCACTGGTGGCTGGAAGACAGCTGGGCTTTGTGCATCGGGTGTTGTGCTTCAGGCTTTGTGGGTGCCAGGGAGCAGCACGAGCAGGGGGTGAGCCAGGACCCGGGGGGAACTCCAGCGCTGGCCATGCCCTCAGCAACAGGGCACAGTCCCACAAGGTCTCAGTGCATCCAGCAGGGCCAGGGGTGGTCCATCAACAGCCCCAGACACAGTGAGGGGATGAACCGGGACCACCGTCCCTCAAGGGAGCACTGTCTGGAGCAGGAGGTGGGGTAGGCAAGGCTATAATGTAAGTAGGAGGGGACCTTCCAGGAGGCAGAGACATCTACACATCTACAGCACAGATCAGGCAGGGACCAGGGACCCAGGCCTGAGTTTAAATGGGCTCTTGGCTCATGGGCAGGGTGCCTGTGTTGTGGTCCCTGCTCAGGGCCTACTAGTGCCCTCAGGGCTCTGACAGTAGGAAAACAAAGAAACATTTCTGCAAAGAGAGGCTCAAAAGTTCCGTTCTACAGGGAGGAAAGCAAACACTGCGGCACTGGTAGAGTGACACGTGTCAGACATCCCTCCAGAGACGAGAATTTCCAAACCTGTGACATACCTTGACTTCAGTTCCTTCAGAGCCATGAGAAATGGGGGGTGCAGCAGCATCCCTGCACAGGTAGGCAAGAGCTGTCAGGGTAGGCAGGAGCAATGCCAATGGATCCAGGGGTATGCTTCTGATTATAGGTTGCCCGGCAGAAGTGGCCCAAACTTGTCCAAGTCCTGAGCCCGCTGGGTTCTGCAGGAGCCCTTTGACCTTCTGGGCATTGGTTCTTTAAAACAAGAAAGAGCAGCAATCACCACCGGTGCTGAGAGTCCACGCTGCTTGTTCATCTGAGGTAGTTTGCAACAGAACTGCAAGAGGCAGGTGACACCCATGAGGCTAAGCTTGGGCCAGGACTAGGTGCAGGAGTTACTGCCACTTCCCAGCCTTGCACAGGCACCCGGCACAAGGCTGCCTGTCCATTCAGTGACACTTGGGGCAGAGGTGGGCCCTAGATGCTGAGGCCAGGAGAGACAAGTGCAATGAGGTGTTTCTGGTGGCAAAACCTGATGCAGAAACTCAGCGCAATTGTTCCCAAGCTCTCTTGGCTTACAGCTTGCTGCTGCTGCTCTAGACCTGGGAAAGGCCAAATATGCATCCAACAGTTTGTCTGTCTCACCCCTATCAGCCATCTACCAAAAGTCACCACATGACCTTCTGCCATGCAATCAAGATGGTGCTGTGGCCACATGTGGCCTTTGAAACACATAACACTAGCCAGCCCACAATTCCTGCATACACCTTCCAACCAAAACCAGGCAGGGGCAGCAGTCTTTCCCCAGAGTTCCTCACGTGTGGCTCACTAGCAAGCTATTTTGGTGCTCCTTCAGAATACACCTTCTTTGCAAAATTTTTTGATGACCAAACTCCAAGCAGGTGCTTTTCTTTATAAGCACTGAATCTCTCATGGTAATTGTTTCTTCTCCAGGAGGCCACCAGACTTGAGGTCCCCCAAAGATTTTGGCCTTCTGTCCTATCTCAGCTCAGGTCCAGCACTGCAGCAAAGGCTGGTGGCTAGAAGAGACTTCCCAGCTGTGTGGATTGCCTGGGAGAGCTGCTCAGGCTGGCTCGGTGGAACCAAAGGCACTGAACACACGAGGGTGTGGGTGGGAGTCTCTTGCACACTGGTTTGCAGGTAGTCTGCAACACCTCCTAGGGCGAGGTGGCTCTTCTT
>VUYV01000121.1:2665609-2683551 GCA_008711295.1 Anarhynchus alexandrinus
GAAAAAGACCCTTTTTCTGCCATCCCTCACTCGTCCAGGAAGGACGAGCAGGCTCTGCCAGAGCCAGAGGTGGGGAGAAGCGTATCTGGGGAGGAAGCCAAAGCAGTACTTCCCGCCCCCAGCCTGAGGAAGGGATGAAGAGGAGGCTTTGTGGGCCATGCTCACAGGAGGATAAAGAGAAAAAGAGAGGGGATGAGTAGGACCAAGGGCACAGCCTGTACCCTATCCTTGGCACGAGCACCTCAGTGCCTTTAAGGACTCCAGAGAGCCTCAGCGGGGCTTGTATCAGTTTCACACTCCCACCACGAACCTGAAGTACTAGGGGGTCTTTTGCAGTTGTCTCCATTTGAATGAGGCACTAACACACGTCAGGCAGTGCTGAGCATGGCCAAAATAGGCTCAGGCCTGCTGCTCAAAGCCCTGCGTGGCAATCACCACTCTCTGGTTCCTGCTCCCTTCCCTGCCTTTTGTCTCTCACCTTCATACTGCCAACCTCAAAGCCACAGGATGGTGCTCTGCTGCACACCCCGCTGTGAGCAACACATGCCTATCTAACAGAAATAAGAAACATCTCTTTGCCTATCGGTTTGGATCTGGTCACTTAAGAACCCAAGTTATCATTATTCAGGAAAAACAAACGAACAAGCAAGCAAGGAAGCGTAAAGACACTCATGTAAGAGCAGGGCTCTGGGAATTCTGAGTAAACCATCTAGCATCAGACGCAGGGAGAGCTGTCTTTCTCTCCAGCCATCAGGTCTGTGGCGAAAACTGCAGGGAGCTTCTGAGCATCCTTATATCCTGAATGCCGCAAATTCCAAAGCGAAAACAGCCCACGCTTGCAGAGGACTTTGAAATGCTTGGGTTTATTTCCATGCACTTGTGCTAAGTGTTTTTAGTCTTTAAGATAATGGCTATTCATCCCAACACTGTTTCGTAAAAATCCAGTCATAAGAGGCAATCTTATCTCCTAGGATACACAGGTTTTGTTTGAATACGATAAAGCTACAGAGAAATTAATTTATTCTCTTGAAATAGTCTCTCTTTCTGTGTATATATGTACGTATATATATGTATGTATTTTTAGCTAATGAAAGAAAAAGTACAAAGTTAGTTTAAAAATTCAGCTAACAGCATTATATGGTTTTATGCAGAGACAGAGCTTTTCAGCTCCTGCTAATTAGCAAATTTCTGACTCTGATGGAGTGGTTTGGCTGAAAAACTAGCCCAAAAAAGTGGCATTTAATTTTCTAACTTAATTTCAAGCTACAAATAGGACTCTCTGTTAGGTTATTTAATTTTATTTTTAAATGATAAAGGAGTATGAAGGAGACGTGTTTTCCAAAATTTGTGGCTGCAAATGTTCCTGAGACAAGGAGGCTTGGTTTTATCCTGATTCCTTCATGTTTTGCTTCTAAAAGGAAAAAAAAAGGATACATGGAAATGAAGCTGTTGAGGATAAAGCTTCAAGTAAAGATGAACAAACAGCAAATACCAAAGAAAATAAGCAGAGTATGGCAAAGGAACTATCAAAGTTGCCTTCTATGGATCTTATAAATAATAAAAAAAAAAGATAAGTTTTTGCATCCTTACCTATTTCTTCTCTGTCATCTACATGGTGTTCCTTTGTGTCCAAAAGTTACACTTCTCGAAATCCTGCCAAAATAACTTATTTCCCTAACTTCCACTAAGCTTTCTCCAACCTTGGAGCTGCCAGGTAATCCTGTTCTCAGTATTAGATAAATTTTCAAGGTTTATATACTCAAAACCATACAGTTCACCATGATTTTGTTGCAAAACTTCAAACTGCATGAAAACCTGCAAAACCCTCTGGTAACTTAGACCAGTAGAGGGGAGTGTGGACAGAAGCGCCCACCAAGACCTGAGTGCTTGGCGTTGTGTATGTGTTTAGGAGACACCGTATCTTCCTCTAAACAGACAGGAAAAGCAAAATAGCGATGGATCCCAGGATTTAATACCCCAGCATTGTAGATAGGGCTTGGAGGCATCAGTCACAGATATACTTTTGACAAATATGAAGTTTGAAACCAAAGCCTCAGTCTCAGGAGCCCGGAAAATAGAGACTCCAAAGTCATTCAGACTCTGCTGTAAAACATCACCCTAAAGTGTTCCCCCTCTGCTTTACTACTCATATGCAACACAAACAAACATGCTGTGAAGGCTTCCAGTCAAACCAACTGCACTTTAAAAAAAATAAAAATACATTGTGAACACACTCATATTCCCTCACCTTTCTTTGACTGTGATGAAAGTTCATAATTGTCTGTGTCAGCAAAATCAGTCGAGGACCTGCTCCACTACTCAGTTTCTCAGGATTGCTGCCAAGAAAACAAGCAGAACTGTAGTAGAAATCTATATAGATGTGGATATCAACACAAAACACAGTTTGGCTGCTGCAGTGGGGGGAGCCCACTGCCTGAGGGCTAAGGAGAAAAGCTGTGTCCCCTTGTGGTGGTGACACCCAGCTCTGATGTACTTGGCCACCAAGGCTGGATGAAGACAGGCACAAAGCATTTAACAACAGAGATGACTAGTGATTTGGAGGGAGTTGTAAAAAAAAGGTCAGCCGAGGAATTTTAATTCACTTGCAGCTCCATTTCTTAAATTAGTCTTGAGGAAGGTGGCTAAAGTTACGGTTACTGCGTCCAAAAGATGAATGAACGGGACTTCTGAGGTTGAAGGCAGGTGGTTTCGGAGGTGTTACCCACAAACATCAGTCTGTTCCCCTCCCTCCAGCTCTGCTCTTCCCATGGGGCAGATTTCTGCTGAGTGAGAGATCACAAGCTCTCCACGAGGTCAGGGCAGAAACCTGGATGTAGACGGGTATATGATGACAGGGTTAACTGTCTGGAGGCACTGCTGACCTGTGATTTTCAGTAACATCCACAAACAAGAATGAAAATGGGTTTTAAAGCCCTGGGCTAAGGTAGCAGCCTCAAACCATGGCACCACATCTCCTGCAGGAAGAGACAAGCACGGCTGGACAAACACCCCATGCCTCAGGGGGAGCTGCCCCAATTTCAGCTGTTCTTGGTGGCATGTCTTCCTTTCACATGTCCTCTAGCTCTGGTGTTTGCAGCTGCTGCCCAAGTTAGGACCTACAGGTTATTAAAACTGAGCTCAGCATCATCAATATAAACTGTGTGACAGTAATTTAGGCCATGTTCACCAATGGTGGAGAACAATCTGTCATAGTCAGGTTACATCTCACCCTGCAGACAGTGTCCTCTGCAGTCAAATGCCTTTCCTCTCTTGCAGCCTCTCCCTACGCCCTGTGGGAAGCTCTGCTGCTTCTCAGCTCCTTGTAACATCTCCTGTTTGCTGAATAGGTCAAACTGTGGAGGAGCCTGTGATGACCTCCATCACACCACACTCAGCTGCCTCTGACTGATGCAGGATAAGCCACCCATCACTCCTCACCTGTGAGAAAAGGCAACTGTGGGGTACAAACTCCTCTCATCCCTCCAAGTGGCATGGCTGAGGCCACCTGTACAAGACAGACCCTCTCCACATAATGTGTTTCTACCTCTGTAAGTTGGCTGAACCTCTTAGAAGGGGACACCATCAGCATTCAGGCCTGACTCAGCCCACCTGATCAAGCTACAGGTGATGCTGAACAACAAAAGCGTTTGACTCCAGCATGAACACCAGCTTCAGTCTCCAGCACATCACTGCTGCAAGACATTGCCCTCTAAGGTCTCTTCTACTTTGAGCCTTTCTCCTTCCCTAAGCTGCATATCTGGAAATTTTGGCAGCCCACTGGCAATGAGAAAGGGTTATAACATAGAAGACCATTCCAGTAAACAAGATGGGCAAAACCTGATCTCCTTTCAGCAAAAAAACCCCACAGAGTATAAAGTTCTTCTATGGGAGACAACCATCCCCAGTCAGTCTCCTGAGTGTATTTCCACCTCCCCCATAGCACCTTTTCCTCTCCCCTGCTTGAAAGATGAACACTCCTACCTGCCTGCAGCCATTACATCTGGTCACAGGAGACCGCAGGCAGCAACAATAAGGAGGGTGAGAAGCTGCTCCACTGAAGCAGCTGTGCCTAGCATCAGTATCTGAGCTGCCGCATTAGAGCACATCAGCCTTCTTCATCTTTTTAAATGCTGCCAGTACAGTGAGGAAGGCAACCTCTCTGCTCAGCCCTGGGAGGCATTATTGCAACACGGGCTTTTTATATAGCTTAGGGAGTAATCTCCGAAAGGAGAATATCACAAGTGGACAAAATAGCAGATTGGAATAGGTCAGGTTAACAAGGGATTTCCAGGGAAACCTGGGGAAAAAAGACGTGGTCACTGCTGAACTTAAAGAAGTCTACACAGTAATAGAGGGGTATGTAAATGCACCACCTCTCCCTATACTGCTTATCAAAGCTGTCTTGCATGAGGCAGGTGGGCAGTCCGCATTGATCGGGGTATTACTTCTGAACACACAGTGATCTTCCCTGTGCTGACTTATCACCCGGCAGGCAGGCAGGGAGCAGATTATCTGCGAGGCATTACAAGAGGTAATCTTTATTGACAGCTTTTAGAAGAAGGTCTCCTTAAGGCTGGCTTCCCGCCGTCGCTGCTAATGTGTTGGGCTTGGCTTTATTCAGGGCAGGTAACAAAGGTAAAGATGACAAGAAGCTGCGTTTAACGCCTTGGCTCCCATCAAAGTGAGCACCTTCATCTGTTTTTTTCTGGTTCATGCACTCCAGGGCACTAAGGACAGATATAAACTGAAGAGTAGTCACATGAGTTGTCTATAGTGCAGTAACCACCCATTATCCCCATCCCACCCAAAAGCCCCTGAGTGCTCAGTGCTATAAAAACACATCTCTGAATTTCCACTTCCTGCAAAGCAACTGTTTCGGTTCCTTTCCATTTTCGGTGAGCATGAAACAGGTCAGATCATGATTCCACCACCTAGCTAAGCCAGTCTCTTGATGCATCTGTTTGCCTTTCTGAGTGTCAGTTCAAAATCTTACCTCCAGCTCACAGAGGAAGAGTGGCAGCGAGGAAACACCAAATGATACCCTGCCCCAGTTCCTCCCAGGGCTGTCACAGGAGACCCAATCAGCCCCATGGGCCGGGTGGCAACCGTCTCTGGGAGGCATAAGGGGGCTTACTGCCTAGGGGTATAGGACTCATTAGGGGATGCAGAGAAAGAGCATCACCTGCTCTGTGAGGAGCCACTTGGCTCCTAGTGCCCTGGTGGGAGGTGTCCTGTGGGTCTCTAATATCAGGATGGCCCATTCTTGCACCTGGAGGATGCTGTACTTCAAGACCTGTCACTTTTCCTGAGATCCTTTGCTCTTCAAACTGTCTCCCGTGGGATCCCTTGCTACCCTGCTCTGAGGCACAGCTGGGAGCCTGGTTTCTGATAAATGACTTCTTCTATCATCTCAGAGCAGCACAGCCAGCCCAGCAGCCTCAGAGGGTAGCGATGTCTTGCCAATGTTGCAAAAACGCAAGCAGAGTGAAAGGGGTATGTAACATCAATCCAGGACAACGTTGTAGAAATCTCCGTACAGGACCCATTCTCTGAGGAATTAAAGAAGGGAATACAACAAGGCAAATCAATCTGTTTTTATGGAAAATAGGGCTTGTCAAACAAACCTGATTTCACTCTGTGATGAGATTACAAATTTGGTTGATAGAGGGAACTGTCCAGATGTAATAGGCTTAGATCTTCAGAGGGTTTTTGACTTAGTTTCAAATGACATTTGGTTTAAAAAAAAATTTGTACTATATAGCATCAATAAAGCATGAACTAAACAGATTAAGAACTGCCTACCTGACAGATACCAAGCAGCAACCAGTCAGGGGAAACCAGCATTAAACAGGAACGGCTCTAGTGAGGTGGCACGAGGAGCAAGACTATGCTCGGAATGGTTTGCTGCTTTCAGCTGTGCTCTGGGAGTCGATGCAGACAAAATTGGCAGGTGATGCAAATGCCAGCAGCTCAGCAGAGAGTGATGATGATAAGAGTGCCATGCCAAGCTGTCTGGGTCACTGGGGAGCGGGGATCACTCACACAGGGTTGGCTTGAATACGCAAAGTTATGTGCCTAGTAAGGAGACACCTAGGACACGGACTGTACCCCGAAACAGGGGTTGCAATGGCCACAGGACTGAACATGACCTCCCAGCATGAGGATTTGGCAAAGAGAGACAATCCTTGTCTACCAATAGAGCACATGTGACTTTTTGTGCTGTGATGAGGAGACCAGTCCTGGGATACTATGCAGCCTTCGTGGCATCTGGAGATCAAGAAAGCACAGAGAAGTCAAAAACAGGGTGGAAAAGATCTACCAAAACTATCTAGGGGATGGGGAGAGGAGCACATTAGCAGAGAGGCTCAGACAGCTCGAGATGCCGAGAGCTTTGTGGCAGGCCCTCACCCTCACCATACGCATCCTCATTTCTTCTGAGCATTGACCTTCAGCTTCAAGGACTCCTTCCTGATGGCCAGCCAAGATGGTGAGCAAAGGCCGTGTCCACCCACAGCCTGGCTCCGCTGGGCTGACACAGCCTTGTGACCATATGGAGCCTGCAGACCAGACCCAGCCTCTCACTGCAGGTAGGGGAGACCTGCAGACGTCACTCGGAGTGTCTCGGTGATATTCAAGCCTCAGCAGCGCCCTGTGTCACACAAGCAGGACTGGGAATAATGGGCTGTGCTACCTCTCTCTAATTTGCGGCATCGTAACCATTCTAATTTGCAATTTTCCCCAAATGAGACACTTGCATGTCAATTGTCTGCTACCAATTACAAGACGGGCAGTGTATGCCTTGAAAAAGTAGCATCAGCCTCTATTGCCATCATTAAAAGGCAGGGTTGTAATCTCACCCAGGCATTTTAGGTGCTTAACAAACCAAAAAGGGCAGACTTTCCTTAAGAAAAGCAGCGAGAAGCTGCCAAATGTGTCTTTTAACCGAGCGGAGCTTGCCAAGGTGAGTTTAGCAGTGCTATCTTGCGACTGCCAGACTGAATTACTTTGAAGATTTTGTTGTTTCTTTGCTTTTGTTGCTTTTTTTAAGGAAAAGAAAAAAAGGCTAAGATAAAAGAAGAAATACAGTAAGGAAAGAGAAGGAAAAGAGTAACCTATAGCCCTTCACTAAGAGAGCTGCAGCTCCTTACTAAAAATGCAGGCAGGAAGTTTTCTGGAGGATGCACAACAGCATCACAAGCTTAGACCCTGCAAATTGTTAAGTGTCCCTTATGTCATTCCACCCTGCCATCCAGCTCTTTGCCTTCACTTCTCCAACACACTCTTCATACCTGTATGCCCTTCAGGAAGTGTTTTCCCTGCCTCAAGGCCATGAGGAGAGTGGAAAAGTGACCCTCTTGCTGCAGGTAGCAGAACAGGCTGAAGGGCAGGCAGGATGGTGTGCGCTTGGGTCATCTTCCAACACAGAGCCTGTCTGCTTTCATTGGTTGGGATCTTGTTGCCCCTTTCTGCTAGACGAAAACTCAGCTGTGAGGAGACATCCACCTTCCCACATGAATAGCCCTCCTTGGGGAGCAGTCTTCTCTCCTTTTCCAGCTGCTGCAGAGAACAAGTCTTTAGGGTTCCCATACGTAAGGTGGGTTTCCCACTCCACTGGGTAGACCTCATGGATGCAGTACACTGCTCCTGGACCCTGGCCCTGCCAGAGAAGATGACATAAGGGAAATTAGAACCTTTGTGCTCCTCTTTACAGAAGTGGGACACTTTACAGATAGGGAAACTGGTTATCAGTGCATTTAAAAGGACAAGATGATTTTCCAGAGCATCACCCGTGCACGGCTGGATCTTATCTCACCGAAGTCCTGGACTGTGTGTCATACCTGCTGGGCCAGCTGCTTCCCCAAGAATCTGCACGTCAGCATGGCAATAACACTAAAGTTCTCCGTTTGGGCTCAACAGATGTAACACATAGACAGCAAACAAAGGTGAATGAGATCTTCAGCAGCACAAGCAATCACTGCTGCAAGCTGGCCCCAACAACCAAAAAGACTTGGAGCAGCCCAAAGGAGGCTGAAATAAAACGAGTGCAAGTGAAAGGAAAAATGGGCACTATATAGCCAAGTGGCTGCTTCTTCAAATAGTGGAGAATTAACCTCCTCGTCATAGAGCTGGACAACAGAAAAGCTGAAACAGAAGAGGAACTTTGCTACCAAGAAGACCACGCCCAAGTTTTGGCAGCTCTTCTTAACAGCACAACCGGGGCTAAGGCTCTTCAGGAAGCTTTCTTGTGTGGCCCTTCCTCGTCAGCTGTCTGTTTGCTACCAAGCCGTCTGCCATCCATATCTTTCTCCATGTCCCCCTCCAGCACCCACGCAGCAGTCAGCATTAGTGATGCAGGCCATGTTTTCCAGCAGACACCAACAACAGTGACTGTCTCAGGGAAGGCTGGATTGCAGTGGGATCTGCGGAAACAAACGTGCTTGCTGCCCCGCAGTAAATATCAGGCATCACATCTTCATTACAATCAGGCCTTCATTGATGGGGAACAATGAACTCATCACACTGGGGCATGTGTAGAAAACACCTCTCTGTTATGTGGGAGATCCAGTAAGAGGCTTTATTAAAAAAAAAAAAACAAAAAACAACCCAACAAAAAAACCAACATTCGAAATCTGACAGTTGCCTTATCCCTGTCCACATGATTCAGGAGGGAATTTCATCAGGACTGGGCAGGTAATGGGGCTGTCCATCAGGAGGAGTCTGGGTGGGAGATGCCAGAAATTAAATTCTAAATCACACGGTGTGGAAAAGCTGACCATGGAGATGGCCAGGATGTTCTTCCTGCATATGGGTCAGCAGGATTGAAATGGCAGCTGACTGGGATGATGTGGCAAGATACACCTCCATGCTTCTATCCTGAAGCATCGCTTGGATTAAATAATTTTTTTTAAATACTTCTCATGAGAACAAACAGCTGCCCTATAGCCAGCTCTTGTACTTCTAAAACACGTGGCACAAATCTTCCCTCAGAAACCTAAAGCGTACTGCTCACAACACTGAAACTAGATGGTGTCCTGTACTTTCAAAAATTCTGATTAAAAATTCATCAAAATGTTTACGGTGGAAATTTTGAACATAACTATCACTGTAACCCAGGTCTTCTTGTTTCACTCATTTCTTGCTCAGTTTTAAATCTAGCCAACAATATTCACATTAGAAAAATCATTTAGAGCCATATTGGAAGTAAAAATATTACATTTTATAGGGGAAAAACAAGAGGAAAATAATTTTTCTTTACTTAATTCAGCCTGTGAAATCTATCATGCATGAAAGTCTTAAACCACTGTATGGTTTCGTATACTTAATAGGCAGTAACAGCAGAGTCTCTTGCAGGCTGGGATGGTTTTTTCAACATCTCAAAGAAAAAGAACCTGAAAATATGATAAATACCTCTGAATTACAATAGCTTTTTAATGCACACTTCTCTTGCAAGTAGATGACATTTATGAAACATGAATAAATGCACACATCACAAAAACCTGCGTACCTCAGTTATCGAGACTGAGCATGATTACTTGTGAAAAGACCCTGCAAATCTCCCTCAGATGTTTGTCGGACGATTGGCCTGAGAGTCAGCCCAAATTTCCAGTTTGAAAGTGATTTATAGGATGCTCACAGAAGCTAAAGGAAGCAGAGTGCTAATTAAGTGTCTTTAGCTGTCTGAACGACAGGTACAACCCAAAGCGACTGCACTGCAGACTTTTCCCCTGCAATGGCCCACTAACACCTCCTGAAGGCTCCAGATTCACTTTTGTGTTGTTCTTCGCCGGCTGAAGTGGCGGGGGCTGTGCAATACCGCGGCCTGTGTGAAACTGACTGATGCTCACCCACAAGCAGAAAGGGCTGCAATTGCTCCTGAGCCATCACAGATAGATTTCCCCTGCCAGAAACAAACAGGATCTCGATAGGTCTGAATTGTTATTAATAATGCGGAGAAGTCTCATTGTACCCCATAAGGGCTCATTTGATCACGATAAAGACAGTGATGAAAGGAAGCACAGAGGCTTCTGAGCTCAGTGTGAATGCTGCACTTTAAATCACTAGAACAAATTAAATTCTAAGAGAAAAATGCTGTAAGGCACTTGGCCAGGGTTCCTGAGCTGGAGGGTTATTTACACAGTTTCTTTCTTTCAACAAGTAAGTTTTCTGAGTGAAGCTAAGGCAAATATTCCCTGGAGGAACTAATTTGTAGTAGATCTTGAACACCAAAAAAAAGGAAGGCAGAGGAGATCAGCCCTGCCAGAAAGAGATAGCTTCATCCATGTTTAAATTATTGAACCAGTTTCTTCTGAATAAGCTCTCAAGAACAAGGCACAAAAGTTCAAACCAGGAAATCCGGACATGGGGGATACATGCCCCTCACGCTGTACTCTATCCACAACCAACACGCTGCATTAGTGTATAGGAACGGAAGAAAGCAAGCGGCACTCTTATCCTCAAGAAAGGCAAGAAGAAGGATCCAGGGAACGACAGGCTGATCAGACTCACCTCAGGGGTGTTCCAGGCACCGGAGTGGATATTCCCCTGTAGCCTGTGGAGAGGACTTTGGTGGAGCAGGTATTTTCCCTACACCCCATGAAGAGGACCATGCTGGAGCAGATATCCACATTGCAGCCCATGGAGGACCCCACAGTGGAGCAGGTGGATATCCCCTGAAGGAACTGCTGTGAAGATCCCATGCTGGAACAGGTTCTCCTGACAGGAACTGTGGCCCATGGAGATGGCCCATGGAGGAGCGCACACTGGAGCAGATTTTTCACGAAGGATTGCAGCCCATGAAGAGGACCCACACAGAAGCAGCAGCAAAGTGTGAGGAGGAATGAGGGGCAGAAAGGAGCTGTTATGACCACAACCCCCCATTCTCCATTCCCCTTGCACTGGTCTGGGAGGTGGGGAAGGTAGACAAGTCAGAAGTCGTAAAAAATTAATTTTCATAAATTTGAGTCTATTTTGCCTGCAATGGTAACTGGTAAGCAATCTCTCTGTCTTTTATCTCAACACATGAGCTTTCTGGTTCCTGGGTTTTTTGTTCTGTTTTCTCCCTCATCCTGTTGGGGCTGGTGGGGGGCAAGTGCTGGGTGGGAGTTAGTCTGGTAGATCTGAAAGAACAAAACTACCATACCCTTCTTCACTTTAGAAAGAGCATTATGATATAAACACAACCTAAAACGGGACCGCTTGCAGGCTGCCTCTGAGGAACAAAAAGTCAGGAGCAAATAAACACAGTCTTCTCAGGAGAATAAGTAAGAAAGACCAAGGGCTGGAGCCAGAATCAGTACACACACGTGTACACGTGGCTCTGGATTTGAGTGGTCCAGGTGGAAGAAAAGGGAGACCAACCTAGATCTCTAAGGGTCCCTCTGTTTCAGTGTTTCAGACAGCATTGGTTCGGGTCATGCAGCATTGAGCACCTCGGTCGTTTTATCATAGAATCATTGAATCATAGAATCGTCTAGGTTGGAAGGGACCTTTAAGATCATTGAGTTCAACTATATCATATCAGTTGGCATGGGGCAGGGCTCCACGATGTAAGTTATCTGTTTTTTAAATTGGTCTTTATTTGTTTGCTAAGGCACTTGAAAAAAATAAGTTGAAACTATTAAAAATGTCAAGCCAGCTGCTTAAGTGAACCCAGCACACACAACTGTCAGCCTCAGAATGAAAACATGCAAACATGTTAAAATAACAACACAGCCTCAAATGACTCATATTCATTGACTTTTAGAACACTTGAGGTTGGAAGGGACCTCCAGAGGTCAGCTAGCCCATCCATCTGCTCAAAACATGTCTAATCAGATCAAGGGATGCTTGTCAACTCCTCATGCATATGCATTAGAGTCTCTGCTTTCTAAAGCCTTTTCCACCCTCTAACTCCTAAGTTCATTACCAAGGAGAAGACAGATACTATCCCTGTTACATACAAGAGGAAACTGAGGAAATTTGAGAGAAACACAGTTTGTCTGATCAGAACTGTAAACTAAACACAGCCTCTTCCCATGGTTTTACATATCATCTCAATATCTGGTTGTTCTGGATCAGCCTCCCAACATGACTGGTGAACATAAGATGGAGCTCAACATGGGGTGGACGCAATGACACTGGAGAAGCTCTCCAGTCCTACACCCTCTACGTGCCTATCATCAGGCCATGACATGACACCCAATACAAGGCCAAACACTCATAGTGATCAGAGAAGAAAAGCGAGAAGAAAATCCAGACATGAGCCTTTTATTTGATCAGAGCATCTCTCTTAGGTGCTGTCAACCACTAAGTGGGGTCCCAGAGCATAAGGGAGCGAGAGAGGAACAGCCAGTGCTATGATCACATGCAGCAATTCAATCTCCGTCTGCTCCAGAAGAACTCAAGGTCATTAGCTAGTGTTGTCACGGTTGTTAATGAGCTATTTATTTTGTTTGGTAATGTGCCAGCCTACCTCAAAGACAGACGGCAAAATGAATGGATCAAGACAGGGAAAACAATGACCCAGTTATTTCACTTTTCTAATAGACAGTGTCTTGCAAACCATGACAGAAACAGAAAGGAGATAGAGGAGAACAAAGAGCTCATCAAAAATCTTTCTGTCTTCACAGAGTTACAGTTTTCACCAAAAACTTTGGCCGCTGTCAGATGAATTTTTGACTACAGAAGAAATAAATTCAAATTTAAACAAACAAACAACAAAAAAATAAACCACAAAAAAGAAACCCAAACAAGTTCCTGCTACAAAAACTTCAGGCAAAATGGTTCTTGTCCAGCCATAGGGAATACCAGATAGGAACAAAGCAGTGCTTTTAAACTGTAACATATCCTGTATCTGTCTTTCCAGATGGAGGTTAAAGAGGAAAGAATGAATCACAAAAGAGCAAAAAAGCCCATCAGAGTTCTGGAAAAGATGTCTTATAAAGAAAAATGTAGACCAAAGCTCTTGCCTGTATTAAATTATTTCAGTGTGGGTTATAAAAGTTACTGAGAAATATGAATTCTTCCATCTCCAAAAAAAGCAAAATATGGGTCAACACTGAAAGGTGAACATATCTAACAGTGAGGTAAATCACTCACTTGGCAACTTCCCTCAGGACACAGTAGAATCACCATCACCTGAGGTCTACCGCCAGCTGGCTGAAGGATGCACCCTAACTAAATCAGGAGCTATAGGCTCGATGCAGAAATTGCTGGGTAAAGTTTCAAGGCTTGAATTATTGTAGCAGGGCAGGATACAGATTCGTAATGACCCTGTCCAGCCTTAAGATCTACGAATAATGCAGTTACTTCTGCTTTCATTTTGGCAGCAGCCATTGTCTTGGATGCAAGTCCCCAGAACTCCACCGCATAGACTGGATCCAAGCTAAGTAAGTGAGGATACCAGCTGAGGATACAGCTTACAGGGTGGAAATTTACAGAAATGAAACAAATTAACAGCTTCCCAAGCTCAGCAGTATTCATCTGACTCTTCTGCTCTGAGTGTGCTGAGAACACTTGCACTTTTATGGCTGTAATTACGCAGCCCTGTTCATCGCTTCGCTGCCTAGCCCAAGGTTTATAGAGCAACACGAAAATTTTTGGTTGTTAATCCTGGCTGTTAGTTACTGCTTTCATTTCATCTTATCACAATCACAACTGATGTTTATATTTACTACAAGCTTTATGAGGGTTTCGCAGTACTTTTTAGGCGCAGTTTCAATCTGGCAGCATTGCACACAAACCATCGTCCTTCTCACTTGGCAGGATCCTTCATCTCGAAGACAGGTTTGGAACTGCAAGTTGGGGAGATCAGCTCAGATTCCCCATTCCTCGGGTCAGCCTTGCAGGCAGCTCACCCTCTTTCACGTATCCCAGTGTCTCTGATATTTCCTTTGGATCCAACACCGGCACCTTTTCCTTTCACCCAGCAGTTTTACAAGGTGATCTTCAAGGCACCCAGCACTGTTTCATCATTGCTTTGTAAATGGACACTTATCTTTTAATATCAAGTGGTGATTGCATTGCAAACACGCATTACTCTTACATTATCAGCTGCCTCTGATTTATCAGCACATTTATTGCAGATCCATAATGGGTTCAGATTTATGCTTTCATCTATTTTTATGGCTTAAAGAGACCAGCACAGGTCTCATTTTGCTCCTTTCCTGCTCTTCAGCTGAGAGGCACTTCTTTGCTGTCTTCTAACCACACTTCTCTTCCAATCAAAATTTCCCTTGCTACACAGGTAGCAGCAGAAAAAACACAGCAACTTACACTCTCAAACAAAATTTTGACTTTACAGTATACACCACAGAAAATGGTGTTTTTCTACACTGAGCAAATACTTTCTCCAAGAGACAAGAAAAGGAAAAAAGGGAAAGAAAAAGAGCAAAAAGAGGAAAAATCCCAGTCACCACCACCCTACAGGCTAATGCACCTAAGATCAGATTTGGGAGCCTTCTTAATTAACCAGGCTCTTAATAGTACTAATAGGTCTAACTCAGCAGCTATTTTTTCACACAGAAACCTCTACACCTCTAAACATGGCAAGAGAAACCCAGAGTTGAGCCAGGTAGGGTTTTCATAACACATCTTCATTTATCATCTCGCATAGCTCCTAAGCATGAATTACAGCGGGAACCTCTGCTTGTTCTGATATCCCCACAGTCTCACCTGAAGCCTGATTTCAGCTAGGAATACAAAAGAAAGCAAAAAGCAACAGAGACACAAGCCCCTTCCCGGATGAAGCAGAGCGCTGCCAGGAGAGGAATGTCTTAGTGCTGCATCTAACAAGACTGTGCGATATCAATTCAGGGAGAGACTGCAAAGTTATCCATCTCACACCGCTATAGCACAACTGACTGCCCTTGGTAAGCTTAGGTTATGGCTAATAGACTCCTCTTTATTAAAGCATTGGAAATTTGTCTTCATTGCACTTCCAAAATGGAGAATGCCTTGATCTGAGTTTCTCCTCTGGCTTTAAAGACTTCAGCATCTATTTTCAAGCACAGTTTGCTCCTCTTTCCCTAGTGATTTCTCACTTGAGAAACATTAAATGCCGCCCCATTCTGCTCCCTCCATCAGCTGAATCTTTTTTATATTAGCATCCATCATTTCTCCCATTTGCTAGATGGGTTCAAAATCAAAAGGCTCACTGCCTGCTAGACAATGGAACATATCTGGGTTTTTCTGAGGAGCACCAGGGCAGCAGCACTGGGGCCCCGATTCAGCCCAGGATCCTGCTAGGTGCTGCACACACTGCCTACTCGCACTGTTGGACTCTGAACACCACCACTGAGCTCCCCACATTCGTGCGAATTTGTGTGCACCCATGGCTGCTGAACACAGAGAGAAGACAGCAACGTGTTTGGCCCATTCCTGGGCACCAGCAAGAGATGTCCTGATTTATGCTGAGCAATGCCAGGTCACAAAGACTGCTTCTTTTAGCATAGACAGCACCTCCAAATTCAATATTATTCGGCACAGCTGTGCTCTAGGACCCACAAGCGTTCAATGAAATCAAGTTTACTCTTGCACAACAAGGCTCACCTCCGCTGCAGGCTCAGGGGTAATATCCAGCCCTGAAAGGTAGTCTGAAAAACGCTTTTACACAGGGTCCCAGATCGGCCACGAGCCTCGCCGCTGCGACAGGCCATGCCCTACTCGAGCAAAACTGACACACTTCAAACACACAAAACCTCTTTGCCACTGCAAGGGACTGCCAGACCATTGCCACATCTACCGTGCCCCACTTGGTTCATACCATTCATTACCACTCAAATTGGTACAATTAACCCCAGCTGGACACTGTGGGCCACAGCATTCAGGACAACCTTTCTGATTCAGCTAGCGGTGGTCCAGGCCATACACAACACCACGGCCACAGGTCTTTTGCCTGTTCCCCGTTAGTTAGCAGCCGGCCTGCTTTCCTGGAGCATTTATATTTGTATTTATAAGCCTGAGAAGGGAAGCCTTCAGTGGCCTATCATTTTACACATCTGGGGCTTTGTAAAATTCTGGGCTGAAGGCTGATTGCCTCCAATCACCCTAGACATCTATTATTGGTCCATAAAAACACACAGTGCACCGCCCCGGAGTTGCTAATAGCAGCTCAATTATGAAGGAATTTGCACTGGAAGCAGAGAATCAGTCTCATTCTTATGTGTGTCTCCACCCCAAAATTAAAGCACTTACTCGTGGAGCCCAGAATACATTTTCTAAGGCAGTCTATTCATTGGCATCTTACGGAAAGATTGAGAAGTGGCCTCTTTTAGGTCTTTCACTTGAACAAAACATTCCCTCACTCTTGCTTAAAGCAAACTGGGATGTGGGGAGCTGTCACTTGAATTAGGGTAGGTTTTAAGTACAACAGATGAGGTAGGGCATTTTGTCCACTCACTGAGCTGTAGAGGCCCAGCTGTAATGCACCGGGTGGAGGAAGCACATAACCAAGCTGAAAACCTCTGCAGCTGCTGTGGAAGGCCACCCTGAGACACAACCAATTGCACCCAGTTTGGCTTCTGCTCTTTGTCACCACTGCTGGGACTGGATAGAAAGAAGTGTGGGGCGCAGGCAGGAGGCAACCACAGGAACGAAAAACTAGGCAAAAATACCAGTGTGGCAAGGAAGAAGAAAACAGTGACAATGAAGAGCATGACAACGAAGTTTCTCCTGGGGGCACAGCAGTGCAATACCCTTTTTAAGTGGACATCCATAAGGCACATTGACCAGCTCCCACTCTGTGGTCTCTTTCCACCAAAGCAACAATGAGAGCCGGGCAGGAAATTATTTTCATACTCTTCCCTCCACCAAAAAAATGAAAGTTTATACCAAACCAAAAGTATTCTTAGGGAAAGAGGCAGTTTTGATAACACAACTGCCATGTGCCATTCCCACTCTTCCCCTTCCATCTTTTGCTTGCTGATTTGGGATTGTTTTGAAATCAAAATGGATTACATCTCTTCTTTAATTAAACGGGGAAAAAAAGATCAATGGCCAATTCCATAGCTAATTGATTTGGGGTGATTCAGAAAACAGGTCCAAAAATCCTCCACGTTTCATGTTTTTATCAACACATAGATACTTCAGATATTTTCAGAAAACCTTTTCTCACCTTGTTTTATTTCCTACTTCTTAATAGAGCTTAGATTACTTAAAATCAAGAGCACAGAACAAATACGAAATGTTATCACCTTTCTTCAGCTGGACTGAGCAATCCCTTGCCCTATCTCAAGGTGACGGGGAGTCCTCAAATAGCCCAGAGGGCAAGTGAAGATTGCTGCGCCTTCTGAAGCGCTCATGCATACACCTAACAGCGTGTATAATAAACTGTTGGATTTTATAAACATTTACATGGCATACTGCAGCAGACACACAGAAGCTGTGCTTTAACAGGTAAGGATGTTGAAGCATGCAAAATGCATTTTCTTTCAACTATCTTTTTATGTTCCCTGCTGCACAAAACTCAGCGTAGAGTCATGTCACCCATGCAGGGCTTAATATCTTCAAAGCAAGCAGCTCTGGTGTCGGTCCATTGGTCTCTCTCTCAGTGTCAATTTCTGGTGTAATGACACAGTCTGTATGAGGTATCTGCTCCACAGCCCAGGAAATTTACCTGTCTCTCAACACCCCTGCATTTCCACTCCTCTCTGGCCCACTTTTCTCTCCCAGATCTGCAGCCTCTCACCAAAACTCCCACAGCAGGGTTGTCCAGAACCTCTGAGGTGATATTTTTTACCTGATTTTTCTATGCTGTTGTTCCCATGGCTTTGCATGCTCCAATGAATCACAGAATGGTTTAGGTTGGAAGGCACCTTGAAGATCACGAAGTTCCAACCCCCCTTCCATGGGCAGGGACACCTCCCACTAGACCAGGTTGCTCAAAGCCCCATCCAGCCTGGCCTTGAACACCACATCTTCAACAACAACAACAACAACAACAACAACAACAACAACAACAACAA
>VUYV01000121.1:2683680-2801713 GCA_008711295.1 Anarhynchus alexandrinus
TAAAAAGTCCCTCCCCATCTTTTCTGTAGGCCCCCTTTAGGTAATAGAAGGCTGCTATAAGGTGTCCCCGGAGCCCTCTCTTCTCCAGGCTGAACAGCCCCAACTGTCTCAGCCTGTCCTCATAGGAGAGGTGCTCCATTCCTCTGATCATCTTTGTGGCCCTCTTCTGGACCTGGTCCAACAGGTCCACGTCCTTCTTATGTTGGGGGCTCCAGAGCTGGACTCAGTACTCCAGGTGGGGTCTCATGAGAGCCGAGTAGAGGGGCAGAATCATCTCCCTCAACCTGGCCATGTTTGTTTTGATGCAGTCCAGGATATGTTTAGCTTTCTGGGCTGCATAAATATAAAAAATATTTATGCTGCCAGCATACCCACACTTGCCCCCATCTCCTGCCACACACACTACAGCCAACAGGGAGCCAGTACTGGGATGATAGCAGGATGAGATTTGGGGGGCTGCAGTGCACAGCTTGGCTGTCATTGCTAAAAGCTGACAACACTCAGTTTAGCACTTGGCCAGCAGGTAAGTGTCAGTGTCCGTTGACTTTCACAGGCTAATTCCCTGCCACCAGCCAACAGGAGAATTAAAATTCAACAGGGGATCTGAGCTTTGGCTTTCCTTTTTCACTGTATGAACAGCCTTTCAACAGCCTGTGAGAGGCTGAGAAAGCCTCACTGCGGTCTGAGAGGCAGCATGGAGGCAGCAAGAGGAAATCAGAGAAAACAAAAAAAAAAAGCCAGTAACAATGAAGGAGCACAGGGGCTGGAAAGGAACTGTTGGTTCACCGAGGGAACTGGGGTGGTTTAGTCTGGAGAAAAGGAGGCTGAGGGGAGACCTTACTGCTCTCTACAACTGCCTGAAAGGAGGGTGTAGCTAGGTAGGGGTTGGTCTCTTCAACCGAGTAACAAGTCATAGGACAAGAGGAAATGGCCTCAAATTGCACCAGGGGAGGTTTAGATTTGATATTAGGAAAAATTTCTTCACTGAAAGGGTTGTCAAGCACTGGAACAGGCTGCCCAGGGAAGCGGTTGAGTCACCACCCCAGGAGGTATTTAAAAGACATGTAGATGTCATGCTGAGGGACGTGGTTTAATGGTAACTTGGCAGTGTTAGGTCAATGGTTGGACTTGATAATCTTAGGTCTCTTCCAACCAAAGCAATTCTACAGTTCTATGGTCCTGGGTATCATCCTGTCTGACACCCAGGCCACGCTGTGTCAAGCCCAGAGGGGTGAGACTTGATGAGCAAAGGGAGGCTGAAGCCCAGTTCAACAAACATATGGAGAACATTGACTCCCAGTTCACCCCATGTCTAAGAAAGCACCCTGCTTTGCTGGGACCATGGCTGCCTGGAGCAACTCTATGAGGAACCGAGCCCTCATCTCAAAATGTCTACTAATAGGAAGGAGAATCAAAATGCCATAGAGACAGCAGGGAACAATACTAACAGGGAGGAGGATGGTTCAAATCCTCCTCGGCCAGCAATGAATCCAAAGCACTGCAGGACTATCGGTGAAACACAGCAGTAAGGAAAGGGCAGGAGAGCCCACCAGGCAACAGGGAAACATGCTGGGTTGCGCAGAGGGCTGGAAGTGTACCTGGCCCTGTCTGCTGGGACATACTGCTTGGAGAGGATGAAGGGCTTCCGTCTTCTGCTCCTTCTCCTCCCTTCCCTACCTGCAAAATCTTGCCCCGGGTAATGGCTGATTAAATACTGCATACTGCATTATTTAAGACACTGTTGCTGTGATACAAAGCTAACTTCTTTCAGAGGCAACACCTGACAAAAACAAGCATATGGAGATACTTAGAGCTCCTGGAGAAGGAATATAAATTGGTCAGGAAGAGCCTCTGAAAAATAAAAATCAATGACAAAGTCCATTTTGAAAAGCAACCCCAACAGAGAACAATGTTTTTCCTCAATGATCCTCTCAGCTAGCCTAAAATACACTCAAATATCATTTTTGTTGTTGATAAGAAAAGCTAGCTCAACAAAGTCCCTTTGCTTATGATCTTCTGGGTTTTCTGAAACTACCTAGAAATGAGGGAGGATACCCAAAAGAAGGACATATACCACTTTTTGTTTACTATGTCAGCTTCATAATGCCAGTACTTTGGAAAAAAATAACATAATAATCTTTTCTGTATTAAATACTTCAAGGTGAACAAACTAAATAAGCTGCAAAGATTGCTGCAGGATTTATGATCCAAAATCCTTGGGGTAGTTGCCAGGTCTGAAGGATGAATTCTTCCCTGATGTTAGGACAGGTCTATTTGCTTCTGTGTGACCCACAGTCAAAAGGCAAAGGAAAGCTTATAAGGGACAGGCTCTGCACAGGACAGGATGAGGACAGGAAGCCGATATGGAGAAAAGGAGGGTAAGAGGGAAGATGGTCTCCCATTTCTGTTGTGGGTATATTCTGAAAATCAAGATGTCTAAAGGTTTGCTACCCACCAGAAACAGCATGAGTAGCTCCAACAAATTTCAGTTCTGCTTTCTTGCAATTTCCCATCGCTAGTGGGCTAGCAGTCCTGCCGGAGGAGGAATCACAGGAGACCAGCTCCTCAGGAACAGAGAATGCCAGCTGCACTTTTCCTTGCCTGAAGTTAATAAAATACACTAGACTATTTCTTTAAATCATAAGCTTTCCTCAGATAATGACTGTCCCATCCTGAGCATGCACAGCATTTATCACCCAGCTGCTAATTGCTAGTTTTGATTTGGGTCCAGTAGAGACAGTTTGGAAAAAAAAAAGTATTGAGGAGACAGTCACATTAAATTAGTTAGGTCAGCTTCTGAGAAGGGGCTGTAGTTCTCTCTGCACAGGTAATCTTGCCTCCCTGAGCCCTCCCCCCTCTCTCTTCTCCCTTTAACAGTTTTATTTTGTGGTGCTACAAGAGGGTTTTTTTCTCCTGCTGAGTGCTGGGTTAACAAATGCAGGAGGCATATATTAACAGTATTCTTTGGAGACCACCTACAGCACTGGGATGAACAATGGGCCTCGAACCATTACTAATTTATAGCCCAGAAATATGGTGTATGAATATTTTTTAAATGTAAAATCATTAGTCACACTTAATAGTTTATTTGAACTAAAACCGTATTATTATCCCCTCATTATTTTACCTGGTATATTTTAGACCACTTATCTCAGGGGTTGCCATAGCTACCTGCTGAGCGCCTTTGACTGGAGTGTTTGCAGTAATCAAAGTTAAAGACTTCTTATAAAAAGAAGTATGCTCTGACTAAAGAGGAACCTGGGCAAAATTGCCCATAACTGTATTCTTTCACTCAGTGCTGCAGCTGTTGGGTGAGCTGTAGCTTGGTCCCCTCGTTAGTCTCTGAGGAGGTATCCTTAAGGTACCATCTTTTTATGTCTCTGCCATAAAAATCACATGAAAATGAAGGTTTGGAAGGGCCTCTGGAAGTCCCTGGTCCAACCTCTAGTTCAAAGTGGGTCCAGCCAGGATCATGGCCTTGTCCAGACAGGTGTTGGAGATCTCCAAGGACGGAGAGGGTGTAAAGAAGATGGAGCCAGGCTCTTCTCAGTGGTGCCCAATGACAGGGCAAGAGGCAATGGGCCAACTGAAACACAGGAGGTTATGATCGAACATCAGGAAACACTTTTTCACTGGGAGGGTGACCGAGCCCTGGCATAGGTTGCCCTGAGAGGTTGTGGAGTCTCCATCCTTGGGGATATTCAAAAGCCACCTGGACATGGTCCTATGCAACCAGCTCTAGGTGACCCTACTTGAGCAAGGGGATTGGACCAGATGGCTTCAGAGGTCCCTTCCAACCTTGGAGTGCTGGCTCCAGGAGAGCCCAGCCCATGGGATGGGCACCACTCGCTTTGCTGAAGTGCCATCCCCTCTTCCTGCTCCCTTTACTTCAGCCACTCCTGCCCGGAGCGTTCTCTGTGCAACATGAGCAGAGCCCCTTCTCCTAGATAAGTCTCTCCACAGCATGTTACCTGTGAATTGCTGGAGCCCCGTATCACAGGTCAGGGACCTGGAGATAGCAACAACTGACCTCAAGTTCCCCAAGGCAGTAAGAAGTGAGGTACCTCAGCTTTTCAATCCATCCCATCCCGTAGCAGTGTTTCAGGATACCTCAGCATTTTACTTATGCAAAGAAGTAAGGGGAAGAAACTTAACACTTTTGGAAAGAAACCAGTTTTAATCAGAGCTAGCAGGCACTACTGGAATCATCCAAATGAACTGCAAGCAATTAGACAATTAAAGTGAAGGTCACTAGAAGTACACACTAAGCAGACATCCTGACAGAGCATTTAAATACAGAAGAGCTGGATACTGCAATTAAAACACTTTGCACAAACACAGCTCTGTTGGATTAGGGACTGACTTCTCTAAACTCTACAGGAACAAATCAACAAGGCAACAGGATTCACACTGGTTGTGCTCAGAAGACAGACTCCTTCCCTGCTGGGGCTAACAGCAGGTCTAAGATTTAGTGGATTTGAGTGCCATCAGCTTCTCCTTCCTTTACACCCCCAATTCCTGCACCACTGGAACATCGTTTCCTTAGACAAGAGTCATCTGAGAAACCTGCCAGAGTGAAAGGGATTTGTCCCTTCACAGTTAACCAGTCCTATTCTACCACACGGAAGAGCAGAGTGGCCTTTCAAAAAAAGTGAAGATCAGGGTGTGGGATGCAGATGTTAAAGAGATGTTTTATCTCAAGTTTCACAGCAGCCACCACTCCCCTGTTTGACCAGAGCACTTTTTCTCTTTTGGCATCAGGAGTGGGTAAGTCCCTGGAATAACATGTGGAAAGACATGCAGAATGAAAATTGCATTAGTCAGCAACCAGGGTGCTGTTGTGCTAAACACCATGTCCATACACCCCAAAACAAGACATACAGCTTGCTATGATCTCCCTTGGACAAATACAACTGATATCCTCAGGAATACTTCCACCAACAGTGCCTAGACCCATTCACACAGCAAGGTGTGGGGCTGGATTCTGCCCTTTCCCATCCAAACCAGCTTGCGCTTGTCAGAACAGATGTGCTCCCAAAGCACCTCTGAAATTCTTCTGCAGAAGCTGCAAAGCACTGCTGTTCCCACCATCTAAACCATACCACACACCACCCCCCAATTTGAAATGTCTCTGCGAATCCTCACTAGCATCAAGGAAGCCAGGAGCACCTCCCCAGCTGGTAGATTCTTATTGCAAGAAAAAAAGAAAAAATCTTCATTGTTGGCTGTCTCCTTTCCATTTGGAGCAGTCAATGACACAGGGTTCAAATTGGGTATACAGGTGAGGTGGTGCCTGCTGGTTGTGCCTATAGCACTATCTGGGCAGCTGGTGCTCTGACACAGGGAGGGGAAGGCAATCTGCCTTTCTCCCCAGGAACTACAAGATGCCTCTTGAATGGAGACTGAGCAAGAACCCAGAGGTCTCAACTCGCCCCTCCAGATGGACTGCGTCTGCCAGCAGTCAGGACATCCAGTCCCAGTTAATGTTGTATGTCAAGAAACTCTGTTCATCTCAGAGGCTGAAGAGTTCAGGCAAAGCTCCTTCTCACTGGTGTGACCCATTCAAGGAAGCCCTCCTTGTTGCTGGAAGTCCTGCTTGTTCGCACATGTTAGGCGACCTATTGATTTTAGCACATCTGAATGTAACACAGAGCCCACACTCCTGGAGAAGTGTCAGAACCCTTTTGTATGCCCACCACAGACCAGGCAGCATAGCCTGCATGGAGAGCTAATGTTGATAAGCATCCCTGCATGGGGTCCACCTCAGGGAGTCCACTACAGAGGAGAAAGCAGGCTCCAGAAACATACCCTTATCCAGAGCAAGAGACATTAAAATTTTCCTTAATTTTACCAGGTCAAATGCTTCATTCAAACCATGACAAAGCAGCCAGCTGCAATGTGGGCAAGCAGGAAACAGTGACTGCCTTGGGGGAGAGCAGTCCCAGCTTGGAATACTCAACAGGTCCCTTTGGCAGGGAACTGGACCCAGGACTACACAGCGCTGCCTCTCTCTGCCTCATTCTAGAAGGTGTATAGGAAGGAGCCATTTGTTCTTTACCTCCATTCAGCCTTTGGGAAATTAAAAGAAAAAAAACCACAAACAAACCAAACCAAACGCCTCTGCAGATTGTGTAGTTATGGGGCCTGACACATTAATAAGGCAGAAAAACATTTTCTGCTCTAAAAATCTGGAGCACATTTGTCTCCCACCCACGTAACTTAACCAATGTACCAGAAGCAAACTCATTCCTGAAAGTCATCCCCTCTGTGCAGAGTTTAGCAGCCCCAGCCACCTCTCCAGAACTGCAATCCCCAGCCAACCTGGCCTCTAGACTGCCTGAAATTCCACTTTCCTCAGGCTTCTTAGATTACTTGCTTTAAAATTAATCTGAAGAGCTCTACAGTGAATGACTCCTTGAAATGAGCTTTTTTGGAAAGTTAAATGTCAGCCTTTCCCAGTGCCCACTTCAGCACAGACTTTAGAAAGAGTTATCGCCTCCCCATACCAATGTAAAAAGCTAATAATCCTCATCAGGTTAACCCCTGCCATGTTGCCAAAGAGCCTGTTTGAGGGATTGTCCCAGTGAGGAAACCCTGGCACGTTGCTCAGGTCTTGTAGATATCCATGTCCAAGGTACATTTTGGTCCTAACAGCTGGACACAGGCTGTCACCCTGGCTGCCACACCAGTGCCAGCCGAGCATGCAGCCCAAGGCAGGAGCTCCCATGCCCCTTTGATCTGGATGACCAAGGCAGAAGCAGACAAAGGCCCAACCCAGCACACGTCCAGATTTACTAAAAGGACCCACTGACCTAGTTCTTTATTTCTCAGCCTGTTTGCAAAAATCTTGTATACCCCTCACACAGAGGAGAAGAGGACTCATTCGTGGGTCTTTCTGCTTCTGATTTGCCCAAAGAGCCCAGGGCCGGACACTCATTAATTTGCTCTCTTCAGTGTCATGTCTAGACTTGCAAACCAGCTGTGCTTCACCTGTGACACACCAAGTTCAACATCTTGCTGGAAAGCTCAACCTGTTTGGCTCACTCATGTGCCCTTTGAGGCAAAGGAACTTGCACTTTTACGCTCTGACAGATCCCATTGAACAGGTGACCAACAGAAACTCCTGCTGAGCATCCCAACGTGCACTGCCGTGTGGTCAAAACCATCCTGATCTGTAACATAACAGCGATCCTCTGCTCAGCAAAGAAAACTGGTCTGTTGACTGCTACGGGGCATTTCAACAACAACAGCATGGCATGGAAACCACAGCCAACTGCTCCCCCTCTGGGATCTCTGAACCTCCCAGATGCATCTCTCCTTGTTTGTGCCAAACCACATGCTGCGGCACAACACGAACAGCCCGTAAACCTTCAGCACGGAGCTGCCTGCTCTTTGCAAACGTTATCAACACACACAGCCAGTAAGCCTTCAAACGGTGCCTGAAAATCCAGCCCAGGACATAGCAGTGCTAGTGATGTCTTCTCATCACACTTCTTTGTGAAAGCAAGGCACTGCCCCAAGCACAAGACCAACCCAGAAAGGTATCTCTTCTCATCGTGCTCCACAGCGTATTGCATTACTCACAAACTGGGAAGAGCACAGCCCACTTGTCTCACATAACAGGATTATGTGGAAAGACTGACACTTTGCAGGAGATGGACTTTCAGCACGTGCTCAGAGACATAATTTGTCCTGTCATCATCATCAGAAGCTGCACTACCACATCTCTCAGCCCTGCCACTGCAATGCACCGTGCAAAATCCAATTAGCCATGGCAGAAAGTTAACAGCAACAGGCACTTGAAAGGGCTTCATCCTTAGAAGGGGCACGAGCAAAGAAGACTTGAGAATTCATTTGCCAGTAGAAAGGTGCCTAATTAGTGTGCAATATCAGCACAGGGAAGGAAGGCTGGACTGCATTTTCTAGCCTTGTGTAGCAGGACTGCATGATAATCCCAAAGACTCATCTAGCTCCTGGCCAAAACCTACTCCATGCAGAAGCTGGTGGGTCAATACTTCTGCTACTACCTTTAATAGCTGTGGGGCATAGGATATTACTTGATGGGTAGAAAACATCTGGTTGCTACCCCATGCCTTTCCCTCCCTAGACTACTGGAGCCACTGCTGAGGGAGCAGGGAAGTAACATCTCGAGGACACTGCTGTCACTGTGGGCTGGTAGGAAGAGCCTATTTCCACAGCTCCCACCAGCTTCTGGTCCCTGTGCTGTCCACCTGAGCTGGACTTGCCCAAATTACTAGAAACAAGTAATTCATTCATCTTCTCCACCATGGAGAAAGGCGCTTCCAGCCTCCAGTGCCACTGGTGCCAGCCAGACCCTGAACTACTGCAGGGAATTTCTGTCTGCAAGGGCACAAGCTTGGGGCTGCATGCAGGAGATCCAACTTTTGTCAGTTTTGTCCCAGGCCTGGGTCTCACCCGCAGAAATGAGCATCTTCTAAATCACTCTCCTACACTGGTGTCAGGAGCTTCCTGTGTCCAAAAGTGAAAGAAAGGACATCAGGAAGATCAGGGAAGTTCTCCTTCCAGCACGACCTCAGCGTCTGAATCAAAGAGGCAGTGAGGAAAAGAACCCAGGAGCTCTGGGCTGAATTTTTCAGCCTCCATATCCTGGACAAATTGTTCATGAGCACAGCGCATGCCCTGAATATAAGAGAAAGGAGATAATGCTCAGGCCCTAAAGCAACAGAGATGACTAGAGCAACCAGTCCTGGGAGAGAGGAGAGAGCAATGCAGGATGATTGCTGGAGGAGCAGGATCAGCAAAGAAACAGCCCTCAAAGCAAGATGTTTGAAAGGGAGAGCCGTTTAGCGCCACCTCTTGGCAGCAACAGGCTGGGGGACAGTCCATGGCTTTTCTGGAACCAGTCTACCTCACGCCCACATCTTTGGTTTAAGGGCTGCAGTTCTGACCTTTTACACTCGGGTATACCCCACACCAGGCAAAGGTGTAGGCAGACTCTAGCAGACAGGCTACTTGGCTTTGCTTGTGGTATCTCATATCTTAAAGCCTCTGTTCTTTCCAGCATCTTTTCCAAACCCAAATTTTCCTCTTCTGCTCCAGACCCAGAAACGTGTCTACACTGACAAATTCAGCACTGGCTGCCTGTTCTCCAGTACCCCTATGCTGCCCTGCACCACTCATCAAAAGGCATTTTTTACTGTATAACTGAAGAATGAACAAAAGGAGTTCATCAAGCAGTGCAAGCAGAATCTTTTCATCCAAGCTTTCCTGGTGAAACACCAAGTGTCGCTCATGGTAATCTGCCTGGGTATAACAACAGAACCGGGTTAGGGTTTAAGCCTTTTCACCAAAGCCTTTTTTTCCAGCATACTCTGTATCATGAGCACTAATATAACAGGGGGTCTGTTAAAAAGTTTTCTTCCAAATCCATGTGTCAAAAAAATTTTGTAATTTTTCCTCCCTCCCCACCCCATGTTGCATTTCAGACACCTTCCAAATTCGTGTTTTGTTGCGTAGACTTCTTTGCAGACCTGTGATAACTGGAAGAGGGGGCAATGTAAGCGGATTTCTAGTTAATTACAGCTTTAACACACTATGTAACCAAATACAGAGCCGCAGAAGAGAATAACGGACTAAAAATTAATGCATTCATTGAACCCCCGGTAAAATTCAGTCATTCCGTGGTCCATGCACATGACAAGAGTACTTCATAAAAATAAATGAAACAAGAATCAGTGGGAAAGACTATAATTTTTTTCTTCTCACAAAAATATATATGCTGGATTCCCAAAGAAAAGTTCTCTTCACAGTTCAGAAATCACTCAGGCTTAGCCTCAGGCACTGAGAGCATAAATCAAGTTTTCTCCACTTCCAGGGCTTACACTCTTAAAACAGTTGGATCTAATGGCTAATCCTTAAAGCAACCTTACACATTTCTCTTAGGACACATCATCACAAGTACTGAAAAAATTACTTTGGAGTGAAACAGAGAGCAACTAAAATAAGCAAAAACTGACTTTGGTAAACTGCCAGGTGACATTACCATTACACTGATCTAGAGAACATTAGTTTCCAGCAGCACCACCACTGTAACCTCATCTTCATCTGTTGGTTTTGTTCCACCTCTTAGCTCCCAAGGACAGCCACACATCAAAGTTACTCACAAAAAACGGTGATGGAGGAAGAAATATTGAGCTACAAGTAGATGGTAAAGAAGCACGTTTTTCTGGGATGCTTTCCCAGGAGCTAAGGGTGTTCAGGTCCATGGGCTTGGGATCTGACCCCAGCAAGCCCATGATGTGCAGTCCACATACTGCGTAGACGAGTTTCAGCCTTGCTTATTCATTCCCACACTTTCAAAACCGCCCCTTGCACTACACTGGCCACCAGTCTCTCCTTAGCTCTTTTACATTGCACACACACAACTGTGTGCTAGGCACCATGGAAATGGGCCCCCTCTTACCCCCAACACAGCAAGGCAGCTCCCCCCTGAGCTCCGTGGAGGGCCATGGCTTCAAACACACACCTACCCTGAGCCCCAGCTTTGAGGCTCCTGCAAAAGTCTTTTACCCTTAACTTCTAGAGAACAGTGAGCATGGATTGTCCCTGCAGGAATCACCAAGGAGCAGATGCAGATGGAGAAGGATGAGTCCAAGCTTTGGCATACATTTGCACCTTTGCTCTCACTCTTAGGTGTCATAAGGTAGAGATAATGAAGCTGGTCTCCAACTCCGGAGAATATCAGAGGAGAGGAAGAGCGTGATCATATGTTCACAGAAGCACTGGTAGGAAGGACCTCTGCAGGTCTCTAGTCCATCATCTCTCTCAAAGCAGCACTAGTACCAAAACTAGATTCAATCAGTTGCAGCTTGGTCTAGCAGAGTCTTGAAAACCTCCAAGGAAGGAGATCCCAACCCCTGCCCCCAGTAACCTGCCCCAGGGCTGCTCCTGAAACCAACTCAACCTCTTACACCCCAGCTTGTGGACATTGCATATTTTTATGTTGTCTGGCACAATTTAGCACCAGCATCCATGTAACTGCCCTTCGAGTAGCTGGTGGGGGAATTAAGACAGCAATCAGAAATTGATGTATATTAATAATCCTTATTATCATGAATAAACTATTCTTCACCTGTCACAGGTGAAAGTAGGACTGGGGTTCAGGAAAAACATTAGTCTTTACTGAGCAATAATTTAAAGTAGCTAATAATTGTGACAGGCAATCTGCATACACACAAAGTATTTTGTATGTATTCAAGCATCAGCTGTTGGAAAACAGCGAAGTTTTGTTTTCTACACAGAAGGAATTAAAAAATAAACCTGTGCAGTCTGTTAAGCGCCTCCATTATAGCATGAAAACAGCACAGCAAGAGAGATTGTTTATTTAAAACAGCTTAACTGTAACATAACACCCAAATCTTTTTAGCTGATAATGGAAATGGTTTGGGCATGAATATCCATTTTAAACATGTTTATGTCACACTTCACAGAAAGGTCAAAATTAATGTTATACCAAAAGAATTTTTCAAAGTACAATTACCTTGACTCTTGGAGCAGAGAACATTCCTATTAGGTTTACCACCCGGGGTTTAAATTTCACATTTTTTATACTTTTTTTTTTTAAACTAGGTACCTCACAGTATATATTGGGAGATGCATTAATGAGATTTTACAGGTACTAGCTATAATGGCTACTAGCTGCTTTTCCCCCACTAACCCATCAACCCTAATTCCCTGGGGGTTCACAAGTGATGTCTCAAAAGACCATGTGGAAGTTATTTTTTTTGTCTGATTAGTCTGCCAGTCTCATTGCCATATTTCTCTCAGTTTAACTCAAGGACTCATGTCTCTCCTCTTGCAGGCACTTCCCCAGAAACAGTGAGAAGGGAGCAGATTAAAAAAAACCCAACAGACTAACCAATCTCACGAACGCAACAGTCACACAGAAAAATCATCATTTTCCTACACCCTGGAGCTTGCTATTTCCCTCCTCATTTTCAGAAGCTTCTCAAGCCTATTTGTTGACATTCTTACAGCGATCCAATGCTCTCTGTGAGCAGATGGCATCAAGCTCAGAAATCTTACACATGCCATGTTACATTAAGCCCTGGCTGACTCGAAGCTAATCCCAGCGTGATATCATCGACTTCCTTGGAGTAAGCAGCAAACCCATCTCAGGAGTTTTTCAGGCTGTTGTATTAGCAAAAGCAAGCAAACGCATAAGCCAGATTTTTCTTGGATGCTGATCTGTTTACAAAGAGTGTACCTCAACATCTTATTTCTTCAAAGTGTGGTTCAGAGAGAAAACAGTTTGTCTGCTAATTCCAAGCCTGCTTTTCCATCCAGTCCTCTGCCCAAAGAGTATGGGTTGGCTTTCTCCTCTCATTACTGCCAGAAGGACTCTTCCTTCCCTGTCCTCCACTTTTCTCCCCAGCCAAGTTCTCTCTTCTCCTTCTCCTCACCCGAACAGACATGCAGATCATTGTGACCTGCTTAGTCCTCAGCTCCCACACTTTCATCCAGCCTAGCCTTCGGGTAGCAGCCTTCACTCATTCAGCCATCACCGTGCAGAACAGAATTTCATTGCTCCTTGCTGTCTGTGAAAGACACCCACAGGACACATCAATATCAGCAAGGTCTATGTTTGCAGATGAAGAAAGCTGTTCTAGTTGGGACCCACCACAACAGAGAGACCTCTAAAACACGCTAAACAAGTAGGTGAGTTACTTCAGCACACTCCATCCAGGGATGAGCCTGTATATAGCAGAGAAGCCTCTACTTCTTTATCACAGCTCTGGATGGGACTGCTTCTTTCCCCATCAAGCGCCAGCTCAGATTTTGCACTTGCCTGCATTTCTGCACAGGAGTCGTCAACGTAATTCTCTTAGGAGCTGGGCATACTGGAAGAAGAAAACTACTTCAGTTAGTGCCTTACCAGTAAAGCAGCTATAACCACGCTGTGTTTGACCTGATGAGTCCTGGCCAAGGTTTTGCATGCCAGATAAGCATCTAGGCCTGGGCTTTTATCAGCTGCACTGAAATGCAAGTGATGAAAAGGTGGTGAAGTTCCATATAGAGGGATCTATATTCTACGAAGCCAGGAGGAGGTTGGAGGAGAACAAACCTGTGCTTTGCAGGTGTGCCTTTGACTCCTCCTTCTGCTCTATGATTTCCTTGCTCCTGAACTTGGGAATAAGAAAGGCTTTCCTCTCCACCACTTGGAGTTTGCACTGTGTCACACAGCACCAAAAAATCGGTCTGTGCTGCTGTAACAGAAGGTGCAAACAGATGTGCCAGTTTGCACAGAAGAGCACACAGAAGGGAGCCAGAAACAAAACAAGAAACAGACAAGAAAGACCTCATAATCAACAGTGCAAGGCTGAAGAAGGCTCAGCCCCAGAGTATGCACACAGTTAATGAAGTTCCTACAGGACAGCATTATGGAGAAAGCTCTCATACATTCTTCCTTGAAATCAGCATGACTGGGTTCTTCTCTGAAGTGCCTGAACACTGATCCATGCAGCACGGGGAATTAGAAGTCTACGTGCAGTTACAGGGCTACAATCTCATTGGATCAGGGAGACATGGTGCCTCACGTGGTGACTCCAGGCTTAAGTGCCTGCAGGACTGCGATGGATGATTACAGTTCTTTAGCCAGACCTGGCCAGAACAGCAAGGATGGGGAGTTGTCTTTTATATGAGAGAGAAGCAGGAACGTATGAAGCTTTGCTTTGGGATGGATGGTGAGCCAGCTGAGAGCTAATGGGTCGGGCCCTGAGCAACCCGCTTTAGTTGATGCTGTTTTGGGACTTGGACTAGATAGTCTTCAGAGGTGCCTTCTGTGACTGAAGTTGTTGAGGCCCCGTCCCTGGAGGGGTTCAAGGCCAGGCTGGATGGGGCTTTGAGCAACGTGGTCTAATGGGAGGTGTCCCTGCCCATGGAAGGGGAGTTGGAACTAGTGACCTTTAAGGTCTCTTCCAACCTAACTATTCTATGATTCTACAATTCTATGACTGTCTTATCCATCAGCACAAATTCCTGCACATTTGTCTAGGAGAAAGGCCATACACAGAAAACAAGACTTAGCTTCCCCCCAGGTACAACACGTGAACCTTAACATCTTTTTGTCCCCTTGTTCATAGGCTTTTTTTCTCTTTGGCTCCTTTCTGCTCAGAAAGGGAGAAAATTAAAGAACATACCGTACCTGCTGAAAGAGAAGGCTCCAGGGGACCCATTAACCATCCAAACCGAGGCATATCATATGGAGTTCTGCAAATGATGAAGGACAGTAAGTGTTCAATTAATTTGATCAGAGTCTCAGAGAGCGTTCCTACACAATACAAAGGTGAGGCCGAACACGTCATTCTTAATGACCATGCCATGTGCAAATAATACTGTCTATTAGTTACGCAAATCACACACACCTCTACAATTTTACAGAGAGTTTTAAGAAGTCATTTTTTGTGGGGTTTTCTGAAAGGTCTCTGTAAGCATATCTTTTACCCACCAGGTGCTACTGTCTGGCTAATGGACCATAAGAGTTATTTAAAGGTTGTTCTTTGTTACTTTGGCCTTGGCTTTTATGTGTACAGTATGTACCTGTTTCCCATTGTGCACAAAGCATGTTACAGTAAAGCTAACGCTCCTTGTCAATAACGAAGCAGAGGAGCCAGCTAACAAATCCTGTTCTCCAGGGGCGTGCATCTAAATTTCTTCCACCTAATGGCTTTTGGACAAAATAGACCAAAAAGAACAAAATCACCAACCCCCATTTCAGATCCAGGAGCTTAGCACAGGTGGATATTTTAAGGAAAGGTTTTAAGATTTGGGGTTCAGTGAAAAACAGTGATGCAATATTTGCTGTTTAGACTGTTTGAACAGCTAGCCCAACACACACAAAATGGTAGTAATTTCATTTCACGTACATCGGCAGGGAATCTGCTCCTGGAAAAATGCACCAAGATGGACAGTTGACCTTTGAATTCATGAGACATGCAAGGAAGGGGAGTTATTCAGAGTTATCTGGCACACAAAAGTCTACAGCAATCACTACACTGAGAGAAGACAGGCTCATAAATGCCTGCCTGGTATGGCTGTACCTTCAGGCTCAAAAGGTCCTACCCTAGCTGCCAGAAGCTGGGAAGGACCTTCAAAGAGAAACGGCTGTTTGCACACCTCATTTCTTCTGGCCACTATCAGAAAGACAAGGCCTGGTCCACAAGAGCTCCCTTTCCTCAATATCTTTTTATAACAAGGATGGTCCCAAAGTACCTGAACAAGGAGAGCTGAGCACATCCAATAAGAGCCACCACAGACACCAGTGATCACCAGACACATCTGTAGCGATGAGAGAGGTTCAGGGTCAAGCAGGGAAGTGAAGTCAACATGGTGAGGTCAGGATCAGCAAGGTGCAGGACCAGGCATAGGCACAGCTCAAGGAAAGGCCAAGGCAAAGAGCCTGAGCTTAAATATAACTCCTAGACCAAGGAGTGATCTTTTTCACTCAACTCTTTTCCCAACAACATGATCCCAGGCTGCAGCTGAACCGTATTGGAGCTGCTCTTCAGTAACAGGCAGCCACACTCCCAGGAGGGGGTGCAGAGTTTGCAGACCCCCATTTCTGTTTGCTCAGGACCTGACAGCACTAGAAGCAAAAGCAAGTAACGATACAGATGACATTATGTGGTGACCAGGTAGGAGTTATTCTGCAGAGATGAGAGTGAACCCAGATCTCCGGAACCCTGATTCTGTGCCTTGCCCAGGGCCTCTGCCACAGTACCATCTTAGCCAACTTGTACCAGTTACAGGGAAAAAAATAATGGTTCTACGATAAGGAAGTGCAGGGAAAAAAAAAAATCACCTCACTTGTCTTGTCCCACCTCTTCACAGAGGAGTGAAGTTACACTGCTTTGAATAGGGAGAATGATACTTTGAGAGTACTTTGAAGTTTCTTTTATTATTAATGTATCAAAAAAGAAGTGTGAGAACTTCAAAGAGAGGAGATTGCTGGGCTGAAGGGGCTAATTGGAGACAGATGGTCAGACATAGGCTCTTAAAAGCATGAAGACCAGCTATGAACATCAGTCACTTATCCAAAAATAGCTTGATATACTGAAAGAGGGAAAAATCACATCTTTCACCATCACTGCCTTAAATCCAGCTGCAGTCTCCAGTTGTAAAACCCACCACAGACCGGTAGATATGAATTTGGTCATAACTAGCAAAGGACCACAGGCTTTATGCTGACCTGCCAGTACAGGGTCTCAGCAAGAAACCCGTGAAAGAGCCAGCTGCTGTTCTTATTCCCTGCTTCACCCCACCATTACCATTTTTGCCTGTATGCATATATACCTACCTAAGACTTCTTTCACTCTTCTTTCACAGTTAGCTTTTGGTACAGATCTGTTCAGAATGGCTTTAAAAGGAACAAAAGCTGTCACCTCTCGCCTTCTCTGAGCCAAGTCATGGGGTGAGGGGAGCAGGGGATGGGGGGAGTCACCTGAAAAAGCAGCCAGCCACGAAGTAAGCCCCAGATGCCTCCTTCAGTGCATGGCAGCAAGGTTGTCTCCAGCATGCCTCACAATAGGTTTTGCAATGAATTTGGGTCTCCTCCAACTTGAAGTTAACTTAAGGGCACTGCTTCAGGCCTCACATTTTTCATTTGCTGTCACATGAGCTCACTTTCTTCCAGGGATCCCCAAAAATTTCCCACTTAAATAAAGGCAGACACAGCCTAAGGACATTGTGTGTCTTTCTGGGTCTCGGAAAACAGTTAGACAGAACTCCTCACAATGGATTTTCATCTAGCTATAAATTCTCCATGCAGTTCTGTTCTCCTGCACGTAACCTTTCTTATTCTGGGACCGAGCTAGTAGAAATACTTCAAGAGCGCTTGGCATGAGCCCAGAAGCCTCATATGAGATGTCTGTGTGAAGCATTCAGCCACTGGGATTGCAGTGCTGAGACTTTCAATCCCTGATGCTTTGTGCTTTCCCAGGGAGCCCAACCCCGCAGCAGGTCACAGCTCTCTGTCACTGTCTGTACCTCCTCCTCAGCAAAGCTGCACCCCACTATCCCCCACCACCACCATGGCCTGATTTGAAGAGTCTGCCCAACCTTTAACGCATCTGCTCATTGGAGAAGGGGTGACACCAGGCCAGTGTTGACTGACCATCCACCAGCCAAGGGAAGCAATTCCCAAGCAGATTAAGACCCAGCCTCATGGGCAATAGTGTGTGTGGAGGCTGTGATGGCCCCCATCAGTGACCCCACAACCTCCTGGTCCCAGCTACCCTTCTGGTCCCAACCATGAGCACAAGGCTAGTGCTGCATTGAGGCAACCAGGCAGTCTGGGACAGATGATACGGACTCGCTCCTCCAGAGGAAGGTTTGGTCTGCCCTCTCTGCTCCCAACCCTGCTGCTGCTTCATGCAGACAACACCCATACAGGACTGGGATTGCGCAGCTGCCCACAAAGGATCCCAAAATGAATGATCCCCATGTGCTCTCAGTCGCTGAGCCAGTGGAGGAGAGGGCTGCAAGTATCCCAGCAAGCAGCATGGGAGGCGTGCGGCTGCCCATGTCCCCACCATGATGCCCAGCTATGGGAGAGCAGGCTCTCCACCAGCACTGCTGCGCAGGCAGCTGCCTGACACCTCCGCATCAGCCGTAACCCCAGAGATGGTAGACCTTCACTGCTGCAAATGGCACTGATGTTTCATGCTGTGAATGGGACAATCAATCTCGGGCTAACGTGGCTTGTTAAACCAGCAGCCAGCACTGATAAAGCAGCACAGCTTGCATCCTGAAAGACTCATAGTGAGAATGTACTTTCCTAGCTGCCNACACAGTGGACAAGCCTTACCCCAGCATCCCTGCCCACTCCCAAGGCTTTTTTTCCTCCACCTTATATTTTCTTGGCATGTTCTGTACACACGCTATACTCCCTCCATCCTTCTTACTAAGAGACCTTATTACTGCTTATAAATATCTAAAGGGTGGGTTGAAGGAGGATGGAGCCAGACTCTTTTCAGTGGTTCCCAATGACAGGACGAGGGGCANGAGGTCCCTTCCAACTCTGAAAATTCTGTGATTCTGTGTGATTCTGTGATTCTGTGATTCTCCTGTGTTTAGTATAAGGGCCTTGTACTCCATCCCAGGATTTCAGAAGCAGCATCTGTTAAGTTCATAAGTCAAATCCATCCTGGTGGAAATCCAGCTCCTTGTGGCACATAAGACATACTGGAAAATCCTGTGTATTACATTACCCCAGTTATCCCATACCACACTGAGCTTAGGGAAGTGATGCTAATCCTTTGGAGCCAGGAGGCTGAAGACCCAAATATGAGAAAGACCACTTTCAGGGAAGTATTACCACAGCACAGACAGGGGATGAAGGCAGAGCAAATGATATTTGGACGTATAGACAGATCTGCTTTTTCTTGGTAGGGACACTGTGCCTGCCTGTTTGATGCTAATGCCTCTCCCGTCCAAGATTTCTCTCCCATCTCTCTCCTTCATCAGTGTTTTCCTTTTGTTTGAGACTCCCTGCCATCAGACTTCCAATAGCGTGCATTTCTTCCCAAACACTGCTTGTCATGCTTCTTTTGAAGCTCCTGTTAAGGATGTGACACAGCTCTGAACTTCTTTTTTTCTTTTGGGGGTGGGGGTTAATCATCAGATTTCAGATCTTTGCTATTAAAATCCATCAGACAACAAATGAATCTAGGTAATGAGACAAGACTGTCACTTTGTAGGAAATCAATGTCATGGTGTTTTAGAAGCAAAATCCATTTACAATTATATTACAAGAAAGAATATATCTGGGCCACTTATTTCAGTGTTGGTAATGCAAAACATTGCCTTCACGAGACACGCACCATCAAACACCAGGTATACAGCATGTGGAGAAGATGACTATGAGCACACCGTTTAGGTTTGAAAGATACGGTGCTAAACTGCACTTTCCAAGATTTTTGGATTAACACTTCTTACTTTTTGTAGCTTACCAATCACATTCAAAGTTTTAACTGGAAATGGTCCGTGTTTAGACTGGTTCCACAGATCAGCTGGACTTGTTACCTTGTCCTGTAGCTACAGGAAGTTGCTGACTCCACCTTGGAAACACCTGTTCTGCAGAAATCTGCAGTTCTTGCAACAAATCCTCCCTGAAAGCCACTGTGCTACCAGGCTGAAATACATTCCCCAAGTGAGAAACAGCATTTTCCAAGGCTGATTCTAAAAAGCATCATGCTAGGAGAAGCTGAATGCAGTGGGTTTGAAGACCCAAGGAGTTTCTCCTCACCAGTGTGTTTTGCCACTTTTCCAATTTGTGGGTGCCTCCACATGGCAAAGCGTGTGTCCCAAAGATGCAGATGCACACAAAACACAGGCAACTGGCCACACAGACCAACATGAACAAAGGACAGGGCCTTTACTGGCCCATGCAAAACCATCAGCAGTACTCACATGAACAGGAACAACACAAGCAGCCCTACCTGGTCCCCCCCGTCCCTTCCAGCTGATCAGGACTGAAGGTCACCAGTGGACACACACAGTTCCTCACTCTCCAGATCCACAGGCAGACATGCATCAGCAGAAACCTCCTAAACCCAGACACTTAATCCATGCATACTCCCAAAAACACGAGTCTCACTTACCCTGTGTCCAACCTTGGGCTTTCACATTCTGGTCTTCTACTCACCAATTAGTAGAGCTTGAAGCCTGCCAGTGAAACATACACATATTCTCATGCACTGAGACAGAGAGAGAAAGAAAAAAAAACTATGAATCGGGATTAATATGAGGACAGGACAGGCTGAAGAGCAGACACAGGGCTCAGCCAGAAAACCACACTGATCAGCAGCCTGCTAACACACAGTTGGACCCTTTTATCCCCTCTCCTATGCATTCTCCCACGCTTGTTCCTCCACAGTTCACTTTGATCCCTCCTTTCCCTGCCACTGGCCCTTCCTTTAAACATCACATAATGTTTTGTACATTCCTACAATCCCCTTTAAACATCCAATAATAAGCTTTATGCAATCCCATAAACCTCCTGAAATGTCCTATCACAGGTTTGCTCTTTCCATGAGACCCGTGGTAATCTTCTTCCCCCTCTTTTTTTTCAGTTACCAGGCTCAGGACTGAGAATTAAGTAATAGGTTGACCTTGGCCAAAAACCATATTGGGAATGTTAAAAATGCAATAGTAACAGTGCTGGAAGAGTGCCTGGGAGCATTGCCCTGCACCATTTCATTTATTACTCTGCCTATGTGGTCTCTGCACCTACAGCAGCCTGGGAATTTCACCTCTCAGACGAGCTGGGAGACAGTGGGTGTGGATGGCCACCAGAGAACTTCCCAGCACCGCCAAGGACCACAGGCGTGTTCCTGTGTCACTGTAAACCAGTCTAGTCCCACTGAAATCATGGAGCAAGCTCTGGAGCAAACTGATGTGTCTTCAATAACCTCGACAGCATCTGGGCACCAAGCCCTCAGCTGCTCTGTGGCCCAGCTTGCCTTCATGCCAAAACTGCGGGGCAGAGGTACCCTGGGCAGTAATGGACACCCACAGCCACCCACCTCGCCTGTCCCTGCAGAAGGCCAAAGCATGTTTTCCTGTGTCATCAGCCACCAGGAGCAGCGTTCCCAGTCCCACAGTCAGTGAAAGGCCATGATACAGCTAGTTATTCCTAGGACACTCAGCTTCTTCCCCACAGCACAATCTTTGTGCCTAGTAGCATGATTTTGGCTAGAGTCCTCCGTCCCAGGGGCTGGTGCAAGATGTTGTGCAATCTGGGATCCAAGAGGTGGTTGCAGACAGGCTGAGCAAAGGCAGAAGCGGTGGCTCTCAACCCGCTGGGCACCAGCTGCCTCTGTCACCCAAACAGACACAGTGTGCCAAGCGGAAAATGAGTTTCTCTCCTTCCTGCCTTCATTCCCAAAAGTGACAAACATTTCAGGACTTCCTCAGCTTCACAATCCCTGGGCGTCCACGGGTCAGCAGGTACACTCCTCCAGCAAAGCTGCCTTGACCTCAGTACAGACAGTGGAGCACATGAACCCCAGAGACGTGGCTTGGGGCAGGGAAAAGTCACAAATGCCGAAGCCAAATCTCGGTCCTGACGATAAACCACCATTCATCCACCTCTCCGGCAGCCTGCCTTGCTTTTCCAGCCTCACCGTACAGCCTGCTGTTTCCCACATCCATCAAATTTAACTGCTTGAAATTCAGCCGCAGCTGACGGGAGGAGATGCTGCGCACACGGATCCCGGGCTTCCAGTTAATGGCATAAATTGCTGCCACCTCTCCCGCTTGCTGAGCAATCACAGTCAGAAAGCTGTGAAAGGGATATAAGTCTCAGCAGGTGCACCCTTTGCAGAGCCTGGCGTTTGGGTCGTCCTGGTCTCCTCCTCGCAATGGCAAAATAGTAGTAGATGGCTTAGTTCAATGCCATATAAGTTCCCCGCTGTTTGCTTTAGCTCCCGGCCACCCATTTGCAGTCTACCTTGGTAGCACGGACTTCATTCTTGCTTTGCTACAGAAGCAATCACAAAGAACCCTTGGAAGTCCAGAACAGGGGTCAGGGTCTTTTCTTCTTTTGGATTTATTGTTCTTGCTGTTGTTGCTTTGCTTGTTTTGTTTTTCTAAGCCAAATATTCACTAAGAGATGTTCTTGGTAACCACAGTGGCAGCATGTGATTTTTGCAAGTCACCTTGAAAGTTAACTTTTCAGAGCTGGATGTCTATTCTCCGCCCGCCTGCAAACTACAGCCAGGCTCACCAGACAGCCTGTGAAACGGGCTGCGAAAAAAGGCAAAAGCTTTGTTGGTTATTAGCCACGCTATTATGGGAGTCTAACAGCCCGGGTAAAGGAACCATTTGCCACTTCATGGAGCAAACACAACGTTATCGCAACGGGCAGTAACTGCGGCAGCACCAAGCGTGAGGCTGCCCGTTCCCTGCACGACTGCCGGTGACGAGGGAAGCTGCAACTTGCGGCGCCAACGCAGACAAAATCCCGGCAAATAGGCAGGTGCAGGGAAGCACCTCGTCTTTTCCCCAGCCGGATCTAGCGTATGCGGCTGGGCTGCAGCCTGCAGGAGAGGATCGACGTCTCGCAGGAGGGAAACTGAGAAAAGAAGAGGTGGGTCGGCCTCTCCCCCTTGAGGTCTGCACAGGATTTTGTCTTAGGGGATCTTCACCAAGCAGCCAGTGTGCTCTGCCCAGCCGAGGTGACAGGGCATGGTGGGTTCAGAGCAGCTGGGGCCATCCGGGGTCTCTCCTGGGCGAGAGTGGCCCTGCATGTTTAATGTTTAAAACCAACTTCTTCCTGACAGTCCCAGTCACCTGGATCCTCCTATTTAGGAGGCTTTGCTTTTAGCAGCTTTTGGAAAAGAACCTGTTGATTTGCCATCTGTGAGATACAGGCATCAGCCTGAAGACCATACAACATTCAGAAGGGCTATAAGGCAGATCTTCCCTGTGCCACAGAGACTGATTGAAGTACAAAGAAATACAGCTACTCCTCTGAGGCGACATTTGGGACCCATGCTTTGGCTTAATCTCTTTGGAGAATATANCAAAGAGTTCAGTATCTCTCATGTAGGACGGGCTCAAGGAAACTCTTTCCCTGATGAGACCTTCCGAGTGTCCTCTGCCCAGGTGCAGACAGCATGTAAAGGCATGTCATCGAAGTAGGTATGTGCATTAGGATAAAACTCAGGATAGAGTCCCCATCCTGCAAGTTGCTGCTGTCCCTGTCCAGAGCCCACTGCAGGATCAGGACCTCCTTGCACAGCAAGATCAACCGGTTCAGGGAGAAGACCAGATCAGTTGTCACCATTCCTGTCACTGTTTGAGGACGCCGAGGCAGTAGGTCCTCCCTGTTCCAGCAAATTGATCTCAACGCCAGCAGCCCACATCCAGCACACCCCGTGCACCATCTTAACTCCGAATGACGCTGTTTATTTTTCTAGCAAATATTCGCGGCTCCTCACACTTCCTTCGCCCAGGGCTTTGCACTGCAGCTGAATTTAGATCAGCCACCTGCCACGATCAATGAGTCAAACTAACCACTGCCATCCCCCTGGACTTCCCCGCTGTCAGCCCGCTGCTTGCAAGGGTGTCTCTTTGGGCCAGATGCTGATGTTTTTATTCACGGCCATTTCCTCGCCCCACAGCTTGCTGCAGGCACGGTGTAATACCCGCTTCTGTTCCTGCACCTCCAATAGCATCCGACTCGCTTACGGCCCAAATGAAACCTTGGGGTCCGCTCAATGCAGGCAAGTCCCCCAAAAAGCTGAGTAAAGCCCCACACAGGCTCACGCAAGCAAGCCATCTCTCTCCGGGAAGGTAACGTGTAAAGATCACAGGATTTGCCCCTTTCTATGAAACAACATGTGTCCCCAGTGCTGAATCTGCCTGTATGTAACCTCCCAGAACTGTGTCAGCATGCCCTCTGTCGTCAGAAGCAGCGTGTTTGTCATCTGCAGATGCAGAACCATTTAGTTGCTAATGAAAGCAATTTTTGCTTCCCTGAAGCTGATGTTCATCCAGCCACGTGCAGCCCGAGGCTCTGACAGAGCAATGCTCCTTCTTGGCTGCCCCAGCAGAACAGCACCCACCTGCCCTGGAACACCCCCAGGAGTTTCCCAGCTAAATTTAATTAGCGCAGAGCAATGACCCAGAATTGCTTCCTGAGGTGAAGGTCTGCAGGGTCAGAGACCCATCCCTATCTACACAGACTACTGTGTTTGCAGCAGTGTCTCCATGCTCAGCTCTGAACATCTCCTACCCTTCCTAAGAAGGACATGGACCTGCTGGAGCGTGTCCAGAGGAGAGCCACGAGGATGATCTGAGGGCTAGAGCACCTCTCCTATGAGGAGAGGCTGAAGGAGTTGGGGCTGTTCAGCCTGGAGAAGAGAAGGCTCTGGGGAGATCTTATTGTGGCCTTCCAGTACCTAAAGGGGGCCTACAGGAAAGCTGGGGAAGGACTTTTTACTAAGGCATGTAGTGATAGGACAAGGGGGAATGTCTTTAAACTGGAAGAGGGCAAGTTTAGATTGAACATTAGGAAGAAGTTTTTCATTTTGAGGGTGGTAAGGCACTGGAACAGGTTGCCTGGAGAGGTTGTTGAGGCCCCATCCCTGGAGGTGTTCAAGGCCAGGCTGGATGTGGCCTTGGGCAGCCTGGTCTAGTGGGAATTGTCCCTGTCTATGGCAGGGGGGTTGGAACTCAATGATCTTCAATGTCCTTTCCAACCTAAACCATTCTATGATTCTATGATTCCTCTTTCACACCCCTCTGGGGTGTTGTCTGGTGGCGTCCTAGCACTTGGTTTACCCAAGGAACATCTAAATGAATAGCTCTGTGTCACCCTCACCTCACCAGCCTGACCTCCAAATGCAATGTGAAAGCTGGAGATGCTCAAGATGTGAGGAAGGAGGCCGGTCTCCTTTTCCATGCCCTCTCCAGGGAGAGAAAGGCAGGTACCTTCCAAGAACAAGCCACAGGAAAGGCATGAGCCTGGAGGCGCCATCCCCCTCTCAGGGCAAAGCTTTACAAACAAGCACCGGAAGAGGTCTGGGTTTAGCATTTTAGCATCAGTCACATCTCTAGGGTTGTGGTCCTCTTCTGTTCTAGGAATTAAGTGGGTTTTTAGACCCACCATCCTAATGAGATGGAGTTGTCTGAGTACAATCAGCATAGCCAGTTTCTAAGCCAGTGGAAACAGCAGCAATTCTCTGTGCCCCGCTTTACCCTTGCTAAAGGGCTCATTTATGGCCCAAGCGAGTTGGAAGAGATTTCATATTCTCCTCCCCTTGATTAAGTACTCCTCTTGAAAAGCCAGGTTAAGTGTTTATGAGCAGCATAGGACTCAAACTATTTCTCACATTCTACTACACTTTATGGCTTCCTGGACACAGCCAGAGGCAGCAATAAAAGCAAGGACCCTCCAGGAAGCGTTCCCGCCAGCAGCAGAGACCGTACATAGAATATTGTGCACAGACAGACACACACACTCACACAGAGTCCCACTGGTAAATTGCTAGTACTGTCCCCACGCTTTGGCATGGGAGAAGTGGTGGTCCCAGATAACCCAACACATGGGGCTCGCAGGATCCTGGGTGCCCCTCTGCAGAAACCACTGCCAGGGAACAGAGAGACGGGGAGTGGGGGGACGTGATTTGCAAATAAACACCTCTGTGACTTTCAGTGACCCCAATATGTACCTAACCACTGACATTTTAAGAGGCACTATATAACTAGTGAGTAAAAGTAACTTCTTTTAGGTCTATTACCATGAAAAACGTGAAGGGACTTTATTGACTGGTGATTAAAATCTTATCCTTTTTGGTAGCATATGGCAACCAAGGAACAGGCATTTTTGTTAAGGGTATAGAAGCCAAACTGCATTAGCAATAACTGTGTTTTATCTTCCTGGGAATGCACAATAAAAGATTCAGATCTTACAGCTGAACTTTGTAAAAGGCACCAGTAATCAAAAGTCAGCACAGAATCCTATCAAACATTGATTTTAAAGCTGCTAATATTTAAAGACCTGCATTTGTGTCTGTCATTTTTATTCTGAGATGTTTTACATGTCCCGTTTTAATGATCTGATGGTGAAATGGAGATGAAAACTACGCAGTTTCTCTTGAAGTTTGCTCAATGTGACTATCAAAAAGATGCTCTGTGCTGCACGTGCATGTGGGTCGGAGTGAGTTTTGGGGTGTTATTGTTGTCCATGTGGATAGATAAAAAGATGAGAAAGAGAACTGTGGAAGGGATGGAAAAACTGCAGTAATAACCAGTGTTCCCAGTGCCATGCTCAGTTTGAATTAGGAAACTGTACATCAGTAAGATCCCACTTCAAAAGCCATCAGCATCTATGCAAAGGCTCCTGCAGCTTTGGGAGAGAAGGGGAAGGTCACAAATTGGGTTGGAGCCACTGCTTGTTGTCAAGGCTGAAATAGCCACTACGCTTGGCCTTTCAGGATCTGAGTCTCATGCCAGCTGCGCTTTTCAAGGCATTGTTCAGCTGATGAGATGTCCTAAACCTTCACAGAGAGAAGGGTTTCATCCTGCTCTCCATCCCCTACAGCCCCCCATGGCCTTATTGGGGAATGAATTCTGCTGTGTTCAGCAAAAATGACAGTTCTCTGCAGCTGTCTAATTTAAACCTTCCCAAACGCATTTTTACTTTTATTAAGCAAGCCTTTCCTAAGACACTGCCAGAAGAGTCCAGATCTTGCGTTCGTAAAGCTAAGATATTGCTACCAATAAAAATAAATAGATGGCAATTACTAAGGAATTACATTTAGACCAAAACCAACTGAATTTACTACCCTCTGAATGTGTGCAGCATAACATGCAGCAATAGAGAAGTTTAAGGAGAAGGGGTGGGCAAAGGAACTTCTTTCTTTTTAATGATGCAGCCAGGAACAAGCCAAGCTCAAATAATAACTGAAATCTGAAGCCGTAAGCGAAGAGTGCCTCTAAGTACAGAGCTCATGTACAGACAACAGAGCAGTTCAGCAATTGGTACCACGCAAATAGATCAGAGACGACTACACATTAAATGAGGACACCAGGCTGGGAAAGATCCTGTTGGAGAAATGCCTTCTGATAAACTTTATGCTCTACAGCCAACAGGCTTTATCTGAAATCTACCGATGCTCTTTCCACTGATTTACCCAGGCTTTGGCTATGAAGCCTTGTCACAGGTCAAAGCTCTCTGCTTTGCCTGTTGAGTGTAATTCATGTGGGATGCCCTTGAAGGGCAGACAAGGTTGTCAAACCCAAAAGTACTTCCAGGGGTATATGGGTGCCTCCACTTCAGGAGGCAAAATCTGCCCTCCTGGTGTAAAAGAGCTCTTACACCTTTATCACTGCATTTCTGCCTGTGGGCACTGTGCTGTAACCAGTAATGCGCCCCAAGCAGTGGTGTGCTCCCACACCGTACAGCCCAGACCATTTCCAGATTAATAACACCACCTTCCGACACTGCATGTGTTCTTTTAATACAACATTGCTAAAATACTGGGGAAATAATTTTTAAAAAAAGCATCTAAAAGCTGGGAAATTTTAAATGACTGTTCCCACAAGTTATCTCTGAATTGATGCACTCTGAAAACCTCATCTGACTACTGTGGAAATAGGAGGTAAATATCTCTCTAAAAGGAGAATGGTTTCCTGGTTAGCAGTGGCAGTGCAATAGCTTATAAAAGACACTATGAAAGAGCTTCCAGTACGAAGATGTCCAGGAAAATATCTAGCTCCCGTTTGGCAAGGACTAAGGCAGAAAAGGCCACATGAAGTACAAATTAACCACAAAAATGTGCTTTGTAATCAGACTATTATTTCCCTAAAAGCACCTGATTATTGTGAATTGCATAGGAATCATCTGTAAGGGAACATCTCCCACTGTTGCAATGGGAACACTGTGGGATGGCCTGAAAGTTCCCTATTGGCCTTCTAAGGGAGATGTTGGGTTTTTGTGGGTTGTTTGGGTTGGTTGTGAACAGGGGTCTGTTTAGCTGATACAGAAGGCAGGTGAGAACCGTGGTTTCCATGAAGACAGCCCAAATTGCCATGCGGATGCAGCTAAGGTGATACAATGCTGCCTGGGCACTCCAGTACTTTCCCTCCATTCCCCAGGGCAGAGCTGTACATCTTGCCCTCCCACAGGCAGGAGGTGAAGTGTACATTTGGCGAGGGGAGCATTCATGCTCCCCCAACCATAATGACACCAAGGTCCTGTGCTGGGGGCCTTTGTTCTGATGTCTTGAACACAGCCAGAGCCTTGAAGAAGGGCTTTCCTCAAGGTCTGTGGAGCTCTGGGACTGGAAGAGTATGACAACTTCTCCATGTACCTATTGAAAAGTCTATATTTGGCTTAGGCTACCTACACATCAGCTTAACCTGCTCTCCTCAAAACTGCCTCAAGCCACTTTCCTATCTTGACATCTCTGCAAACCCAGATATCTCTAGCTCTTCCTGGACTGGACAGCTTAAGACACTGTTCCCTATCATACTGGGTTGAAATGGGTTTTGAGGCCAGGGTCTGCAGCAGCACGATCAGGATGTTCTTACAAACAAGGACCAACACACGCAGCAAGTGAAAAATGCTTGCTAAGAACACCACGTCCTGTTGATTCAACCTGCAATGGTATTGCAGGCTCCAGATTTCCTTCCCTATGGGCTTATCTGCACCAACTCTATCCACATTCAACCTCTCCAACTTTCCAAAGACTGTCAGAAAGACCTGTTGACCACATCCTGCAGGGTCAGGAGGACGGGAAGCATTATTAGAGACTTTTGCTTGTGTGGTGTCCCCACTGTCTATGTGAGGGAGCAGCAAGAGTGGGGCTGTTCCCTGAGGGAAGGGGAGCTGAGACCCCAGGGACACAGCAAGACAGGGCAGTGTACTCACCAACCAGGGTACAGTCCCACAGTGCCTGAACACAGAGAGTAGAGCAGGTCCAGTGATGTCACCCAAGGTCTCCCACAGTCAAGTAATCCCCATATAGGTCCATGATGAAGAGGCAGACTGATGGTCAAGCTGGGAAGTCACATCAGCAAAGCAACACAAAGATCAGCAAGGTACAGGGCCAGGCACAGGCATACCTACAGCACAGCTCCGCAAAGACCAGAGACAAGGACCTGACTTTATGCAGGTCCACAGCCAAGGAGAGGAGATGCCAATGAGGCTTCTTATATGGCTCTTTCTCGCATCTTTCTTGTTTTCCCAGTCTAACCCCAGGTTACAGCTGCACCAGATGACATCTGGCCTTAAGCACAGCAGCCAGACCCCTCGGAAGGGTAGGGGACAAGGCTGCAGATATCCCAAGCCACAGTGAGGCCAAATGGCCAAATCCTGCTGAGACAGACACCATGCAGCTCCACTGCTCACCCTTCCATAGGCAAGCTTGTGCACCAAACCTTTCAGGCCCTTTTTGCATGAGTGCCAGACATATACACTTACCAACACAGCATTTCTGTAACCCTTCCCTCACTGCCCTCCAGCTATCCAGCAAGGCATTTTTAGGAGAGCTGGCCTCCTCCCAAGAACACTAATCTCAGAAGGCCCCCGGATACGCTCCAATTCTTCCTCCAGCAGTGACATCCTCTCTGCCCTGTGGATCCAACCTCCGATTTCTCCTCTAAAATCAGCGTGCTCCCCAATTCCTACTCACGGCTTCATGCAGATTTTTTTTTTTGAAGTTATTTTGCAGCTGGGTTTTGCCCAATCTGACCCTCTGTATGCAAAACTCCCTGTATGCAAAACCATCCCTGCTTCCCCGGCTCCATTGCAGGGGAACAGCTCGGACCCCTGGCTCCCCGGAGGATCAGAGCACTTGGAAAGAGGGAGAGCTGAGGAGAGCCCCTGGCTCTGACTTTCTTAGGGGAGAAAGAGCCAGCAGGAGACATAGGCATGGAAAACATTCATCCCGTTTGCTCAGAGCACTGGTGCAGGCGTCACTTTCAGACCCAGTTGGTCCTGGTTTGGTTTCCCAGCTAGGTGTGGAGAATTGCCTTTCCTCCTGCTTTTTTTTTTGTTTTCAGTAGTCAGGACCACATGGGCAGCGCTTGCTGCTTGTCAGGGCACAGCTCGCCTGATTCCGGGGTGCCCACCCGGTTCCCCCTTTCCAGGGAAAGCACACACCCACCAGGTTTGTAATTCCTCCTGGCTGGAACCAGTGTTCACCCAGTCTCTGTATTTCTCTAGATCCTCTTTTTTTCTTGCTTGGCCCTTGCTGGTGACAGTCACCTGCAGCTCTGCCCTCCCTGCCTCAGGAGAGCAGGCTCATTGTGGGTCTTCCCAGCCCAAACGAAGCCCAATTTGGCTTCACCCCTTCTAGATGAGCTGAATCGGGGATAGGGTTTACTGCCATCCCCCAGCACACATTTACCCCAGCCCAAAAGATACCCCTGACACGCTGTCACACAGGCATCCATCTACTGCCTGGATACAAGTTCACACTGCCTGCAACCACTAATAACAGAGCTCAGGCCTCTGGATGGGGTTTTTCGTGTGATAGGACTGACGCACGTGGCATCCCAGTAGCGTGACAGCTGGCTGCTCAGTTCCCAAAGGCTCCTCGTTAATAGCTGCACTTTCTGCGCAACAAAACGAAATAAATCTAAAACTCACACACGCGCGCCACCGCCCTTCATGAACTGGCTTTCAGTACTCAGTTCCTTCTCCCATTTAAACTGATCTACAGAAGACAGACAATAAAATAGAATTAAACAGGTAGTGCCTTTCAGGTCACAGGCCCTGTAAATCAAGAGAAAGTGCTCCTTGTTACTGACTCTGGCTTTCTTGCAGGTCTGCGGAGTTTTGCAGTGTGGTCCCAGAGCTGAGGTCGGGCAGACACATCAAGCTGTTGGAGATGATTTACCATTTGACACTAATTAGATCTAAAGGAAGCTCCAGGATGGAAACTGCATTTGCATCAAGAGGAGGTTCATGTTCAGCTCAGCACTGAGGGCTTTCGCCAATGATGCAGTTCCCGTTCCACACCTGGAAGTCTGGAGGGAGGGAGGGAAATGAACTCCTTTGCTTCTGGCTGAATCCCAAAAGGGTCCAGCCTTCTGTGCCAAGCTCTGCCTGCTCCAAGGGCAACACACATCACCTTTTATCAACCCCAGGAGGAACCCCTGTCCACAGTGCAGCACGGGGCACGCGGGGTCCTGGACGCTCAGCTCCATTCAGAGCGGGAGCACAGCTTACAGACTCCAAGTTCAGCTCTACTCCACCTTTTTCTTCTTACCCTGCTGTTTTACCAAGAAAAATATATTCACACAAGGGAGAAAAGATAAATGTTCCCCGCTCTTCAGTGACACAACTGCTTCCCTGAGTTTTAACGCAAATGTCTTGGTTCCTTGGCTTTCTGAATGATGTCTTCCTACAAGTCAGCAGCCCCTGACAAGAGAGCATGTGTTCAGGTTAATTGACAAGGCCTCTCGTTAGGCAAAGCCATACACATTCTGCAGGACGAGGGTACCTATGCAAAAGACATTTATATTTCCACAGGCCAAAGGCACTCTTGCTTAAGCCTCTTTAATGCTTGGAAACCTACCTTGTAAATCTCCAAGTTTTGGGTTTTTTTTCCCCCAAGGTACTGCCGAACAAATTGGTAGTTGTACCTTGCTGCCCTGCCAGTGGCAGATCCCTTGTCATCTCTGCTGTCCCTCACCTTCACAGGGTATTAATGATGAACAACTCCTTTCCTCTCTCAGGATCTTCATCTCTGAGGCCTTTCACCTAAGTGTGTGCTGATTGCATTGAGAGACACCTCAGTGCCTCAAACCTGGTTGACGCTCCCCTCACCACTTATCTTCAGTGCCACCAGACACAGGCTCACAGCCATGACATTACCCTGACCCTGAGTTCCTTCTGGGCAGTGTAAGTCCCACTTGATGTCCACCCATCCCCTCCGTTAGCTGAGCACTGCTGGCACAAGCGTGGTGAGAAAGAGATGGGAACCAAACCCCTGGCATAGAACCAAGAGAAACTGCTGACTGGTGGAAGCCTCCCATGGCTGTTGTCCCATCTCCTCTGGTTCCTTAGCATGCCAGGGTGGAGATGGAGGTTGGTCTTCTCCTCCCTGCTACTGGGCTGCCCAGCAGCAGGGAGGAGAAGATCAACCTCCCCAAGCGCCCAGGGGATATTTCTCACACCTCAGTGTCCACTTGAAATTCTCCAGCTCTTTGCTTCTCACACAGAAACCCTGCAGCATCTCAATCTCATTTTCCCTTGTTGCGTTACTCATCCTGGCGGTGGGTCTTCTCAGGCAGCTTGTGACAAACTAATTATGTTCTGCGGGGAAAAGCTGGTTTTGACAGAGAAAGCCGCTCACTGATCTCTGCTGAAACTCTCTAAGCCTGACATCCCACTGTCTCAGAAAGGTCAGCAGTCTGAAGAAAGAGAAAGATATGGGAAGACCTGACCACAACAGCCGCTTAGGAGGTTGGAGAGGGTGAGCTTCAAGGAGGTCTGTTCCCCTCCTGCAGCTTTGCTCCCATTGCCAGAGATGGCTCCTCACTTTCTAGCACCTTTCACCCTCAGCCACAGCCCAACAAAGCCAATTTGAAGGACCATAGGGCAGCACCTCCACCACCAACACACATGTCCCCACCACATTGGTCTTGTACAGAAGAGATGTCCTTGAGCTAGAGCAGGGGTTCTGGCCATGGGCCTGGGAGGAAGCGATGGAGCTTGGCTGCATCTAGGGCACATCCTGCAAAATGAGGTACCACTATGTATGCTGGGAAACTGAGACAGACCCAGAGAGAGATCAAAGTTAATACGCAGCTTTACCCCTTCCCACACGGGCTGCTCTTTCTCCACTCGCCCGCACACAGCATGTCTTATCACAGCTCCCTTGACGCACTGCAGCATCCCCGTTTATGGCAGCACAATCCAAAGCACTCTGGTTATCTCCGATTTTATATTTCTGATGGAAAACAGAAAAAAAACCCCAAAACATCTAAGGTACCCGAAAGAGCTCATTTCCCAGGAATCTATTTTGCCATTGCAAAAACCATTTTTCACAGAAAATTCCCCACCAGTGTCTCCCGCATGGCTAAATTCATTCTGCCAGACTACAGCAGCGAGCAGCACTTTCTTCTTCCAAGAAAAGTGCAGAAATCCCATAGGACCTGAAGATGGGGTAACCAAGCATCACGTTGTTCCCTGGCCACCACTTCTCAGCTCACACGGTGCCCTGAAGCACGGAGGCTGGTGTCATTTCTGGATTCTTTTATAAAACTTAAGCACAGCTATCCCATCCTTGTTAACTACCTGGTTTGCTTCATAGGCAACTAACGAAGCAGGTGCCGTTCATAACGGTCACCCCAGGTGGAGCTGGTTTTGAGTACTCCCTTTTCTCTGCAGACAGGGGCCTTGAAGCTAAAGCTTCGTGCTAATGACCCAAAACTTCTGCAAACTCTATTCCACCTCCCAGTTCTCCAGGCAGTGGACGGCAGAGGCTGAATCAGCAGCCCCACAACACTCTTTCCCAGGGAAAGATGTTAATGTTGGTTCACACGCACACCCCAGACTCTCCAAACACCACGAGTGCAGAACCAACAGTTTTGCTATATACACGAGCCACACTTTTTTTTTTCCCTCAATCTGAGTTGTGTTGTAAGGAAAATCTTTTCTCTATTAAGCTGATTATCTGCTGTTAAAGGGAAGAAAAGCTGAATGCAGGAAATGCATGCGCTACCTTTCAGGGGGAGTGGAAGGGCAGGGATGCGAATTGCTGTGAAACTCTTGTTGCATTCTCGAAAGCTAATTAAGCCCTGTTTGATTCTTCATTTTTGTTGCCATAGAACTGGCTTAACCACATTTTTCGGTGATGAATTTCGGTAGATAACACTTGCTTTGTGAGCCTTGGGTGGCAGCGTGGCTTTTCTGCCTCTGCCCAAACTGCCGGGAGATGCAGAGCAGCTGAGAAGGGAGAGGGACTTCATTTGCTGCCCTGAGCCCGGGCGTCCATAGGTGCCTCTCACAGGAGAGAGGCAGCGCAAAGCTCTCCCTCTGCTTATGGTATTGAGGTAACGGACACTGCTCTGCTTGGTTTAAATTAGATTCAGGACACAACAGTTTTCTGCTCTGCCTGGGAGAACACCTCCAACACCATCCTCCTAGCTCAGGGAGCACGTGCTGGTGTTGCCACCTGCATATGAAATCACAGCTCAGCACCCAGCCCCCCAAATCAGCTTATGGTTGCTCCTCACGGATCTGAAGCACCAGGCAAGAGCTGGCGGCGGTGGTAAAACGGAACACAGCACAGCAGAGGCAGACTGGGGCTGTCAGATCCAAGTCTCAGCGGCGCCGAGTACCTGGGTACCTGCCAGGCTGAGGAGCTCCACAGAGTTGTGGATGGGATTTTTAAACACAGCTAGAAAGCAGGGATCTGCCTTCCTTCATACTGGGAGACCTGCAGCACGCGCTGCATTGCAGACACGGGCTTGCATTGCAGCACCGATATGCCTCGCTCTGTCCTGCACTTGCTTTTTCATGGCTTGTGCAAAGACTGAGCCTGAACAGAGAAAACAGCGTTCATCTGAAAAGCAATCCTTGACAGCTGCCAGCCTGAGACAGCCTCCCACTGTGACCCCCTACTTTGGCCACCTAAATGGCTTTTAAGCAGCTCTGACCCTCTTCAGCCCCCCCCCTCCCCCCTAGTCCTTGCCCACAGGACACCATGGCAAATGCTTTCAATGCACCCAGAGCCATGAGGTCAGCCAATTTCCCCCACAGAAGGGAAGTGATGATCTTACTTAAAGAGGTGCAGAGAGAGTGCAGCCCACCCTGTCTTTGGTGAACCCCTCTGCCCCAAGAGCCATCGTTCCTACCAAGCACACACATGGCAGAGCACAGGGACCCTGCGTTTCAGCATCACTTCCCAACGCCCTGTTCTTAAACCAGAGCATAACGCTTGCTGTCCTCTTGTCACCAGCATCTGCCCTGTCTAGAGAGAACTATGAAATACGAGGGTGAGCAGTAAGGATGCCACCAGATGGAAAGTGAGCTCAAGCAGAGCGGGGAACCCAGCAAAGGCACGGACAAAGGACCTGAGCGGTCCTGAGTCCCCAAAAGATCCTGCATCATTTCCACATGTCCAGTGCCGGCTGGGTGAATATGCAAGACATTTGCAAGACATCTAGGAAGAGAAATCCCAAATGATCTGAAGCCGCCCTTGCACTGTGCCCTTAGAGGACAAGAAGGGGCTTTCAGAGCCTCTCTCAGCCACTGCCTCAACACGGGTTTAGGGGTAAAACACAACAAATCTGCATTTGTGCTTGTGTGCGTTCCCATGCAGATGCACCTGCACGCAAAGTCTGAGCAGACCACAACCTCTACCCTCCACTGCTGAGACAACTCCTTCCCTCTTCGCAGAGGAACAGCGGTGGCCCACTTCCTCCAGGGTGACCTGAAGGGAGGAAAAGCAACTGCCAAAAAGTAGGATCTACACAGTGCCAGGTGCTGTACAGGGTCCTGACAAGAGATGGCCATTAGCATAACAAGCAAAATCTAGAAAGGGCTGGTGGGGAACATCTGCAAGGTCACCAACCTCTCCTGATCAGGAGCTCCCAGCAAAAACGTGGGCCCCAAATGGGACTGAAAACAAGGTGATTAACTGTGAAATCCTTTCAGGGTGGCTTAGGAGAGCAATAATCCTCCTTTCCAGGCTGTGCTTCAAGAGAAGGTTCAGGGCTAAAGGGACCTTTGCTCTGGGCATCTGTATGTCATGTTCCTCTTAGGGACGGAGGATTTGTTCTTACTGAAGTAATCAGGCTCTTGCTGCTTTTAAATTCAAGTAGCAAACTTGGGATGCTGCAGTGGGAACAGCACCAGGATCTTAGTGAAGCGTGTGCCTCCTTTCTCATTGCAGTGGTTGCAGAGAGGAGCTGGTTTGCCCTGGAAGTGCACTACGTCAAATCTTCCCTTTGAGGGAGGAAATGAGAGGTTTGTTCATCTCAAAATGAAGAGAACAGCCCCAAGGTAAAATATGGAGGGGTCTTTACACACACCCATCCCTTTATTAATACCCTACAGTGCAATCTGTGGGCAATCTCTGCACTCCAGCCGACAGTGCCACTGGCAGACAGACTAGATAGTGCCACAGCTGTGCTCCCTACCCCCACCTCAGCCCAGCCATTCCTTTGGGTCTCTCTTCTCTTCTCTAGAAATGTATGGTAAACAGATTATCCTCAAGCCTTCCAACCCGCTTTCATATTTAATTGAAATTCATCAGTTCAAAAGTTATTGCTGGTAGAAAACCATATGCAGCTGCATGAGCCTTGATCACTTTGAAAAACCTGCAGTGGAGGCGCAGGTGGGGTGTTGGTGAACTACAGAGCACCTGGCAGAAGAGACAAGGGAGCATAAGGAGACAAATTCCCCGGGTGAGGCCAACCCACCAGTGCCAAACCTCAATTCCTCCTCTACATCCTAATGCTACCAAGTGCCCAGACCCATAATCATGACTGTGGCTACCAATGGTGACTTAATATTACATAGGGATGTGTGCTCTGAACCATTTTCCTCCTTCCCTTGTGCCCAACCAGACTTGCTCAGCCACATGCCTGCTTGTCAGGACCCTGTGGCTTGCCCAGGTGACCCTGTACAAAAAAGCTGCAGCTATACGAGCTGCACGGTTTTCCACTTCAGAAAGGTGGGTTGGGGGAGGTCTTCCTGCTACAGAAAGGCAGAGGAGCACCTGTGTCCTCACCTGAATTCTTAATCCTGGTCCTTCTTCCTCAGACTGTCCTTTCTCTGTACCTCAACATATTTCAGCATCTGCAAAGCGCAGGTCTCCAGTGTGGAAGGAGACATCACACCCACCTCTTTCGTCTTTAAGGCTTAAAGTCTGCTGTTGCCACTCCGCCAAAGTAGCACACGTTTTCCCATGTACTAGTCTACCAAAAGCTGAAATGTGGTGATTTCTCTCCTCCACCTGAGAGCCAAAAAAGCATCCTCCTGCTCAGATCCTTCGTTACAGCAAAGTCAACTAAATTAGCTGCCCAGGGGATCAGATGAAGGCCTGGAAAATGTAAAAAAGATTAAAGGGAAAAAAAAAACCAAAACGCAACTATTGACACTGGTAAATGTGTCTTAAATAAAACTTTTGAAAGCAGAATTCAAACACACTCCAGTCATTCTCCAATCCCCTGCGAAAGTTAATGAGATGAATTTTTCTTACAGTCCCCCATTGATCCGTGAAGTGTGAAGAGAGAGTAAGAACTGCAAATGAAAAATTGTGGGTGCAGGGCTAGATGCTGATTGCATTTACAGGAGTGTAATTCCAACCCGACCTCTTCTAGACCCCCGCTGGCATTGTTCCAGGAAGCCACGGTGGCAACTGCTGGGTTGTGCTGTGTGGCCAAAGGTCCACCTTGAATGACAGAAGCAAAAAGTGATGCTGAAAAAGTCCACCTCGTGCACCAAATGCCATGAAAATCAAACTTTAGGTAGTGTTTTTGCTTCTTCAGTAGGAAAGGAGGAGATAATTACCTCTTTGATTTATGGATCATAAAAGTGTGGGGGGGGGGGGACGTATTTTAATCAAAAACAATCCCTCCACATTTGCACACTGTTTTCAAGCCTCTGCTAACCCATCCCGACGGTGAGAGAATGAACAGACTCTGCAAACTCCCTTGCAGAAAAAGAGCACGGACTTGGTCTCTCACGATTTGCAATAAACATCCCCTACTCACACAAAAAACAAACACAAGGGTTCTTCAGGCGTGCAAGTCTTTTAAGATCTATTTAACCCAGCTTAATGCAGAAAGATCACAAGCTTGATTTAGGCTGGGTCAGGGCTGGCTATTTGCTTAAAGCAAATGCTCTGTTTACCCTGGGATAATCAGGGAGCCTTTCCTTGCCCATTTATTTCCATCCTCTCCCTGTTCAGGATTTCTGCTCACACAGGAACAGCCGCATACTGGGAATTTTAGAGAGTGGAAACCACCCCACAGAGTGCCCCACATGCCCTGTGCTGGTCTGGAGGAGGCGGTCTACATGTGCGTTCCAGGGAAAGTAGGCAAAAATCCCATCAGTAACCCTGAGGGAGCTTCAACGAGAAGAGGATCTGCCTTATTTTCCTGGGTTGGATGTCAGATGAGACATCATGCTGCTCCACTCCTCCTGCAGATGGATTTGGGGCACAGAGCAACATCCCTGGAGACGGCACCTGGTTGGAACGAGACACGGCAGAGGGACTCTTCCTAGGAGAAGAGAACTGGAGAAACTTCCTCAGCAGAGTCACAAAAGGGTTACTAGAAAAAGGAAAAGTTGATTTGGAAGAGCAGTAAATGAGCAATTTTATGGAAAGAAGCAGAGAGCGAAGGCTGCAGGAAAAATGTGCCTTCTGCAGACACACGCTGCTTTCCTTAAGTCACTGTTCAGTGTTATAAACTCTGTTAACAGTGAAACAGTACTCTTCTGGAAATAGGAGGTCCGGAGGTCCCCAGGAGAAAGTCTGTGGCAGCACAGATGCCACCACAGCAGGACAGCAGAAGGTAGGACAAGTCAGGTTTGCATCAGACCATGTGCATGGGTGCCCTGACAGCCAGAGCGCACTCCCCCCTCTCTGCCGTGGGGCACCAGCTCTCGGACACCCAAGAGCTGATCTCTCAAAGCCACAGGCAATCTCCTCGGCAAGAGGAGAGCCCAGGACATTGCTAGTTTTGGATGAGGCTGAAACAGGGCCACTGCCCCTGGGGGACAACTCTGCTCTCTGTGCGAGGTTTGCACTTGCCTTTGGCTTCTGGTGCAGAAGAAGGGGGTCCACACAAGGGCACCCCAATGTCCCCAGCACTCAGGTCAGAGATAATGCAGCAGCTGCTGGTCGAGATGCTCCGTGAGTGCCTGGACCAGGCAAACTTGGGCTCCGGCACCGTGAATTACCTTCTGGTGCCCTCTAGTGCCAACAGCTAAGTAAGGTGGCCTTACACACAGCCGGGTGGGAGGAGGTTGGTGGGTGCCGGAGCTGCATCTCTCTACCTCCGTTGGTCATCATCCCCATTCACCCCAAACCCTGCCAAAGGGCTGCTGGCGGTGTCCCAAGACGCTCGTTTTAAGCAGGGAAAGAATCTACGCTGTGGAAAGATCCCCTCAAATCCCTGAGCAGACCCCTCACACTGGGTCCCTTTCGACTCAAACCAAAAGGCTGTGAGCTCACCAGGAAGCAAAAGAGAGCAGGGACGGCTGTCCCGCAGGAAGCCTGAACCCCTTTCCGGTGCATCATGTGGCAGGGTGACCAACAGGCTCTTGCAGCACACCGGAGATGTGTCGGGATCCAGTGACGAGGGTCCCAGCCACCCCCTCTCTTGAGTGTTGCAGGAGGACTCAACCATAGGCTTAAAAAGACGCTCCCCCAGAGTCTCTCAGTGAGGCAGAACTATAGCGTACAGTTCCTGAGGAGAAAGGAAGGGCTGAAGATACCCGATTCAGCCATCTGTGCCACATTTGAGGGTCAGGTCACTGTGTGAGCTGAAAAAAAAAGGGCGGGGAGGCAAAAAAAAAAACCAATATAGCCCCTCTCATTCTCTCTCAATGTTTTCCACAGGCCTTGGGGTGATTCAGAAGCTCTATGCAAGTAGGACAGCTGATAAATGTGACTCACCATGCTTACCCCATTCCTTCTTGGTGGGGCATTTCAACAGAGGGTTTACCTAATCCCTTCTTACAAGGAAACACTCAGATTATTTTCCTCCAGCTTCTTATGCACCACCTACACTGGCCTATATTGGGACTTTCCTTCAGGCAGTAAGATGTCTTTGCTCAGAAAGGAGCACAGTTCATTGCTGGGGCAAGTGAGAGGCAACCACCATCCTCCTGCTCACCTGAAACAAATGCACACACACAGTCCACCACACTCAGCCCTTCAGCAAGACATCGGTTCATCTCGCCAGTCTCCTGAATCTAGCAGCTGGTGATTTTAGGTGCATTACAAGGCAACCAAATCCTTCCCCCAGATTTGTAAACTCCTCAGCAGGGACGGACACTGCCTGGAGATGACCTCTCTGGAAACCAAGCGCTGACCCCGGGCAATCCAACCCCAGAGCTGAAAAGCTCTGCATGCCACAGAGAGCCAAACTACCCCTCTCCTCTTGTTTCTCTTGTTCTCTGGAGATCACCTAGAGAAAACCTCAACTCCTCTGAGCCTAACACAGCCCTTTCCTGTTGTCAAAACGCTTTTTGTAAACATGGGGCACAGTGTTCTCCTCTGCCACCAAACCCAAAATCCTCTTCCTACTGGCTCTGCTCCACACAGCCCCCTCGGGTAGGTACCCCTAAAACTTCCTTGTCTCCCTCTCCCAAACCCCACATCTTCACGTCAAGGGAAGCAAGACACTGGGCCCGTCTTCCCTGTCAGGCTTCTCCCCACACAGACACCCATACACAAGTCAAGAACTACATCCCCAGGTCTCACTGCCCAGTTCTTGGGGATTAAATTTCCCCGTGAATCTTAGAGCACATGGCTGTTACTCTCCTAACCCCCACACCACTTCCCGGTGTTTCATCACACCTATCTGCCCATGCTTCTGCACAACCCCTGAGGATCATGAAGCAAAAGTCCCTGCGTGATGCAGGACTGGCGCTGCTATCACCAAGCCAGAGTTTTGTGGTGGTGCTTCAAGGTCTGTGGTCATCAGCAGGACACAAAGTCTGCATCAGAGCTGCGATGATTCAGGGGGTTTTAGGGTGATTTTTTTTTCTTTCCTCCTAAGCCAATAAGAGCACCCCAAGAGGCACATTTTCCCCTGCAGGAAGTGGGGCGGTCACTCCACTCACTGGCAGGCTCCTCTTCTGAAGCAGTGGAGATGGCAGTGAACTTCACCTGCAGCTTCGCCGCACTTTGCTGTTTAGCACTTTGGGGCTTCACCAGGACTTCAGATGGTAAGAGTGGAAAATAATTTCTGTTTTGCTTGTGCTTTAGGTCCTGTGAGTGCTGCTTTCTAATGCACCGGTAACTAACAGCCCTTCTCCAACTGCTGCCCGTGCTGGCTCAGCGCTGCGGGGTTCAGACTGCAGCTGAAAAATCTAATTGCTTAAAAGACTTTCTCCCCTTGTAGCGACCCATGTTATCCAGGGACATCGTCTAAGGATTTTTAAAGTCAACTTTTGGTTTTAACTTATTTGTCAGTGTTTAAACTCTGCATGACCTTGATTATTAAATCTAAAGACTGTGGGTAACAATTTGACTGCTAAGTACAGATGGGCACTTGAGTGCCGATTAGCTGACTTTAATGAAACATTACTCCGTATCGTTTCTTTCTTTGCTGAGCAAGGAAACTCTCTTGATTGCAGCTGGCCTTAAATCTTTAGAATGAGGGCTGCAGACAGGAGTGTTTTCTCTCTGAAGGTTTTAGCTGTACTTCAGTTTTACTTTGGCTCCCATACACAGAAACTACTAATGCACTCAGGGATGGCGTTTAGTTAGCCAGTAGCTTTTTGTTTCGGCTGCGGTTTCCTTTGGGGGTTGCAGAGGCATGCAGGAACTCTGCTGCATCTTAAATATAAAGATAAAGCCTAGCCTTGCTCCTAGTAATGGGGAGGAGGTTTTGAAAGCACCCCATGAGGAAAAAAATAAAAACCAACAAAACAAAACCAACAGCCTGGTGCAATCTGCCTATTTGCTTCACTGCAGGCTGGGAGAGAGCATCCACAGGATTGCTCTCATGCTGCAGGAACAGGGCCCCCAAATTATTCCTCAATGAGGAAAGCACAAGAGAGGGCCTCTTAATACAACATTCAACTCATCTCTGCAAGAACAGCTCTCTCTTGCTTAATAACGGGCAGTAGCCGGTTAACTCAGAGCAAGAAAAGAGTCTACCCTACTACTGTCCAACAGAAGGAAGAAGAGGACAGCCAGATTTTTCCCTTCTTCACATTTCCAAACACAGAAGCAAGGATGGGGTCTGAAATACAAACGCTGCAGCCCTAAGCATCTCCCCATAGAGCAGTAAGAGCTGTTTTCCCAGGTCAGGAGATCCCATCCTCTGGACCTCTGAGTATTGTAGGTGCCTGGCCAGGTCATGCAGTGCCCCTGCTCCCACCCAGGCTGGGACAACAAGTGTCTCACCAACACTTGAGGCCTGCACTCTTACCTGACCCTCTGGGCCGTTCTGCTTTGCTCTTGGAGTGAGGCCGTTGCCTTAAAAAGTTGAATGTGTGTAAGATAATGGCCCTCAAGGGCCAAGCTAGGGAAGACGCTGTTAGGAAAGGTTGTAGTTCTGCTTTTCTTGACAACAAGTGCCTCACAGCAGAGTATCCGGGTTTTGGAAATACAGTGGCGCAAACTATTCCAAACAGCAAAAGTGATTTCAGAGCAGTGACTGGCTCTCAGCCTGTCTCAGTTCCTAGGTGAGTGCAAGAAAAAGGTTGTTGCTGTAAGTTATTGAGTTGGTATTGATGGCACAGGAAAAAGCATGGCATCCTGTAGGAAGAAGACAGCTGGCTTTATGGGTAAGGCCCAAAACAAGGCACTGCTCTGCCCCAAGCTTCTTTTCTGACTTCAGGCAGGTCCTGCATGGCCCTCTTGAACCATCTGTGGGTACCACCAGCTTGATCCCCAGGCAGAGTTCCTGTTCAGGACAGAGGACAAACAGATGCTTCGGAAAGTTTTACCCATGAGCTGACCACGAGATAAGATGTGCTGCCTGAGAGGTACCCTGAGTTCTAGGCTGCACAGTCATGAGTCTCTGACTCTTGGAATCCCACCCTTGCTGCAGGGGGGGAAATACCATCTCATAGAGAATAGTCTCAGGACCTAAGTGGAAAAACACTAGGTGAAAAAACGCAGCCAGGTTGCCCAGCATCTAGCAGCGTCCCAGTCCCAACACAGATCAGAGATGTGGGACAGGAAAGCTTGTCACCTCCACACCAGACACAGAGCCGCTTGCAGAACATCCGCTCCTCTCACACACATGGCCTGGGTCTCTCGGCCCCCACCGGCAAGAAAACAAGGGGGTCATTAATGAAACTGGGTTATCAGCCTGGCAGAGATGTGAATTTGCACATCCTTGGGTTGAGGAAGGACGTGGCACTGAGTCTCTCCTTTGCAGGTCAACACTCTCATCCCTGAGCGGTGTTACAAGTGGGTGCAGCCATTAGCACCTGCGGGGGAGGATGTGATAGTGTAACTAGGACATACGTCAGCAACCCGAAAGCTGAATTTTGGCAGCCTCCTATGCCGATGATGCAGCATGTAATGCTGGGGGTTTCGGTTTGGTTTTTTGTTGTTTTGTTTTTGTTGTTTTTTGGTTTTGATTTTTTTTTTTTTTTTTANTAGATTCTGGGTCACCAGGTTGCCCCTCTTCTACTCAGGATTCTCTGTACAAACTGGCTTAAATACACAGTCTGTGCTCTGCGCTTGGCTGTTAGTGAGAGATCTAGCTGTGAAAAAAAAAGCTGGAGGTGATAAAAAGCTTGACTTTCACAGCAAATTTAGTACAAGCTCTGCGTGCACATTTGTGTGTATGTGCACACGCAGGCTCACCACCTACACAAACACACACATAGCGTGAACACCAAGGGCCACCTCCTGCACTGGCAGGTCTGGGCATCAGCAGTGGCTGCACAGCAACTTGTGCAGGTTCTTTCTCTTGTTTGTATTTCTGAAGTGGAAAAATGGAGGGGAAGGCAGGCGTAAAGGGGGAGGAAATAACATCAACTGTAAGCTTCAAGCTTCTTTTAAATTATTGAATAAACAAGCAGAGCATGAGCAAATTAGCTACACAACCAAGCAAGAATATATAGTAGTAAGGGCTGTGTGGAAAGAACTGCTCAAACTTGAAAGCTCATGGGTCTCCCCCCCAGCAATCTCCATTTCCTACGCACTTTGCTCCTCCACATCGTGGCTGTGAGAATAAGATGGTCCTTGGCATTTGGGTCAGGGCAACAGCACTTCAGCACTCTAAGCAGCCTGTTCTCCAGGGCAGTAGGGAGCTATTCCAAGTTCTGCCCCGGGCCCTTCCCTGCCCAGATGGAGAACAGGGACACCCTGTTTTTTCTTTTGTCAGCCTGTAGAGAGAAGGTATCTTCCCCCCACCTTTATCACCACCTAACTCCTCCTAAAATAAAAACCTCAAGGTGCCATCAAAGGATTAAAGGGGGGGTGGGACAGACTTATGTCTGCAAGTTAACCTTGGCATGCCAACTAAGAGCAGGAGGGCTCTGCCAGCCAGTGTTTGATAAGTTATCAAAATTATACTGCACTCTGAGCAACATGACCTAGCTTTGTAACTAGATTCAAAGTTGGGCCTTCTATGAGCCGGGAGTCATACCAGAGACGTTCTAAATAATACTCATGATACCCTGGCTTCTTTTAAGTCAGTCTGAGCTCTGCTACTACTTCTAGCAGCGTCTTTTTCTGTCACTTCAACCCATGGGATTGTTTCACCATTTCAAACATATAAAGGAAAATTACTTTGTAATGGACGTGAGAAGAGTCCTTCTGAAACAACCAAGTGCACAGGACAAGCAAGAAGGTTTAGCATTGTTTCAGAGGGCTGCAGCTCCCACCGTTTCAGGCATCTGATGTGTTTTGCACTCATGTTTTGTGTTGTTTCAGCTACATATGTACCACCACCTCATTCGACCACGAAACCTGGCTTCCCTGTCCCGATGAACACCAACAATCCTGGTGTTCGCAAGGCAGCTCGCTTTGGGGTTTACAGATACAACAACAGTTCCAATGACCTCTTTCTGTTTAAGGAATCACAAATAAACAAAGCCATGGTACAGGTAAGAAGAGTCCAGACTTCTGGTGGTGGTTCTCCAAACCATTTACCAGTTGACTCTCCTACAGAGCACCTAAGACATGGGAGCCCTGATCCTCCTCAGGACAGCTATGCATGCGTAAACATAAACAGCACATGTCCCTCTATCCCATTCAACTGCTCCAGAAGAGTACATCCCCCCAGTAATTCAACATAACACACCACCAACACACACAATTCACAGAGGTAACATTTGATTTCTAGTCAAAATTCCGGCATCCCTTTCCCCCGCCCTTATTTCAACAGAAGAAACTACTTTCTCTAGATTGTCAGAGGGCTGAAATACATGCTCCATGTGGAAATTGGACGCACTGAGTGTGAGAAGAGAGAGCACTCCAGCCTGGACAGCTGTCACTTCCAGAAGAAAAAAAGCCTGCAACAGGTATGTGTCCAATTCCTTCGGGGTACCCAGTAAGTGCAGGTGATTCTTGGCCATCTCTAGCTGCGTAGTCACCTTCAGACCAGCTCTGTCATGTCCCCACAGATGTACAAACCTCCTCTGTGCAGAGGCAGCTGGGGTGAGGCAGGGTTATCAGTACAAGCAGCGTAGGATCTCTCATGCATCCAGAGCCAGTTCCCGTCTGCAAGGAGTTGAACAAGACACAGCCATCTAGCTCATATTCCTGGATAAATGAGTGAAATTGTGCAGAAATAGAGTATGTGCTAAATAGAGCGATTTCCTGGGTGGGGAAAATCCTTACAGGGGCTTTCCCACTAAGATACAATTACTTAGCAAACAGTACTTTTCCCAGGATAAAGGGGGGAAACAAAAAGATGCTGTTCTCTCCTACCCCATCATGGCCCAGAATGCTGAGAACCACCAGCAGCCACCTGAACTTTTTCACCAATTCCCCTTTTATTTGCAGATACTGAGATGCTATTTTGAGGTCTGGATAATGCCTTGGTTACATAAAGCATATGTCCCCGTTGCTCTTTGTCACTGACTCACCTTTCCCATGAGAGCCTGACTTACGGGAGATCTACCACCATGAGTTTTTCCTTGCCTGGACTGTCGAGACCAAAATGGAAGCGAGAAACGGCTGTACAGAATTGCCACAGAACTCTTCTGTCAAAGCACATGGTTGTTTTTCTCCCTTAGAAAGATGCTCAAAATGAGTGACAAAGAAAAGACCTGCCATGACTGTATTTATTGCAATCCAGTTGTGTTTCTCTTTTTCCAAATCTAAACTGCAGATGAGAGCGTGTTGTCATTCATTCAGTAGACAGCCATCCATGCTTTTGCTGAATTTCCAAGCAGCGTGAACACACCCAGGAAGCTCTGTTGGACTTTATTCTGTGATGAATCTTCACACAGCTATGATGTAAACAAGTCTAAATCACAGCACATGTGACTAAAACACTGAAGAAAGCTTTACACCAATGGGATATTTTGCCTGGGGATACACACACACGCGTGTACACACACACACACACAGAGTCTTAAGAGTCTCCAGTGCTAGAGAAGAGGTTAGATGTATCTGTCAGGAATGTGTGAGGTAGAGTTGTTATTTCTTCAAGACAGGATTATGGATGAGGCTGTCTTGGAACACACCCACAGCCCAGAAATTACACAGCCTAACTAGTGCTTCTACTTTAATCAAAAGCTAATCTATGCTATGAAAGGGCATGACTGCAAATGCCAAGACGAATAAACCCAATCATGTTCCTAAAGCATATTTTTGCTGAGGTTAAATAATGTAGTTTCATTTAGGTTAACACAAGACATTTAATCTCTGGCTGACCACAGTTTATATTCAAGTTTAGCAGAATGATGGTCTTCTCTAGGTGGGCATCTACCATTCCTTCAGCCTTCATTCTTCATGCATGGTCAGATTATTGCTTACACTGGACTAAGGCTCTTATTTGGAAGGATTTGGGCAACTGCTCCCTTAAAACAGCAATAAAGTCTGGGCCTGTGTTCAGTCATATACAGACCAACACCTATAAATGGATAGGTCCCTGACCTAAGCTATGAAGAACACTTTCTTTCCACAAACACGCCTTTTCTTCTGATAGTTGTTGCCTTTCTGCAGCAATATTTCAACTCCTATTAGCAGTGACACCCACACCTTCAGCCTTTATAACAACCTTATGAAGGTCAACAAGAACAAGCATTAAGGTCTTGTACCTCAGAAAACATACTCCAGGAGTGCAGCACAGACTGGGATCTACCTGGCTGGAGAGCAGCTCTATGGAAAGGGACCCGGTGGACAACAAGCTTAATATGAGCGAACAGTATGCTGTGGTGGTTAAGACAGCACACAGGATGCTGGGTTGCATCAACAAGGGCATCACCAGCAGAGATAAAGAAGTCATTATCCCACTCTACTCAGCACTTGTCAGGCCACACCTGGAATCCTGTGTTCAGTTTTGGTCTCCACTATACAAAAAAGATGTGGACAGGCTGGAGAGGGTCCAGAGAAGGGCCACCAGGATGATCAAAGGACTGGGAAGCCTGCCACAGGAGGAAAGGCTGAGAGAATTGGGTTTGTTCAGCCTTGAGAAAAGAAGGCTTATGGGAGACCTTATCACCATGTTCCAGTATTTAAAGGGTGGCTACAGAAAGGATGGAGACTCCCTTTTTACAAGGAGTCCCATGGAAAAGACAAGGGGTAATGGGTACAAGTTACTCCTGGGGAGATTCCGATTGGACACAAGAGGAAAATTTTTCCCGATGAGAACAATCAGCCATTGGAATAATCTCCCCGGGGAAGTGGTGGATTCCCCGTCATTGGACACACTTCAGATTCAGCTGGACAGGGTGCTGGGCTATGTTGTCTAGACCGTGCTTTTGCCAAAAAAGATTGGATCAGATGATCCTTGAGGTCCCTTCCAACCTGGGATTCTATGATTCTATGAACCATTCAGTCAAGAAAGGCCAGTGAAGGGCTCCAGGCCAAGGTCCTGGGATCTTAAGACAGATGGATCTAGTAACAGCATATTTGAGGTCTCTGCTCCAAGTAATCCCAAAGCAAACGTTTGCAGCCTGGGCAAATCTCAAATTTTGCTTCAGAAACATCACTTATGATGACCAGGTGGCCCAGCAGCAGTTCAAATTCAGCATCCACTGCCGGAGAGACAGCTGTGCTGCATCTTATCTTTAGAGGCGACAGTCTCTTAGCTTGAAAAAAAAGTGCTCAAAAGAAACGTCCAGAAGGGCCATGGATGGATGTAGTGCAGTGCTACATTCATTCATCACACAACCCACCATTAACAGCCTGATGCCAAAGACAAGGAAAAAAAAAAGCCAACTATGGTGGCTCGAATTGTCCACCAAGCAGGGAAGCCAAGCCACAGCTAAGTTTATGAGGGAAAGAGGAGCCAGCAGGAGCTGCTCTCCAAATCTCAAAGGGGTTAGCAATGGTCTCAATCTCTCTTCCCCTTCAGCATGGTGCTTCACACAGTGCCAAGGGCTTCCAGCCAGGCTGTCAGCTCCAGGCAGCCTGGGCCCAGAGCAGGCCAGATGGATCCACATTTCTTCCTTCAGCCAGCAGGACAGCCGGGTGCTCAGCAATAGATGTCTCAGCTGGACAAGAAAGCAGCATACAACCAGCTTGGGTCTGTGCAGAGATTCATGCAGGCAGTGAGCACACCACAGAACAGTCTCCCATGTGTGACCCTTCAAGCCCCTAGCATAAAGGGCTTCACCTCAGCCTCCTCACCAAGCCAATTCCCCATTTGTCAAAAAACCAAAAAAGTTAAAGCCAGGTGAACCTGGCATCATGCAGACTGACAAACCCAAAACGGTCTTGCTGCTCTCAAGGAAAATGCAGCAAGATGGTTCAGATCTCTCTATCCAGACAGGCTTGTTTGGAAGCATGTTTTACATAAAACTGTTGCCAGCATTTACTGCAACACAGATGAGCTCACTGCAACCAACACAGTGGGAAAGGAGACAAGCACCTTCTCAGAAAGACAGATTAGCCTTATGTTTACAGCTGCCGCAAAGTGTTTACTATAACATTACAATAAGAAAGGCACACTGGAATAGCAGCATCCATCATCCCCCCCCCCAAGGTAACAGAGTTATCATGAGCACCAAACAAAGGAGCAGAGCTAAAGTCAACTGAGCTCTTTGTACCACTCCAGAGCACTTGTCCAGGAAGGATTTTGGCAATTACAGTCTTGCATTGGGAGAACACTGCTAGCACTGACCTAAAGAACTGCAGCTAAGTACCATTTAATCACAATGACATGTAGCAATCAAAAAGCCAATGTCTCTGCTCTCTGCATCCTTGCTAGAATTTACAACAAGGTTAACTATTCACCAGTTCACTCCAAGGAGTCCTTGCAGAGCTTGCTGAGGCTCTGACATCTATTCCATGCTACAGAGGTAATTAAATAAATATTTCTAGTAAAGATTTAGGGTATGAGGAGAGAAGAGAAAGTTGTTCCTGCCAGCCCCAGATGCTGGAGAAAAAGGAACAATCCCAGCAGTGACATTAAGAGTTTCTGGGACAAACAAAGCTGGTGCTTCAGAGGTATGGGTTCATGCAAGCATGCTACAAACAAGCTGAAGGAGCAGCTTCCTTCAGCTTCAAATGTCTCTCTGGTATTCTGGAAGCACTGGCCTCAGTGCACGACATACTTTCTTGGCTCACCTGCTTAGGAGGATACTTAGCCTCATCTGAAGAAGAGTTCCCTAATAGTCTGCAAGAGGGACTGGCTGCACACTGAGGAGACCTCCATGCACACAGTGCTACTCAAACCAAGCTAGCCTGCATTTCACCAGAGCTTCACAGGGCCCAGTGATCCTCACATGGAGATATGCATTTGCTCAAAAGCTTTGCTATGCAAATATTTCTTTTCTCGCACTCCCACTTTTTAAATTGCATAGGAAACAAACCACCTGCCACCAAAATATAAAGCATTGCTGACCGATGGGCTTCCCACTTTGCATTCTCTTCACATCAGCAGCTCCACATCAAGGACCTGGAAGGCCTTTCAATACCAGTTGTACCTGATTTCACAAGGTGACTGACTTCTGGGACCCACTGACAGCTGTGGGAATCACATGCAGCTGCACAGAACCAAGACAAGGTTTAACTGGCAGCAGCTAGATAAGGAGACTTCTGCTGGTTGGGAGGAAAAAACTTGTATATGGCTAAGTACAATCTCTTACTGCTAAATTTTTCAGTCCTTACCTCTAACAGAGCAGCAAAATGAGCTGTCCCATGTGCTTATTCTTTCTCAGCACTCTTTTCTAAGCAAGCTAGATGAGAAGGTCCAAGTGTCAGCATCATCAGATCTCTTGTGAACACTGAGCAGACAGACCCAGAAGCTTAGAAGGTCATTATCTCATCTGTAAAGGTTACTGACACAAAGCAGATTCCAATTTAAAGGGATCGGATTTGCACTTTGCAATCACTTTCATCAGCTGTTCACAGTGAGATACCAACCTTTGTGTAAAAGTGTCAGGGGCATACATGAGTTATCTTCCAGCAGCTCTAGTATAGAAGTTTGCTCCAGAAAAGTGACAGGGCAGTTAGCTGTGGAACAGCATTTTAAATAGCTTCAGCAAAATATTCTTGATATTTGTTCAGTGCAGAAACATCTGTTCCACCAACAAGGCAAAACAAAACATACCTTTAAAATGCACAGCTGTGTTGTACTCCAGCTCAGTTCCTTCTCCTTCAGCTGTTTTACTGCAAGGCTTTACACTAAAGCAAAGATTTCCCCAAGCCCTTCAGGAGATCAGACACTGTTCTCCAATTCCACATCCCAAAAGAAGCTTGGGTAAAACACAGAAAGCATCCTCAGGCTCTTCTGGTAGTTGGGCAGAGAAGGTTTCCTCCTTTCTTAGGGAGCCACAACCCCTTTCTCCTGCCACCATAAAACAATCTTGCCTTAACAAGATCTTTGGAATGCTCCTGCTTCTTCCAGTGTTGGCAATGTGTCCACACTAGGGAAGAGCCAGCCTCAGAGCTGCAAAGGTGTCACATTCCTGCACTGATACCATCAAGCAAGAAGACAGATCTGGTTTTCTCCAAGCCTGACTTGTTCCAGCTTTCCCCATTGCTCAAGGCAGATGTGTCACCATCCATCTGAAACTGTTACATGCCATTGACTCACGCCTCTGTGGAAGCAGAACAAGCCCATAAAAGCAGTCTTCACAGGAACACCAAGAGGAGTTTATGCCAGTTTGTTTATTCCATGGGCATTTTAACGCTGCTGCATTACTCTGGGGGGACTGCATTTCAGGAACCGTCAGGGATTAACAGCACCTGAGCTTCTATGAAAATACTGTTGTTAAGCATCCCTTATGCTTAGTAATGAAAGAGCTGTATGTCAGTCAACCTGTTTCATCTGGGTTCTACAGCAGACCACCCCACTTCTGCATACAAAGGATAGATGATCAGGATCCAGCACAGCACCAGGAATGGAAGCCAACACCATATGAGCTCAGGAAAGGCACTCCTTTCAGCTTCTGCAGACTCTGGATCTCCTTGGACTGGAGGTATGCAGACCCTGCACTCAGATACACGTCATAAGGTCCTTCAACTGCACAATGACACTTCTACTGGCTACTGCAGTTCCACCCTGGTCCCCCACCAGTGTTGCAGCCATCATGACAATAACTGGCCTCCTTTCAATTTTACTGACCATGGAGGCATTGGCAATCTTGAGCCAGACATCTCTCTCACAAGGAAGAGTCAAGTATACCGATTTTCTCTTAGACTTTGGTGCCTCACATGCCACCATCACGCTCTGCTTCAGGCTGAGCTCTAACTTGCAGGGCCAAGCACAGCGCTGAAAAACCTTCCAGACAAGTTTCAGGTCATTATCAAAACACAGGAGACAGCCAGATCACCTCCCTCTGAGAAAAAGACTGACCCATATTTATATCCCTAAAGCTCTAGCTTAAATGAAACGTTAAGGTTCTTATGACAAATGAAATACCAATGGCCTGGTTAAGCAGCCTGTCCCCATGCAAAGTTTGTTGCTTAGAATGATATTAAGTTGTGCCACCTCCCACAGTTTACATTTGGTGCTTTAGAGACTTCAGTGGTCTTTATTTTTTTTAAGGGAACTGCTGACTGGCTGGACCTGTACGCCATGAACTCTATTTGTAGAGGCTGGACAGACAGGCTTTATTCATTCTGAGAAATTAAATTGAGAAGAACTGCACACTCTGTCCAAAGGCTTAACCTTTAGACAAACTCATTTAGACTGCCAGCTATTCAGCTACTTTCCAATGAAGCACAGACAAGAACAATGAAAAATTTCTATTGCCCAGGGCAGATACAACAATAGGCAGGGCAAGACATCAAAAACTGTAGAGACTTTTATGGGCACAAATTCCTGCTTGCCTCTGAACCCCACACCCAGAATTCACCTCCTGCCCTCAGTGCAGAGCCTGCCTTTTGTGTGCCTGCAGTTTCTAATGCGGCCGTATCTAGAGGCTCACTCTGCATAGCTGGAGAGATCTGGCCAGCAAAGAACCCGGACCACCAGCCAGAAAGGAGAATTAGAGACTGAACTCCCATTAGACACCAGGGTCAACAAAGAACCCAAGTGCCCAAGGCATCAGCTCAGCTTCCTCTGTGCTACAGCACTAGCCTTCAGCACTGTCTTGCTGCATTTTATAGACAAATTGCTCCTATGGGTAGACTCTTGTGCAGACAGCTCCAATATCTTCATGGTGTCCAGACTCCTTTCCTGACTGTGGCACTTGACAGAACAACCCTCCCTGCTACCACAGGATTAAGAGAAGAGCTCAGAAGACAACAGCCCCAGTGAACATGGGCACTAGCTATCTCCAGGTTAGGGGAAGCTGCGTCTGGGCTTCAGTTCTGCCATGATTAACCATTTCTAGTCTTCTTGCATCTGCTCCTGAGATGCTTACGCCTGGCCACTCTCTGATAGCTTGGACTATACTGCTCAAAAGTCACACCAGACAAAGAAACACCCTGTTAGATACCTCTTATATTTGGCATTCTCTTTTCCCCTTCCCCAAGAAAAGCAAGTTATTCACATGACCTGTGAATAGGTCTAGGTCTGCTGTACTTGCTACAGAGCTCAGAGAGAACTAAAAAAGACTCAAAAACTTCCTGATGGGACCACAGGATCATCAGTATACCAAGTTAGTCTCCAACAGTGGCCAGGAAAGAGCGAGGGGGTGAAAGAGTAGAAAGGATCAGAACCAAAAAACTCTCAAGAGACGACTCTTCATATGTCTCATCCCTCTTGAGCATCAGCAGCACTACAACTTACTTTCTTTCACACTTCATAACTACAGGGACAGTGTCTTAAAAGGGAATTAGTCACACAAAAGCCATCGCATTTGGCATACCAAACCAGCCAAGGTCTACTTCACTACAAAAGTCAGCACAAGTTATTCAGTTAGGTACTTTGGCAAATGAATCACTAGAGGTTACTATGCAACAACAGGCAAAGCCGTGCTTGCCCCAAGGCTACCAAAGCACCAGCATGAAACAAGCCCTACAACAGGCTTGCTTTTACAAGCCCAATTCAAGATCTCACCAAGTTCAGCTTTCATATCTTACCAGAATGGGACAAAGAGCTGCAAGGGCTGGCAGAGCAATGCTAAGCAGCTGATGTTTCAATAGCCTGCCCTGTGCTGGGTTTCCCCAGAAAGAGATGTTCCAAGCATGTCCCATTCTCAGCCCTTCAGAGTTCCAATAGCAACAAGTCTGTCCCCCACCAGGCAGGTCACACCTCTCCAGCCTTTCAGACTTATCACAGTATCACTCCATCTCTGTCCACAAACTATTATGGGCTCATTAAGGGCTACACAGGGCACATCCTGCAGCAACTCATCTACCTAGGCTTCTTTTGTCTCTTATTGAGCTCCCTCCCAAATCCAGTAACCACCAGGTCAAGCAAAAAGGCTTGCAGCCCCTGGCCAGTACAGAACAAGTCAGCCTGATCCAGCAACCATCAACCACAGGACTGCTACAGCCGGGTAGTAACACAGAACAAGGTGACAGAAAAATCACTGACAGAAAAGTATCACTTTCATTTGCATATCCCTCCATTAATAAAGACACACACAGAAAGCCAGTGAAAGCAGGTAACATTTTTAAAGTCATCTTCCCCTTCTCTGGTACTTTTCATTATATATCAAGCAAATCTTGATTATTTCCTTTTCAAAGGTGAGGAAATTAAGCAACAGTATAAGTTATGCTTGACTATCACCCAGTGGCAGAAAAAGAGAGAGCAGCAAAGTCTTCAATCCCAGAGCATGAATTAATCCACTAAATCACACGGCTGCTGAAGTAACGCCTTTAGTTCTTCAAGATGCAAAATCTCGTATTTAAAATGTAACAGCACTCCCCTTCCTTTGTAGTAGTTGACAGAAAAGCATTCTCTGGATTTACCAAGCAGAGTATCTGTTAATAGAGGAAGTAAACCATTTCATCTGGAGATGCCAGAAATGATCCATGAACTACTATCGCAGTCCAAGATTTTCCACCAAAGCCTTCCTCGTCCACTATTACTGTATTTTACAGGGGCCCTTTCAATCCACATCCATCTTCAGGCACCAACCTTCCCCCAAACATTTACCACTTCTCCATAAACAGCACGCTGAAGAGGATTCCTGTAGCTGTCCCTCCTCCCTCCCATGTCTCTCAGGAATGGCCACCTACATAATGAACAGGAAACTTATAGGACCTGGTAAACACAGAGGAAATACTACAAGTGACCCTTTTTGAACCCGCTGGAACTGGTCTTTAATAACATAGAAAATGCAACTTCCATTCATCATCTGACTACAATGCTATAAAGAAACACAGGAGCCCACAGATAATGATCAAATTTGATTCTGCATGTTGATTAACAGTTAATTGTAGTGTCTGATGTTGATTACACAGGCTGGAATTGAAGAAACCCAAATGGTATAAGTAGATTTCCAGGCATGTTCTGGATGTTGCTGCCTCTACCACAGCACCATGGTATGACATTAGAACGTGCACTGTAACCACTCCTAAACAGGAGGTTCTAAAACAGAAATAAACACATGCAAGACATCTCTTCAATCCAAATCATACACAATAAAATTCCATACATCACAAATCCTTCCAGTGTAAGAAGACATACAGTTGCATTAAAGGTGACAGATGATGTCTGTTTCAGATGACTCCAAACAGGGCTGGGCATGGAAAAGCAATGGATTTTCTTTAAGGAGCATGTAACCGTATGAAGATGCCCCACCATACTCCTCAGATGCTAATAACTACGCATGCCCACTCCAAAGCAAGAGCAGTCAAACTATGGAAGAGGACAGGTACAGCAAGCTGTACATTTTCCTATGGCAACAGAACAGTGCTACTGCACGTTAACAGACTGTCTTTCACTTTTTGTCCTTGGTCACACACTGCCTCAAGCACATTTTCTTCATACCTCTGGAGTATTTTAGGACAGCGGCACTTTATTATGGATGGTCAGTTAAACATGCTGAAGATTAAGTCTGCAAATAAACGGAGACCGGAAGGAGCCCAGGTAAAGATATCCATTGTGCTCATGTGCCTCGCTAACATAAGCTACCGTCACTCCATTGGGATCATGAAAGCTTCTTTTGTAGGATCCTGTCTCACTAAGTTCAACCACAAGGCTATATTTGGGCACAAACTTTGTCACGGTTTCCTGACTCAGCAACTAAAAGAAAAAAGAAAAAAAGAAAATTAACAAAAAGATTTTGTTCCCCACAGTTAGATGCAATCAAAGACCATTCCACACTCCTTGGAAGAAGCAGCTAAGAACATAAGCACACATTTTGAGTAAACACTATTACACAGGCTTAACACACTAATATCTGAAAAGCCAACTTAGAGAAAAAAAAAAAAAAAAAAAAAAAGAGAAGACCACAGATGCGTACTCTACTCCAGCACTGGGCTGAATGGATGTCCACGCAGGAGACATCAGCTTGTTCTAGCACAGCTGACGTCAAGCAGCAGACATCACGCTCTGCTCCCCATAGCATCAGCTTGTTAAGGCTCCTGCACTGCACCAGGAGAAATAACAGGTTTTACAGAAACAGCAAAGAGTTTGTTTAGCTGAAATGGCACTTCCATCCTAAACACTGCTTGTTGATTATTTTTTTTTTTGAGAACGGAAGTATTTTCAAGTCTTTGTATTGTTTAAAAAGCACCATGCTGTTTCTTTAGCATCAGATATCCCTTACAAAATACATTACTCTTGCTTATCCTCATCCTAAAGGGGTGTGTGACATAACAACAGGCATATTGAGTCATAACAAAGTGTCACCTAGCAGCATACATAACATACACACTGTCTCCTGGGATGACTAGGGTAGTCATTAGAACAGGTCAGACTTCCCAAATACTCTCCGGACACCTGGCAATAAGTAGTTTAAGCACTTTGGTACAAAGGGGAAGTCTTCATATATCCAAATGTAGATCCTGTGTTGCTGCATGACTAGGGCAGAGATAGTCTCTTTTTCTTTCCTGAGATCAAGATGGAAGGCAACTTAAGAGATGTGTACCTGCTACTCGGAGAAGCAAATGTTAGTTTTACTACCTATGAATACATAAGGACTGTTGTACCTGTGGACAACCACGACAGTTTTAACCATGGCAGTAAAAAAAAATTTAAAAATCTTCCTGTGAAGAGGAAGAAACGGGACAAAAATATTTATCATTTCCATTCCTATATTAAAGGTGATTTATTAATTTATTTTTTTTTTTACCTTAAATATCATCCTTTTAATCCATGGTTTTTCAGACAAGAAATCCAACAAAGAAAATCCAGGATTGGGTCGGACAGCTGACATAGCTACCCAATATCCTCCAGAGCTGCTTAACCTGATATTATCTGGAAGACCAGGCATATTTTCAACAAACATATCTGCTCCACCTTTCATCAGCCCAGACACATAATACCTGAAAGTTATAGAGTATAGGATTAGGACATCTTAACTCAAGCAGTCTAAGTAATAAATAAAAGACCCAAAAGAAATTCACTTAAAAAAATATATTTTTTTTTTTCTCCTTAATTTGGTACAGGGAAATAAGGCATAGCCACATTCCTCCCCTCGAAAAAGTCAGCTTACTCCTCTATGCTCAAGGAGCCCATGATGGAAAGATTATGCAGTCCAGATGTTTACAGTGAAAGAAAAAATTAAGTATTGAGGAAGGCCACCTTCTTTGCCATTGATAACTAGGCATGAATAGAGTGTAGGGCTTCTTTTGTCATTCAACTCATTTATTTAAACAATATCTAAACAGAGAGTAGTAATAATTTCAGCAAAGTCATACCTCCTGATTCTAGCCATGGTTGTCTCCTGCACCAGGACAAAGTCTTCCGCAGGAGAGAGCTGGACACCATTGGGAAACCTCAGCCCCACCATTAAGACTTTTACTTCTTTTGTTACTGTGTCATATTCAAGCAGGCTAAAAAGAAAGTATTATATATGGTTTTAAGTGATGACAAATATGCATTCATCTTGGTTTCATTCTCCAGGCATTCTATGTTCTCTCACATGCACTTCACTTAAGTTAAAAAGGCAGAATAGCCAGAAAGCATTTGTTTATGAACACAGGAGAAATACTGAGCCACTTGAGATTGGCAGCATGAAGGATTTAGGCTGAACATAATGCTAACACTTTCCCTTTTAAAATCGGTGTTCCATGCAAGTCCTCGACAGAAAAAAGAATGTAATTTATTTCACTGCAGGTCTCATTAGCAACATCGACACATTCTCTCACCCTCTCCTGGGCAGTGCAGTGTTTGCACAGGTGGTTTATAAAGAGAAAGAACTTGAAGACCAAGGAAGTGGAGAAGTCCATTCCTACAGCTGAGTTTGCAATAAGTTAAATGCCTTGGGGAAGAGATACTTGCCGCCCATCATCTGTGCCTTCCATAACCAAGAATAAGTAGTCTCGTCTTTGCCATTTGCTACTGGAGTCAGTGAAGTAGATTTTCCTCCCATCCCGGGTCACTGTAAGATCATTCACAAATGACAACTTCTGACCTTCAATTAGTGTTTGGGTTGACACAAGCATTTTTGTTTCACCTAGTTACAAAAAGAAGAAGAAAAAAAACCAACCACACAAGACAAGCTTTTGTATGCCCTGCCATGGAAACGAGTTAAATACTAACATGAAATTAGAAGGCACTTCATATTTTTTCCATTCATGCCTCTGTTAAGTAGTGAGGTTTTGGGTTGTAATGGAAGAACTCAACACTGAATGTGAATGACCAGAATAAAAAACTCTTCAGAAAAACTGAAACAGTAGATGATGTTCCCTATTGATAAGTGCCACACTTTTCACATTTCTGAAGCTCATATGCAACCAAGTGCAAACTCAGGTCCCAGCCTTGTAGAAAGATGCAGGCAAGCCAATCACTACTCCCTCTTTCCCCATAAACCTGTAGGAAGAAAGAGTATTACTTTCTAAACATTAAAACATCAGCAGGTTCACTAAACTGCTCTGCCACCGTCAGCTCTGCCACGTATTACCAGGCAAATTATTAAGGTCACATCTCTAAAAACTAACCAAAATCTATTGAAGTCATCTTTGTGCATGGGGTTTGGGTTGGTTTGTTTGCTTGGTTTTGTCATGACTGAGCTAATATGGCACTGTCTGCTATGAAAAGGGGAGACCTTGATCATACCCTCCCAGAGCCACACCGTCTCAGCCCTTCAGTTCCATATCACCTAGGCATTTGGCTAGCCTCCCTCTCCCCTCCTAAAGCCAATCTGGAGATGTAAACTGTTAGAAAAATCAACCCTACATGAAAGCAACTATTGCTTTCCGACAGCACAGCTCCTAAAACTGTATATCCCTGACCCAGATCTCAACGAAAGGCATGATGCAACAGTGCCTTTCTCAGCAGCAACAAGCCACTTGATCTTCAGCTGCACCAAAATATACCTTTCTTCACTTTCTATAGACGGTGGTTACAGGGAAGTTAAGAGCTCTTCACTACACACAGCAAGATCAAGACAGAAACAAAAGTACAGCAAACATGACAAAAAGTTTATGTAACAGCAATTTTTTTCCCCCTTTATGAAAACTGAAATGGCTATGCAGAGCTTTATTCATGGATCCTGAGGTACCAATCTTGACAACAAAAAGCATATGTCACCAGAAGATAAGCCACTCATAACTCTGATCCAGACAGACAGATATAGAGAGGAAGTGATTGCTACAAGAAAATAAATACCAAGTTCTTGCGTGGCATATTTCATCCAGACAGCTCCAAAACACTTTACAAAGAAGGCAGGCATTGTTTTGCCTGCAGTGTCTGTCGAACTGCAAATGAAGCTCAGATTTGTCAGTGGAAGAGAACTTCTGAGCAGAAAAGTCATACCTGTATCAGGATTAACTTCATAGAGTCCATAGTAAGCATCTGCCACAAAAAGAGTGTTATTTGGCCCAACTCTGATGCCCAGCGGTCTTCCACACGTTGGCTCATCTTCACGGGTTCCTTAAGAAACAATTTTAAAGTGGTTTTCCAAATAGAAATAAACACAAGGCACTCAGGCTACCTACATAGGTCAAACTCTAACAAAACTCTACAGCCAGCACCACACACATTCATTAAAGAAACGATTCTTACTTTCCTAGGTGTGAGTGAAACAGATATCCCCATGTTTTCACCAGTCTAGAGATAATCGTATAATTTGCCAAGCAGGTAGCTGGGTAACAGCTGGCCTGAGTAGGGCTGAATGTCAGAAAACCAGATTTAACTAAATGCTTCTTCTCAGAAAGAATCAGTTTTACTGCGGGTTTCTTTTTCTTTTCTTTTTAAATAAAAAATAAATTAAAAAAAACACACACCTTGGAACTTTCTTCTTCTGGAAAGTTCTAACTCTGTCATGAAACAGCCAGTTTCTCAAGACATAGACACTGAAGACTTCTATATGAGGAAGAAGGGGAATACTACAAACCTGAAAAATTTGTGTCTACTTGAGTCCTAAAGAACTAAGACCTTCAGAACATCTGTAGTTTGACATCTTAGAAAGAGAAACTTCCGGAGAGGGTAATCAGCTACAGCCTTTTCACTTCCCTCCCCAACTCAAGGAGAGCGAGACAGAAGCCTAGGCTCCCCACTACCTCTTTGACCCCAAAGAAATAGGATACCACAATCTTCCCACCTCTCCCAAGCTGTACAAATCATATGGAAATGAGCAGTGGAAAGATGATTCTTCATATCCATCCCAAACCACATTCATACCTAGGCAGCAGCTGTAAGTCCAGCTTCCCATCAGCTAGCAGCAGACTTTGTTGGCTGTCCTACCTGTTAGGCAGCCAAGAGAGTGCTTCCAAATCAGTCCAGAGACTAATCACGTGAACATCCACTTAAAATTACCAAGCTAAAATGATGAATGTGTCAATGTGAGCTACATAAAGACAACAACAGTTTCTGCCCGCAGTTTCTGCCTCACTGGCAACCAGCGCAGGGCTGCAGAACCTCATGTAAGCTTCTACATCGTTAGCATAAACAAAACCACTCACAGACCCAACAAACACCAGCCAGGCTTCTCAGACTGCCCAGGCAGTACTGAGATGGCCAATGTTAAGCTGCCCCATAGAAATGGTTCTGTTAATAAACAGGCCACTACCAGTTTTTCCTCACTCAGTTCCAGAAATCTCATTAAATGAAGCAAATAAGTGGTTCAGAAAGAGGAGGGGAATTCAACAAGAAATAACTGTAGTTTACTGGTGAGAAAACAGAAGTATCCTGACCAATGGAAGATCCCCTCTAAAGCAGGTGGCAGCCACCACAACCCCCCTCTGTACTTACAAACAGAGGAAGGGAAATCAACAAAATGCAAGGCAAAATTCTGTAGATGGGGAAGGTCATACTTATTTTCAAAAATCTTTCTCACTCGCACATTATCTCAGAGTTCATTCACTCGCACTTGTTTAGGAGCCCTCAGCTTTTATGGGGTGGCCCTCCACCTCAGAATCTTGCTAACTTCACCTTCCATAAATATTAGGCCAGGTTGCTGCCCATTTTTTTCTTATTTAGGATAGGTGCTTTTTCTAGAGGGACTAACAGGAAAAGGAATGTTATTTGCGATGCACTTCAACCTTGTCTTCCTCCCGGCATGAAGATGCAGGATGTTCTACTGACAAGTCATCCATGCCACAGCCTTGTAAGAGTGCAGGCCTTGTAATCATGACATAAAAAACCCATACTCCCAAATTTTACTGCTGGGAACAGCATCCTTTGTTATGAAGAGCACCCATTCCCATTCTTTTGGCCCTTTGTTCTGCTGTTCCTTCCAGCACTTATATACATATTTCCACTCATACTTCATTCACACAAATATTAATATTCCTGTTAAAAATCTCTACAGAGGAAGATATGCACTTGCATGAGCAATCCAGACAGAGCACGAGTTTAATCAATATAAGCCCTGACCCAGACGTTTTCAGGTACACTATCAGGACTGTCACTCACCACAAGGACCATGACCAATCCTGGCTATTGTTTGTATTTCCCCATCTTCAATTTTGACAATCTTCCCATCAGCTGTCCCAGTAAATAGCACATCTGCAAAAACAACAGGTGTGATTAGCTTGATCACAAAACCACAGTGGTAAACATCCTTCTATGTGATCCTTCTATTAGCATGAAGTAGAATTCATTTTTAAGATATAGTAAAGTAACAGTCTTCTTCAGTCATAGCAAAAGAATAAAGAGGGAAGGGGAAAGATGAAGGCAAAGAAAAGTATTCAGTTAGATTTCTTCCAACTCAAAAAGAAGAGGAAGGATTTCAGCCTTAGGAGCTATGAATATGGGATATGAAGCTTTTCATCTATAAGTGGTACAAATCTTTGGTTTAAGGTGGATGTAACAACTTAATGGCTAGTCATTGGACTGATCCCTCTGCACAAATTTCTACATCATCATAAAATGTGACCAGGCACTGCCTTGATCTAACCAATTCTCAAAGAGAGACTTGACTAGATAAAACTTCTCATTCTGATACAGTCCATATAGGCCGCTGGACACCTGGCAATGCTCATATTGTATCAGTTCTGGAGAAGAATGACAAAAACCGTAGCAATTGAACAGTCACCCAAACCAAAAGCATTGTCAAATTACTGTGTTCATGCCAAGCCATGTGACAGCGTAAGACAGATTCACTGAATACAAACAACACACAAACTTTTCCATATAACCAAATTAAAGACTGTTGAATTAGTAGAGCCCATTGCTTGGACTTTTCCATCTCCGATTTAACTGAAGTTTTTAGTTTGCTAATTACACTTTTAAAAGGGAATAAGAAGATGTTAACATTTATTCATACAAACTTATTCCCAATCAGGTTGATTAGTTTACCCATAGGTCAGTTGTCCCTTGCAGGAAAGTTTCCTTAAAGAGTTTCCAATGAGACTGACAAAACTAGGTAACAGAAAAGAATCAGTGGCTTCAGGTAATCACTTTAGCACATAGTTAGCACAGGTAGAAAAAGTGTAGTCTGAGGAAGGAATTTACAGTAGTTTCCTGTTGTGTAAAACAATTTTTTTAAAGTCTTTTACTAACTTATTAGAACATATAGCACAAGGAAAATAAATTATATGGCTACTAAGCACCTCTTGTACTGAAGGATGTTTCAGTAAGGGCCTTGCTTGCAACTCCCACACCCTTTTCTTTTCACATTAAACCAGTTAAGGACTCATGTGAAGAGTAGTTTCTAGCCTTATCCCCTTCAGGAGACACAGGGAACAACCCCTGCACAAAGCTGGTTTCATACCAAGCAGGTGTCATGCCATTACAAGTCTACCCACCTCATTAAGAAGCTGCTCAGAGGCAGCGTGGGTTTGTGATTTCATGAGAACACATGTGCCGTAAGAGAGAAGTATAGGATGGCACCTATAATGCATGCAATAGCACTAAAATGTAAATATGTTATTTATCAATTTGAGATTTTTTACTGTCACATATAGCAAAAATTAAGACCAAAAAACTCAGCTCCCTCGGAGGCAACAGGCATTAAAAGAGTAGTTAGTACCCCGTAAATATTAATTCTCAGTTAAGAGCTAGCCAAATGAAAAACGGGACCACTCCCTCCAAACATAAGTAGCTCCAGACTCCATTGCTGATGCTTTTAGTCATGGAAGACAAGGATTTTTGATCTGGCAACAAGATTTATTTTATACTGAAGAAAGAGGAGAAGAGCAGAATATAGAAGCCAGGTTTTGCTGCATAATGCAGTTATTTTTAAAAAAACCTGCATATTCAGAAGAGCTTCCAGAGTTTATTACCTAAGAGCTATATTGCTAAACAAACCCTTATCAATGGAGCAACACTTAAAGACCCTTCCTTAAAAGCTTATTTAGTCAGTGCTTACCCCCAATATTGACAATAGACTCTGGTCCAACCAGCTGATTTTCCCATAACCGCTCAGCTTTTCGTAACTCGATATTGGGCTCTAGCACGCCCGTCAGGAGGGGAGGTTCCTTCAAACTGCAAAACAGAACACAGACCTCATGATCCTTTGCACAAATCAGCCAACACTCTTGAGCAACATACTGGATCTTTTCTTCCCCTAGCTTGCCAACTCCTGCAAACCTGATCTATGCTTTACATACAGCATATTTCAAAAAAGAAAACACAGCTGACAAGCTGAAAGATTGACTCTTGTTCATCAAGGATCATAATTTTCTGGTTCTGCTGATCAGAAAAGTTGCAGTTATGTATTCCTAAGACATATCTGGAAATCTATACAGCTTCAAGTCCAACAATACATTCCCCGTTCATCTATTTTACACAAATGCAAAGGATTTCAGCATTGCCACAACACAAAAGAATAACTGCTTTCTTACTCAGCTGAATGAGTTGTTTGTACCAGAATATTTTTCCTAAGTAGTTATCTGCAAATTCCTGAACAAGAAGATTTTAAAATTTAAAAGCCTAGCATTTTAGAGTACACCAAGATCTGACACTGCATAGCATTTTCATCATGGAGAAAAAATAATTTTTAATTACTAATTAGCATACAACTACTGAAAACAGTGTTCCAGTTGTTTGAGCAGTAGGACACACATGCTTTTGTACCATACTGAAACATGTATTCTCGGTTCATGACATCAATGCATTCCCATAGATAAAGACCAACTCAAAGGAATAAGTTGCACATAAACCTAAAGGGTATTAAACTGAAGTCTCAAAATGACAAAATAAGGTCCAGTGCAAGTCCTTATTCACATAAATAGCCAGGTCCAAGCCAACTGCAGTTCCAATTAACTAAGAGATATGGAGAAGGAAAGTAGTAAGACGCCTACACAGCTTCAACTTAAATACCAGGCTTCAAAGTACTATGCTTAAAAACCAGCCTTAACTGTGCTGACAAACTCAAATATGTTTCAGTCTCTTAGGTTCTTTAAAACACACACACAAACCAACTCAGTCTCCATGAGTTAAGGATTTCAAGTTATTACTAAAGCTGCATACATGCCCAGGGTGGTAAGCTCATTAGGTGTTCATTCACAAGAGTATGCTAAGGCTCCCTAGGCCAAGTTTTGAAATACAACCATAAGCAAATGCCTTCCACCTGTAGAATCTTAAAAAGTTGAGGTTTGACTCCAAAATCTGCCCAGGTTCACAGGATGCAGGACCTATTTGTCACCAACAACACTGCAACTCTACTGCTCATATGGTGAAAATCATCACAATTTCTAGAGCTTCAGTGACTGGGGGAAAAAGTGAACTGAAATTGCAAACTATAAGAGCCATGACAGTTGAGGAAACCAGGTTCACAAGACAAATAATTCAGAAGGAGAGAAAAACACATACTTTTTTCTGTCCGGCTACAGACAGCAAACTTTCCTTTAAGTACGTATTACTGCAGTTGCAAAGCCAACAGAATTACTAGCTCCTGTCCACAGAAGATCTACAGCAGAGTTGTCTTCACAATGCTAACACAAATTCATTTTCCACTCCTTCTTCCAAGCGTTACAGAGTTTCAGATGAGGATAACAGGCTTCAGATATGGAACTCATTTGCTGGGAACTTTGGAAAGTTGTGTTTGCAAGCAGAAAATCTTCCCTGGGATCAATATTCTTCAAGACAGGCTCATAAAGCAAGAACTAGAAATAAACCACAGTTGCAGGAATTTCACATGGAGTTTCACAGATCACATCTGCTTTTTTCTCCCCCCTCTTATTCCTCATTATTTCTAGTGGCTTACAGGAATGATATCACTACTAGCAAACAAGATTTCTACGTGTTCTTTCACTGAAGGGATTGATTCAGACAGCATTTACCTCCTTGAGCTTTTTCAAAACATTTCATAAAAAAATCACACAGAATCATCCTATCTACTGTACAGACTGGAACCACTTCTGGCAGTGAAGCTAAGAAGCTAATTAGGAATGTACAGCAATATACGCCAGTGATTTGGGCAGGAAGAAAAGTTCTCCCGGTCTTGTAAAAGAAGGGACTTAAAGTAAGAAATGTAAGCATGCAAAATACCATTACCTTGGACCAGAATCAGACCAGGACTATATAGTAGAAAAAGCACCATAGACATACCCTATTGGCTTTCAGAATTACTGTTCAGTTGCAACATATTTCAAGGAATTGGGTTTTGTTAAACCCAACCACAGCAGAAAGCATTTCATTATGATTTGCAATGAGGCTTATGTCTAATAGCCTATTGGCAAGACTTGTAAGTACTACCCTACCACATTAACAGTTTATTTCAACTCTAGAGATATTTACAGTGCTGTTGTTCCTTTTCATTAAGGAATTATAGAGTTGATCATACATATTTAGCAGACTGAGCATTTTCACTTACTTCAAAATGCCAGAAGCACTAAACAGCCGGACTCCACTCTATGCTAGCAGTCAAAGTATTTCACACGCAACTTCTCCAGTCACAGGCCACATCTCACGTAGCTGATTCACTGTTACACTACACATTTGATACAGACCTCAATTCAGATGTTTATGAAATCAGGCAGGGCAGAAGTCACCTAGCTGCACTACTTTATGAGATCTGCATTTAAATATAACATCACCATATGGCTCCACTGGTACAAGGCACCAAATCAACCCAACGGTCAGGTTACCCATTTCCATTTCTATCCTCAGATAAACAGTCTCTCTTTGACAGAGCTATAATAGCAGGGGTACAGCTTAGTCCTTAGTGAAAACGCAGTTCTTACCTCACAGAAGGCAAGAGCGCCCATAAGTAATCACAAGCTCCACTGGCAGCTTGGACAGCAGAAAATAATTTTCTAGATTAATGATCAAAGAAAGTAATTCAGCTCCTTCCATGATTGGTAGTGACACAAAACTGCACAAGATGGCTCAGAAACAGACTGGGTATGCAAAGCAAGCCATGGCAATGGACAATAGGGCAATCACTCCCCAATTTCTTAATCCAGTTAGAACCACTTTTCACAGTTGACTCGTTTGCTGACCCCCCCCTCCCCCAACAGAACACATAAGAGAAGTTATGCTTCAACAACATTTATTTCAAAACAAAGCAACAATTTACCTTATAGGCTGAGGGTCTATAGGACAATCCAGTAGAACAGTTACTCCAAGCAGGGGCACAGTTACAGATGCAGCCAAAATCAAGAAGGTAACACCGAACACCTTGCTGCTGTAAGTACTGCCAAAACCAGACAAGAAATAGGATTAACACGCTAAGCTGTTTTAATATACAATAGTCTTTAAAAATTCTTTAATAGCCTATTTTCTTCACAAACGGAACCAGGGATACTTCTGCCTGACCACCATCTTCAATTACCTTTAAGGTCCATTTTGAACTCATTGGGATAAGAGAAAGGCATATTTATCCAGTCTCAGCATACTGGCATCATATGAGGCAGAGTATTCTCATATACAGGCTTCATGCATGCGAAAAGTTACAGCTAACCAAAAAAACCCAAAACCAAAACAAACATCAAAACCCCATGGAATCAGTGGGAGGTGATGTTGTTTGGTTGAGTTATTTTTTAACTTGATCTTCAGTTTTGGCAATGGTTTCCATTAGAGGAAGTTAAATGAATGCTTGCTTAACTTATTGGACATTGATTTTAAACTCAAGCCCCAGCACACAAAAGAAATTAAGTATCTTCTATTTACCCATCAAAACACAACAAAAAAAGTAAGAACTGTTCTTCCACGGGAGAAAAACAGGTTTTGTTCTCAACAAGTTGAGAGGCATCAATCAGGCATTTACAGAGGAAAGCACAGAGCCACACTCAACAAATCCTAGCCTTGAACTGGAAAAGCAGCTCCCACAATTTTAGCTACTCTGAACCATTCACTGGCACAGCCAGCCAGTGTCCTTGTAGTATCAATTAAATAAGGGCAAACAGTGCCTGATGGTTCTGCATTAATCCTTGGACCACTTCCACTGTTTTGCCCTTCATAGCCAATCATCCAGACAGTTGGAAATATGAACTACTGCCCAGAGCACAAATATCACAACTGGGGAGCTAATGACATGAACTTGCAGTACTGACCTCAGCATCAAGGTAACCTTTGGGATTATCAGCTGGAACAGCTAGGACAGAACTAGGCCCGGATTTGGTCACTGCTTGCATGCACAGTGTACAGAAGTTGGAATATTCATAATCCATCACAGCTCTTTCCTGATGGCACAACTGCTCCCAGCCCTTCTCTTCTGGCAGCAGAGGCAGTTAGGATGGAGGCATGCCCCAGTTTCCCCAGCTCTGCACAGCACCCAATGGGCCACCACAAGCCACCGAGCAAATCACCAGGCTGCGCCGAAGTGACTGCTACAAGGATGCTGACAGCCTGCCATGACAAGAGCTGGTGCTAGCCCAAAGCCACAGATAGTTCAGCCCACTCCAAAAACTGTTGTTAGCACTGCTGCTGGTGACCAAACTTTCCCCAGCTCTCCCAAGGCACTCACCACCTGAGACTACTTCCTTTCCACCAGTATGCCCGAGTATTCCTGCTCTCAGATATATTAAAAAACAATTTTTACTTCTTGCACTCAAGAGCACAGCATTCCCATCATGAACTTCAGCAGTGTTACAGTACTAAGACTGTCTCCACCTGAGCTGGACCAGGCTGGGCAATTGCTTCAAACAAGCCTTCTCATCTGCACTGACCTCTCCGTACTTCTCAAGAGCCAGACTGCCCTTGTAATTAATTAAAAGAATTCTGCCCTTCCTGTTCTAACAGTAGACATTTTGAAGAAGAAACAACCTCCCAGTCCATTTCCCCTTGAATTTGGAATCAAGAGTGGGTGGTAGAGATATGACGCGATCCCCAAGTTTACACAAAGACTTCAGCTGTCAGCCTTGTCCTTCCATTGTCCTTCAAAAGATGAAGGCTCAATACTATAAAAGTACTGTCAGCAGACACCTAAGCATCCTTGTGACAGCTGACAACAGCTCACACAAAAGGAAGCAGATGAAGATGAATGGGAATTCATCTGCCAAAGCCAACTTAATTAAAACTCCTGAAAGCATGATTTAAGTAAAGGTCATATTTCTGGTCTTCATTCAAACTTGCAAGGACTTGACAATAAACGAAAAAGGCAGAAAGAATGAGGTGACAAGCAAACTCACGCTTCAAGTCTGCAAACTGCAAAACCTATTTTACACACTGCTGAAACCACAAGAATTTACAGAAAACCCAAAACCAAAAAAAAAAAAGTCAGCTTCTCAGAATCCTTAAAGAAGTAAGCAAACTAAACATACTCAATATAGAATACAGACAACTAAGTTACTGACTGGTCACTGGAAAGAATCACTGAAGTAATGGTTCACCAATACTGATTAGCAAAACAGAAGTCCTTAGCCAATTGTGTCTCTGATAATTAATCCTACATGGACTCCAGCCACAATCTCAATAATGCAAGTTACCAGGACTCCAGCTATGATAACAGCAATTTAGTTGTCACCAAGAACTAGAAAGAGAAGCCACTGCACCAGTTCTTGAAGACAGACAGGAGGCTTGCAAGACGATGCTACCGGTCACCACTGCCGGGTGTCCAGGCTGCCTCATCCTCTTAGCAGAACTACTGGAGGGGCAGAGGGGAAAGCAACTGTCATCAAGAGTTTCTACCACAGCTCTCAGCCACAAAAAGGGCAGCCTCTACAATTTCTTCCACTGGTTTCATGAAGAACAGTCTTATGAGGGCAGGACCCATGGATATTCTGGGTCATTGCTGCAGCACTAGAAATTCAACTGATCTCAGCAAAGTTACCAAAAGAGGCTGAAGCCAGAAAGAGCAGTCTCTCAAGCTGAGAGATGCTGCTGCTCTCCTTCAAAAACAGGGGCTATGCATGCAAGCCACCATACACAGTCTTTCATTCTGATGACCCTGAAGGGCAGAGATAAGAATCTGCAAGGCACTCAAATCAGAAGAGACATAATAGATGGTGAACCAAAGCATTACAAGTCATCAACCACTTTATTCAGTGGAAGACAATGCAAACACCACCACTTTCTTATTGCAGCTATTGCCTTTAGTCACACTGAAGCTAATTCTGTATAAAATTCCTAAACAGAAAATTGTAAATGGAACCTTCTTTAACGTAGAATAACCTTAACTGCAAACAAATGGACTGTTTATATCTCAGACACATATAGACTAATCTTTAAAATGCAGATTACTCTTTAAACTATTGCCAAATATAAACAGACTAACCGGAGTTATACAGGATTTAATCACACCCACAATAAATCCGTGCAAGCCACAGTGGGATAACTGTTATTTCTTTGCGAGCAAAAGATAAACAAAACTTNAAACGGCAACAAATTAAACCATTTTTTTGATTAAAAGGTCCTCCTGCAGCTCGGCAGAAGCAGGCGTGCAGGCCCTGCCCAAAACCCTCCTCCCTCTGTCAGCTGCCTCCAGCAGAAGCACCAGCACCGGGCAGAGAAGCCCCCGCCGCGGAGCCGGGGTGCTGGGAGGCCGGGGGTCCCCACGGGCTGACACCCACGGGTGCTCCAGCATCAACCTGTGCCGCCGACCAAGAGAAGGGAACTGAGGCCTCGCTCCCCACGCCGGCGGCGGCCTGCTCAGCCCCGGGGCAGCCAGCCAGCTGCCCTTCCACCTCCCTCTCGCCCTGGACAGCCTCTCCCGGGGCACTCTGGCCCACAGCAGGGCCTCCCTCACCCGGGTCGGGCCAGGCCGGTGGAGCCCCTTCCCCTCCCAGCGCACTTCCCAGCCAGACGTCCCTCAGGCCGGGACCAGTCACCGCCCTACAGCCCCAAGCCAGGCGGGGACCCCCAACCCGGCCCCCCTCGGCACCTCGGCCAGACCGGCCCCTTCCCTGCGGTCAAGCCGAACAACCCTCTCGAACCAGCCAGGCCCGGCCGGGGCCCTCAGCACCGTCCCGTCACACCGGCCACCACAGCCGGGCCCTCCTCTCCCCTCAGGCCAGGCCAGGCCAGGCCCGCCCCACCGCCACGGTCACGGCAGGCCCCTCTTCCCGCCTCCGTGGTGAGGGACCGCGCCGGGCCCCACCTGCCCTCCTTGACCTCCTGCGCCGGGCTGTCCTCGGTGATGACCTGCGAGCGGAACGGCCGGCGCTGCCGCAGGCCCTCCGCCTCATTCATGCTGCCGCCGCCACCGCCGCCGCGCACCGGCGCTCCCGCCGCCCGCCACAGGCCCCGCCCCCGCTCTCCACACACCCCTGAGGAACCGCCCCCATGGCCCCGCCCCCTCGGGAAGGCCACGCCCCTGCGGCTAAAGGCCACGCCCCCGCCCGTCCCTCAGGCGGGAGCCGCCCCCGCAGCGCGGAGGGGCTGAGGGAAAGAGCGCCGCGGTCCCTCAGCCGCTGCTCGGTCCATCCCCGCCGCCACGGGGATCTCGGCGAGCTACTCCACTGCCTCCTGGGCGGTCTGGGGCTCCCCCGTGGGCAGGGTCGGTGCTGCAGCCGTCCCTCCCCCGGGCGCGGCCGGGACAGGCTGAGCCCCAGGGCCCGCAAGATGGCGCCAGGGCACCGCGAGGGAGAGAGCGATCTTTCCCGGAGGGGCGGGGGAGATGGTCTCCGGTGGAACGGGAAGGCAGAGGGCCACCCGGGGCGGGGGCGGTTTGGGACGCGGAAGGCTAATGCCCCGCTGGCTCCCGGAGCCGGTTACCGGGGTGCGAGCTGGCGGAGGTGCCGGGTCCCCGCAACAACTTGTGACTTAACCCTGATGTGAGGGGTGACCCCCGCACTCCCCCGGCCTTTGTCAGCCCGCGGGCTCCCAAAACATCGCCTTTGGTCCCCTCTCGGTCTTTAGGGTAACACAGCGTGCTGAGGTTTTTCAGGCTTCTTTTCCTTGCGCGGGAGCAGCGGTATCAGGGGAAGGACCCTACGTGCCAGCACCAAGGTGGGACCCGCAGCTTTGTCAACGCTGCAAAAACCAGTGTTTAGCAAGCGCAGCTCGACAGACAAGGGCTGAAGCAGGGGACCACCCCAGCTGTGTGCTGCCAAGGAATGGGAAAGGCTATTTGGCATCACGCCTAGTAACAAAACGTGTGGGTTTTCCACAGAGAGGGGCTGCAGCCAGGAAAGGGGGGCGTGGGGACGGGGGCCTTTTCTCTCTGTTCGAAGTTGAATTCAGGCAACAGGCCCGGCAGCTGCAAGAAAGCTTAGCAGCGCTGTTCCCTAAAGGCACCCACTTTCCTGAACAACCATCTCGCCCCGGGACCTTGTGAGTACTATTCCACAACCTCTCCTCCCAACTCTGCTGTGAGGCTACTGCCATTCCTAAGGGTGCAGAGGGCTGAGGCACAGAGGAGTGAAGTGGCATCCCCAAGGTCCAATAGGTAGACAAAGAAACTTAACTGAGTTTTGTGCATCCCACGTGCAGGATGAGCACTAAAAAGCACCGGGTTTCCACTCTCCCAGCCTCAACAGACCAAAAAAAGTAAGCTTTGTCACGACAGCCATACAGAGTCCAGGCAGATACATACCAGCTACAGAGGAACAAAAGCAAGAGTGAAAAAGCTGCTGCAGCAGATCTTTCATTACCAGTGTTTGTAGGCTGGTAATTTGGCATAGCTGTGACCATTTCCACCCCAAAAAGTGGTTACATCCCCAAATCCTTCTATCCAGGACAAAGCAGGACTAGGCTCACTGCCATGAAAAACATGCTGCACCTCTAGACTCGGCCAGAAGACAATTCCTGGTCTAGAATTGTCTTTTTTTTTTCTCCAAGCTTAAAAAGAATCATCTGTTCCTGCTTAGTTTAAAACCAGAAACTTGTTGCTGAGATCACTTTCTGTGGCTTTAACTGGCCACAGTGACAGCCCCTGAATATAATTGTGTTCAGCTGGAAAACACAGTCTCCATTTTACCAATAAATTCTCAGTAAATAAATCAGGGCAGCTGCAGTAGTGAAACACAAAGGGAGGAGATGGGCACCTGCCTTTCTACCCAGCCCATTCTGTGACTTGTCAGAGACGCTTGCCAGAGGGTTGCAAGAGCTAAGGAAGAGTGGCACTGGAAGCCTTCCAGAAGCAGCTGCTGGAGGTAACAGGAGAAGTGGCTAATGAGGATGTTCAGTGTCCATCCCCGCATTACAACTCTAGTGTTACCTATACGGTAAGCAGAGGGTGAAACACAATCTTCCTCACTTCTTAATGGACAAGGCGCCCTGCAGAAGATGTGTTCCTGGCACTTACAAATGATCCGTGGCACCTGGAAGCAAATTTCTTCTCTCATCTGCTTCATTCTGGGACAGCTACACACTCACTTTTTACACAATGCTGTCTCTCATGTTCTCCACACACATCCTGTTTTCACTCCTTATCTACTCGTGCACACTGTGCACAGACAAGAAGATCAACTAATGGTAATTGATTGTTCTCTCTGTTCGCATCACACAGGAAAGTGAGGGTAGAGCACTGGGACCTTGGGATTTACAGGAGACATGCAGCTTACTGACATGCAAATGCTAGTTCCTCAACTTTTTGAGCTGTTTTGCAGTGGCAGTTTTCTGGCAGTAACTCATTTCCTGTGAGCTACAGTTTAGAGAAAAGCAGCAAGGGAAAACAGCAATTTGGACCACAAGATGACTCATCCTGATCTCCAACTCCTTTGCCTTTCTTTGGTCTGTGCTGGCAGACTAAAATAATCAGGACAGGCAGAAGCAGCTCAAAAGAACTGAAAAAGTCCCAGACCCTTAAGGGGATGATGCAAAGCCAACCAATCACACAGAGAAAGATACTTCCTTTAATGAAAATATGAATACAGAGATCATTGAAGTAACTGGTTTTGGTCAAGGACAATAAATGCATGTAAAGCACAATTACAAAAAACCAAAATGAAATTAAAGGCTTAACATTAGACTGTACAACACACAACTCATCTCTAGAAAGAGGGACTTTCCCTTCCTAGAATTAAGAAAATCGTGGTCCGTGTCTCCAGTGAGGGAAAAGGCACCATGACTGGGTCTCACTGGCAAAAGCGAGTGGGATAAAAAGCAAGAACATTCGCGCTTTGCAACAAACTACAACAGGTAAAATTGACCCTGGATCTCTTTTGATGAAACTACAAAGGCAATCTGGCAAATAACCCGCACATCACTCATGGACACACAAGGGTTTAGAAGAATTCAACAGTTCTAAACAAAGCAATGACCCCCAAGTTTGTCCCATGATCCCACTGTAAAGTATTCCATATATCATTACCTCCTTCACCGATTAGTGAAGATCAGCTCTTAAGACTGCAGACCCGGTGTCTTTCACAAGCTGTCTCCTTCCTAGAATTTCAGGAACTGAGGACCTCAGTGCCAGTTCTGCAGGCTGCACCCCTCCCTGAACCACAAGCCTGGTAGGGGGGGAGACTGCTGCAGGTGAAGCAGAAAGCACTGTTGCCAAGCACCAGTGCTGATGTTCGTGACACCCAGGGAATAACGAAAATGCAAAGCTTGACTCAGGCTTGCACTGAAGACGGAACTACTGCAGTGAGCAGAGATCATGGGGAAAAAGAAGAAAGGGGGACTTCTCTGGCTGGAAAATTTCAGCTATTTGGCAAAGCTTTCTGTAAGTAGCCTACCCAGTGAAGCACAGTATTCTTCTTTTTGCAAGAAGTACCCCTTCCAAGCCCTGCCTAGCTCTGTTTCTACCAGAATGGTATTAGACGAACTGAGTATGGGGTGTCAGCTCCAAGAGCTGATGCTGGTATACTTGCTGAAGTGCAGTTTCACCAGGAGAGGTGGGGGCTGAGGCTGCCCAGCAGGAGCCATGTCCACTGCAGAACACCATGTGGGCAGCACAACAGCGCCACGTGCTCTCTTTGAACACCCCAAGGCAGCCTCTGAGCAGATGGACATCCCAAGGACCACAGCTCAGCTGTGGAAATGCGCAAGGAAGAAACAGAGTGGCCATTGTGGTACTTTATGGCAGCCATGTGGCACTCTAATCTTGCACATGCTGGTGATGTGATTTTAGCAAAGGTGCTTGTAAGGCTTCAGAACTGCACAGTATGAGGCTTGTTTGTAACTACAGTCTGTCCGCACCATAGCTGCCATGCCTGTGAATTTATTGGGGTGCTGCAGCTACCTGGTCAGTCTGTAACCTCCCTGGCAGCCATGGTCCTTAAGCCCATGCCAGTTGAGCGAACAGGGATGCAGGTGAGGGAGCGCACTTATCTCCCTTTTTCCCTGAGCAGAGGAACAGTATGATGAACGTCTCAATGCACGTTGCTCCTCACATAGCTAGTCTTCGTGAGACAGTTCAGATGAACTGTCCACCTCAGCATGGAAATTTCAGGTCAACAGGACAAGGAAATTCTATACCCCTAATATAGGAAATGCTTTCTTGACTAAACGGAAAGTGTGTATCTTGTTCAAAAGTCATTCTTCTTCCTTCGCGCTGTATTTCAGACTGTGTGGAGACAACTTATTTAAACAAGGGAGTCTGCTTTTTCTGTCAAAAGCATTAACTCCTGGCTGCTTCCCACTTGAAAATTACTTACGGAAGTGTTTTTTTTTTCTTTTGCAATGGCAATAGAAGATATATGTAGTAGCTGTCTCCTAAAATATTAACATCCTGTCAACTCTATCAAACCTTCTGATCTTCGACTTCCCACAAAGTCCACAGGGTGTCTACTTACCTTAAGCAAAAACGAATTGCAGTCAGAAGGATGGGAATTTTAACGAAGCGTCATATTCCCTACTGTATTACCCAGTCCCTAGAGACGTTTAAAATAAACTTTAAAAAAAAAACCCAACAGCAAATGCAGCTAGTGTACTCAGAGGAACTCTGGGATCTAAGACAACACGCCTGTCTTTGAGAACACATTGTACTGCGAGTAGCCTGCTTGCCCGTTTGGTACCACAATCTCTGCTGGCCAAAGAACTCACCACTCCTCTCCCAGTCCTACAGGATCACCTAGCCATTTCCCTCCTGCCTTTCCTGCCTCCAGGTAGGTGCACAGATTATCTTTCCAGTATACACGTTCCCCTGGAAAAGGCAGCACTGCTCCAGTTAAATTCAGCAATAAATAACCCCTGTAAAACTACAGCAAAAATCGGTGATTCTGTCGATTACTCAGGGGTTTGGCGGGCCAAAACACACAGCTCCATGAAACTAAGCAGACTGTCATCTGAGAATGACAGAGGCAGGACTGCAAGGTTTGATGGAGTGACCCCAGCCACAGCGCTGGAACAGTGGTTAGCAGTCACTTGGCCTAGGCAGGTTAAGATGGAGAAGTTCTGCCTGAGCCCTTGCGGCACACACTCCCAGGATCAGTACTGTGCACACTACACTGGTGTATACCTTGAGCTTTTGCACCCAGGGAGAGGGGAGTCCTCTACCATGCCCTCCTGGCATGCTCTGTGGGACCCTCCAACCACGCTGAACCCCTCAGCCAGCTTAAACCAAATTTAGCAGTGGTAGAACTCTCAAATGTATTCGGCACCTACAGGCTTTTCCATGCTCTTCAGTGGGGTAGTAGAGGACAGGATACTTACTAGCAAATTCTTCTGAACAGCCCAAATATAAGGAGTGCTTCAATCAAAATGTGTTAATTATAAAACAAGTCCAGAAATAAAACACTGAATATATTAGTTGCAATTTTGAAAGCATATGAAAGACAAAGGCTATTGTTCCCTGCTATTCTGAGGTTGCTGGTCTGGAATGCTACCACGCTTTCCAGAAGGCATCTAAGAAGCACTTCCTTTTTCTTGTGGATTGTGCAATTTGTGAGCACCCACCTGGCACTTAACTCTTTGGAAGATCAGCACGGCAGCATGCGGAAAGGGCAGACGTGGTAAGGCCCAACTTGAAATGACAAGGATTAAGTCATAACTTCTGACAGGAGAACCAACCTACCTCTAAGCTGGGTGCCTGTCTTTGTTGGAGCAAACAAGATTACAGGCCATTTGGGAGTGGACTAAAATAACCATTCCTTGGTCAGAAATCGCACAGTCCAGCAAATCACAATGAACCCTCCAGCACATCTCTTTCAGCTTCAAACCTCTCTCGAGCACTTCAGGATTTCGTTTCCCAATGCTTCTCTAACAGACAGCAAGCAAACATCATCCCTTTTCATAGCAACTTCAAGAAACAAAGGCACCTACACAAATCCCAACTGGCAACAAAGATCTACCAATTGTGGACCACCGCTCCTAATATGCGGAAGTGAACCACACTGTCATCACCGATGAGGAAGAGAGCAATTACTTTAAAAAAATCAATTGGTGATCTCAGTTTCTCAAGGCAGAATAGAAATACGTGGGACCAGACCCCTCCTACACAACTGGCAACGCATTGAGGACACGTAGGAAACCCAGTGGTAAGCTTTGTGGTTCAGTTTTGCTGCTGCAAGTGCTAGTGCTGGGTTGCCTAGGTGGGACATGAAGGGACATGGGTTCACCATCTCCGGCAAGTCCCATGACATATAGTGGTAGTAACAACTCCTTATGAGGAAAGCCGAAGGAGGTATTAGAACAACTGGGTAAACACAAGAAAGAATTATCAGACTAGCCATGTCCTTCTTATTTCCCTAATAACACAGGTGAAACATCTACCAGAATACCCAGCATTGCTGAAAAGGCACCACAGTTGCAGTGAAATACAGCTACTTGAACTCGGATATCCAAGCTGAAGGAAAAATTGAAAAACTGTATTCCAGGGCTTCTGTTTAAAACAGCAAAAGTATTGTATAAAAACATTTCCCTGTACAGTAACATTAACATGAAAAACATTAACGTCTGCATCTTGCTTCAGCTAGTATTAAATTTCATCATAGCTAATGGAAACCACCAATGGTTGCTCTACAACAGCCCTAAAAGCAATGAAAGGGAGCTCACTGACTGTGCAAAACTGCAGATTGCTCCTAGCTCTGTGCATCTCAAAATACGTTGTGGAGCGGAAAATCTTGTTGCCCTAGAAGGGAACAGAGTTTTTAAAAAAAAAAACACCAAGAAAGAACTATGTCATTTGCCTGGTTGTTTGAGACCTTCCACATTTCCAGAGGAGAGAGATTTCAGAGCTGCCTGTTATGAGGAATTCTTCTCCTTGTATTTCTGGTAAGCATCCAGTATCTCCTTGACAACACTTGGATCATCAAGTGTGGTGACATCTCCCATGTTGCTTGATTGTTCAGTGACTACTTTCCTCAGCAGCCTTCTCATGATTTTCCCTGATCGGGTTTTAGGAAGACGTTTCACCACCTGCAAAGAAGGGAAAGACACACCTATGTTAGAACTTGGGTCCTGCTGGAAACCACAAGAAAATTTGGCTGAACTGTCCTAAGCCTGGCACACTATCTCATGGCCACAGCTCCTTTAAGGCTTCTGGGAAATACTAGACCATTGAGCACACTAATTTATATCCAAGGAAAGGAGTGTCACTAGCATCAATTCCTCGTGCTATAAATTTTATTCTTATTTAAATGGACTTTGTTCCCCATTTACTCATTGCTGCGTACCTCCAGGCTGGGTGGTGCAAGACGCACAGCTCTTTGGAGAATCAGGTCCTGAATAAGCTGTTAACTATTGAACTAGAAAGCTAGTTACGCTTGAAAACTCAGGCACTGGTGATGATCTCAACACATTACTAGAACAGACATTCATATTCGTCTTTCCAGGGCAGGAATATAAAGCACACAATACTGCACGCCAGCTACAGGGTCTCCTACTCAAGGGATAATAACTCCTGTCTGCTGAAGTTTCCTGCTGTCTGATTGTATCTGTCAGCCTACACGCCTTTCTTCATAACCAGAACGTTAAACGTCTTGGCTACACTTCCTGCAAAGGACTTAGCAGCAGATTCAAAGGCTTTAGCATAAACTTGAGCCTGGTAAAGAGTTCTCAGGCACCGAACAGAGACACTAGGCAGGTCTCACGTTTTGCTACATGATCAGGCCAGTAGGCTACAAAACTCCAAAGCATTAACTAACACAGAAGGGAAGAGTTGTAGTACTTCTCTGCTAGGCTACCTGCAAACACAAGGAAACAAGAGGTGCTTCCTTGCAAACCTGCAAGTTCTGGGAGCTGCTCCAATCCACTGAGGATGTCTTGAGCTGTTCCAAGTTGAATAAGCCACCCTTACCTGTTCCTGTGTGTATTCTGTAACCTGTGCCTTGGTGTCCACCTTCCCAGCACGTAGCTAAAACAGAGCCCCTCAAAGAAGTGGCCTGGTCACTGCCTCCAAGCAGAGAGGGGACTGGATGCAGACAGGCCTTGGGGGGCAGCTAAGGGGCACCTTTGTGCACTCTCCCAAACACACAAAGGGAGCTGCTGAAAGGTGAGGAGGCTTGAAACAGAGCCTGGAGTTCATCAGCACTCCCAGGGTCAGGCTGAAGAGCTGTCTGAGTTACACCATAGAAACAGCAAAGTGCTTTGGCATCTGGGGTTGATGCTGATTACCAACACAAAATAGCTGGGCAGTGGAAAGTGTCCCTCTGCCTCTCAGTGACACTGAAGGTTTTGGCGTTTCTCTATAGTTTGGTGGGGTTTTATCTCATCCATTGCACAGCACCACAGAGAGCAGTCCTACATTGCTTTAGCAAGGGGTTAGCTGAGGGCAAGAGCCGTGCGGGGCAGTGATGCTGCTGCATGGTGAACAGGGACATCAAGTGCATCTTGAGGCACAGGGTTGGCCCGGGGTTCCCCTTTTCCAGAGCTCTGGCCAAGCATGGTGCTCTCAACCCTCTCTGCGCATCCCACTTAAAGGATTGTTCAGCACTTGGCCCAAACGGAGCAGCCTCAGGGGAGCTCTAAAACACACTCTGTAAGAGCCCCATCAAGAAGCTGCTCTGCAGGATGGAGCAGCTGTAATACCCCAGTGACTCCCTGGGTCACTGCTGATCCTCAGGCATGCAGAAGGAGCATATGCCCTCCCCTACCTAGGGATCCCTCCAGCTAGTTCCGTTTTTCTGCTTCTTCATCCTGCCAGGGAGGGACAACAGCAACACGGCAGGCAGGAAGGTGAGTCTTGCTCAATGTGACCATTCCTGCTCCTGGTCCCAGTTACAATCTCCCACTTACCAGAATGTGGTCAGGCACAGCATATTTTGCTATCTTGGAAGCCACTATGGTTTTGAGTTCTTCTTTGACACGGTCTATATGAGCTGTCTGCTCCTTTAGCACTATGAAAGCAAAGGCACCTGGAAGACAAAAGAACAGAAGCCACATACCTCGTATTAGATCCTGGCTGGCAAGACCAGGGATGCTTATTCAAATGCCAAGGCAGGTTTCAGATCATTCCTATGCGCAATCTAGGGACTGCCAAGAAAACCACAGATCCTGTTTACAAGAGGGAGTCAGACTCCAGCCCTCAAACGATGGCCCAGCCTTGCCTTGGAATCTATGGACCAGACTGATCTCAGTGACAATGACAACTCAATGTAAATTACCAAAGTGTCACTGGGATCAAGAGCTGGCCAACGCAAATCAGCTATTCCCATTCTGTTCAAAGGACATCTCTGAGCACAACACTTTAAGGAAGCTCTACCACATACATTAACACTACATGTGAAAATAGTTTAGGGGAGTAACACCTGCACCCAGCTTAGGAACATGCAGTTATTTTCATGGCTGTCTTTGCCTCTTGGCACCAGTCAACCTAAGGACAACTGCCCTCCCATTCCCTAGGCACCTCCTAACATGGAGCTCAGGTTAGAAATTAAGCAAAGTATATGTAGGTGTCATGTCAGGACACTGCATTTAACATACCTTCTCCTTTGATCTTGTGTGGATACCCAATCACAGCGGTCTCGGGGACCTCAGGGTGATCAGCCTTCACAAAAAGTGAAACAAAAATACACAGAGCATTAACAACTGCTTCAAGCCCTGCAGAGTTTGTGCCAGTTACTCTAGGAACAAAAACACCTTGCCATATCTCATCCTCCCCTTGGCAGATCCTGCTGAAAGCCCAACAGGAAAGCTAGTGGCCATGTGCGTGGCCTCGTCTCTGGGAGTAGCATTTACTCACTTGATTGGCCCTGCTTTTAAAAATACAAGTAAGTATTTTACATACACTTCTAAGCCCACTGCACACCAAGCTGAATTTGCACCAGCTGGAAACCTCCTTTCTTTGTCTGTGCCCTTGTGTGTGCATGGCTACGGTCCCAAGTGGTGACTGGCCACAGCCAAATCACAAGCAAAGCCAGTCCTGCATTGCCACAGGGAACTGTTGCCAACACAGCAAAAGCGAAGCTGCTGCCAACATCACAGTCCACATTTGACTGGTTTTTATAAGTGCCTGAAGCACACCAAAAGGCAGAAAGATCAGGCTGCTTCATCTTCCCAGGAAGGGGGAAGGGTTGTTTTGTCGCATACATTTTTTTATTATTATGCTACACAACAGTGATTTATTCTGTCACATTTCAGAATTTAATTTAACATTCTTCTGCAGTAAGAAGACAATTTGGGTATACAGACCAGAAGAAATCACGTATGTGAATCCCACACTAAAGACTGGATTATGCTATCTTCAATTAGATTAAAATATGAATGAAAACATCACAGAGCAATCTGAGCATATAAATATATCTGCGTATACACATACACAGGTATACACATAATAGAGTGGGAGAGGGACTGGATCCTATATCTACAATCAGAAACCCACACAGATTCAAAAATTACTCACAGAAGAGAAAGTAGGATCCTGTGTGCCAGCGAACACAGCTCAGGTTTATCAAATGCTACATTTAAGTGCCATTTGCAGGCAAGGCACATAACATAGAAATAAATATTCAGGTCAAGCTTTGAAGATAAATGCTCTGAGGACTTTTTGTTTTCAATTCCCTGAGCTAATATTATTTTCTCTCAAAATGACAGGCTAGCTTTGCAGCTGCCATGAATCAAGGTTGCTTCATATTTAACACTGCTGAATTCTCAGGCATACTCGGCTAGTTTGGATGAGCAAGAACCACAGATTTGGGAAGGGGAGGTTAGGTGTTAGCAGAAGGGAAGGAACAAACAGGAGAGACAATCCCTTATGGAGAGTCCACCAGCATCCAAAACCACAACTGCAACAGTACAACGTCACTGAGAGGAAACACAGCTCTGACAGCTCAAGTGCAGGGACTACCCACGGTGTGACACCTCTCTCACTTGCCCTTTTTCTGTCTCTTTAATAAGGGAGCTCTTTCCTTTTGCACATTTGGTATTCATTACGCACTAAGCTCTGTGTATACAGGGGCAGGGGTTTGAAGGCAAGAGACCCCGTGCTTGTTTAAATTCATAAAACTTCTTTTTAAGGACCACCCTGCCCCACAGATAAGCCCTGTCAAGGCACCTCTACCTGCCTGGAACTTACCATTGCATCTTCTATCTCTGCCGTCCCGAGCCTGTGTCCGCTGATGTTAATGACATCATCCATGCGCCCCGTTATCTGGTAATAGCCTTTCTTGGTCCTGTAAGCACCATCCCCTGTGAAGTAGTAACCTACAGCAAAGACACGTGGGTGCTCAGCAGCAGGAAGCATGCCAGCCTATTGCTGCAGGTTCCCACGCAGAAGAGCCCGTGCTCTAGGATGGTGAGCAGGGTAGGCTGGATCAGGCAGCTCGCAGGGCTGTGGGACCTGCCGCACACCATTTCCCACTTCCCTCTGCCATCCCCAACCTTCGCCTGCACTGCCTGGGCTTTGCTGGCTCCTCGTAAGCACCTCAGCAGCACCAAGACAGCAGAGCTCAGATGGGTAAAATCACTGTAGGCAACCAGCAGCAACCAGTGGCTGATGTCCCTGTAGTAAAGCCAAGTCCAGCAACACAACACAGCGATGCTTTGTTGTATTTACAAAACCAAGGGGGGCTCTCCGATCTCCCTAGGCTTTACACGCCTACAGCTGCACAGCCGCTGCGTGCTCAGACCTGGTGCATACAGCACTAAGATAAAACCACTTCAAATGCCATTTGCCAGCATGCCGTAGGCTATCGAGGTCTGCTGCTAGCTACACCTCAGCACTCATGAAAAACTACAACTGTTCAGCTGAAAGGGAGCAGTTTTATTACATTTTGTACATGGGAACACTGTGGATTTTTTTTAATCACTTACACTGGGATGGATGAAAAGCTATTTTCCCTCCCAGCTAACAAAGATTCAGACCCCAGATAACAGTCCCTCTCCAGCGTTTAAGCATGGCAGAAATACTGCTATCGGATTAGCTGAAACCAGCCCCCCATGATAAGCATGGTGTTTGGAGGGTCTAAAACGTTTGATGGAAACTGAAAAAGACCCAGTGGTTCCAGGAAACTACAGTGTCACTGAGGACACATCTGGTGACACAGATTGTGTTGGCTCTTCATCAAAGCCATGTCCTCATCTGAATTGTTCCTGTGGCACTTCTGAGCAGCAGCAGGCCGCTAGCACTGTGAAATCTGAAGGTGGTTCTTGCCAGGACCCATGATTGGCCAATTCATAGACTTCCAGTCATGCCTCCTGCCCTTCCAAATCAATTAAACAACTAAATATCAACAAGATTTCAGATGCAAACATGTAGTGAATAATAAGGGACTATGGGCTCATTCAACTTCTACCAGTTTCCCATTCTTATTTTCCAACCCATTTTGTACAATTTGCAGGATTGTCTCTCTAATTCTTGTGTACCTTGTAGCTTTCAAATCCCCTTCAGTTGCTCCCCTGACTGAAGACAGTACTCTTGTCCAATCTCCTATAAAAAATGTTTCCCTGCCATTTCTAATTACTTGCCAGATACAACTTGGCTGTGTTTTAAAAAGGAAGGATGTAACACAGCCTGTGATTCAGTGATGCAGGAGGTACTTTCCCATCCAATATTCCTATTTCCAAGTGAGACACAAATGGCCCCAAAGAAAAGGTATTTGGACTTTAAAATTTGGGCATTAAAATTTTCTAAAACATACATTCCCTTTTGACAGCTAGAAAGGTCAATGCTATCTAAGACCATTAGTGTGTGCTTGCAGCACGTCACCCGCAACCCCAAGCAACCAAGATCTGGCTGGTACAGAAATATCACAAAGTGCTGCTGAAAATATTCAGTGTGCTTATGCTGCGGCGCAAACTGCCTTCCCTTAGCACTTTCCTTACCTGGGTAGGCTTTGAAATAGGCATCAACAAATCGCTGGTGATCTCCGTAGATTGTTCTTGCCATGCCAGGCCATGGCTGGGCAATGCAGAGCGCACCGGACACGTCATTGCCCTCTATTACCTTTCCCTGCAGGTTCAAGCACAGGAGGGATGATCAGGTGAACAAAACAGGAATAGTAAAGGCTTCTGTGTCATTGATCTGGCAAGAGTCACCCTGTTGCTCGCTGCAGAGTGCCAGTGGAGGGCCACAGGTGGAGAAAATTAATTCACTCATGGAGCTACCACGCACTGTCTGTGTCATGCCTTCCTCAGCCCTTGAGGCCAGCAGCACAGCAGATTAAGACCAAAAGAAAAGTGAGTCCTGTGATTCTCCGGAGGGCAATACCAGCAAAGATGACAGCACAGATGTGCCGAGCAGCCAGAGGATGCCTGGGATGGGGCTAGCAGGGAAGCTATTTTCCCTCCCAGCTAACAAAGATTCAGACCCCAGATAACAGTCTGGGGGTTAGCAGGCTAGCAGCTCCAGGACCCCTGCCTTCCACCTTCACTTTTGTTAACTGTCACATTCCCTTATCAAACTGTATATGGAGGAGATTACATGCTTTACTGTTTAACAGAGCACTGGATCGCAGATGGGGATCGCTCCATGCACCTTCACAGACCAGCACCAGTTTTCTCACAGACACTCACAGCTGCAGGGCCTCATGCCTTATATTTCCCTTGGAAAACTCCACCAGTACCGTTGGCTGCCTCCAGCCTTGCCACGTCACTGGTTCCCAGGAGCTGTGTGACTTCTGACTTCTCTTATGAATGTAGGCAGCAGCTCTTAATCAGAAGCAGTGTAAGACCATAAAAGTGGTGCTGAAAATGCAAATGCTCCCCTAGAGATTTGCAGACAGCTTGCAATGCCCAGTTGGCAATCTGTACGGACATTTGAGATATGCTCAGTATATAAATTGCCCATCTATTCTACCATTTTAATGGAGGAACAAACATCCTTCCGGATCCTGTTCCTCTGCCATCAGAAAGGTGATTAAGGCAGAAACACACACCAGCTTCTCTTTTGGGCACCCAACACAGCCTCAACTCACATTCTCATCCATCAGCACGGGCACAATCCCAAAGAAAGGTCTCATAGCCATAGCCGGAACAATCTCAGCTTTCTCCTCTGAAGGCCGTGGGGCAATGCAGATGCCACCAGTTTCTGGAAGAATAATGAAAAACAAAATATGTGGGTTCTATTAAATGCTGGATGAAAGCAAGTGCCAGCTCTTCTTAGTTACAGAAGAGAACAGCAAAGCCACCTTGCAAGAAAAAGCGACGGGGAAGGAATTATGCAACACCAAGTAGCACAGCCATCTGAAAGCAGCACAGCCATCTGAAAGCAGCACAGACCTGATAAACCAAAAGCTCTTTGTGGACACAAGAAAGGCTTAAACATAGAAAAAACATCTGGCAAGCCAGGATGACACCACCAAGGCCTGTGGTGTCTGCAGGGGACATCGCAGCAGGTAGAGAGCGGAGAGCTGCAGGCAGGTCTTCCCTTGGTGAGCTCAGACCAAGAGCTACTCCTACTCCCTGCTTGCTTGGTGCCTCCCTCATTCAGCGCTGGCTGCAAAAATCACTGCCCCCTGTGTGCACTGGCGACAAACCACAGAGTGTGGCCAAGCAGCTGCCACGGGGGAAGAGCAGCTCACCATACCCCAGAGCATCAGCATCGGTGACGTCCAGCTTAGCTCTTCAAAGGCTCAGAGGAGAGCCGTACCTGGTTCTACAGCAGAATGCCTGTGGACCCTGCAGCAGCAGCACGACGGGTGCGTTCAACAGCCTTCCCACAGTCCCGTCCGTGGCAAATCAATCAGGCACAATGAAGACCCCATTGATTCAGCCCACACGCTCTGTTCCCTACATCTAGCCTCAAGTCAGCTCACAGATAAACCCATTCCTCCAGCTACCAACCTGCAACAAATACAGGCAGCTCTAACGCATACTGACACCCTTGCAGGTCCTTCTCACGCTGACAGGGCTGCCTGGTGGTGGGGACAGTACTCACCAGCCCTGTTTCCTACCCCAGAAGTGATTTTACAGGGAAAGTATAAGCATGTCAAGGGATTTATCTCCCAGTGCTGTTTTTACAGCTGTCTAAGGTTAGCATGAAAAGCACTTCAGGAGGCTGAATTACTATTATTACAGAGTACGAGATTAACCCACCCCTTACAGGCAGGTTGAGCTTATCTTCTATTCAAAATTGAACCTTTTAATCATCCTTTTTGATTCCTGCTGGGATGAACATTAAATCAGATTCCAACCTTAATCAGATCTTTTCTATTCTAGACTAACTCAAAAACACAAGTCAGAAACAAAAACAAAGGAGCATTAGGCTTTTAAAAATGCAGCTCTATAAATAAAGGTATGTTCTGCCACTTGGAGAGTGCATTCCTCTACCAGCTTTGCTGAGGTGGTGAAAACTGAAACCAGGGACTGGAAAGGCTGAATGTGACCCTGAATTTGCATCCAGCTGCCCTGATGTAGCTATAATGAAGGGCCTCTTTGAGGAACCTTAAACTTTAAACCTGCAGAAAATAGTTTCACATGTGGCTTACACATAAAATTATTTCACATTTCATTGACGGGCATGCATCCACTTCACGTGTTTCTGTTTATTTTGAAAGGGTCATCTTGAATTTTTTCAGAAAAAGAAAAAAGCACGCCAGACACCTGCTGTTCTCTGTTTGCACAGAAAAAAATCAGGGAACCTGATTAAACTGATAGTTGCTCTTCCTAAGCCAGTACTCGTTCTGAATACAGCACTGCAAGCTGTGTTTCAACATGGGTTTTGTCACATCCTACACATCCTGCAGCCAGCTGCCCGTAAGGCAGTAAAGTCACATTCCAGAGGGAGCTGCATGGTGGCAAGGGTGCTTTAAACTGGTTTAAAAGTACTGATTTTAACCACTGACTGTGCTTCCACATTACCTGTGCCCACGCTGCCACCGTACTGCAAATCCACCCAGACTTTAAGCAAGGACAGCAGAGTCTGAGCAGGGAGGGTGATGCACCGAAACAGGCTCCTCTCTGCCGTGGGTGAATCACCACTGGCAGCAGAGCAGAGCAGGTACTCTCTGCCACCGTTGTCTTCGCCACCACAGATAGATTGGACTGACTGCTTCAGGGGGAATCCATCTCAGAAACATCAGCCCAGTCTAAATCGCTGTAAGATGATGCCAACGACAAAAGCTTCCAGGTACTATTCAGAGATATCTTTCAAAACCAGCTTTTGTTCACAGCTGCATACAACAGCTGTACTTTTTTTATAAAACCAATCACAAAAGTAAAACTACCTAGTGTCTTTTCTGCACTGTAAAGAACTACATCTGAAACTCAAACATAGCTTTGATTCTATTACTGTCAATCACAGCACAGCACTGCCTAATATTTTAGCAGTAAGACCCATAGGAATTTTCCATCTCTCTCATCTGCACATACCACACTATTTAAATTGCTTCTTGTAATTGCAATCTCACTCATTTGCTCATCCAAAGATTTTCAAGTGGATTGTTAAATCACCATTTACTGATCTTTACGCCTACCAAGCTTTATTAGCTGGCAACACGCTGCTGCTTCAGAGAGCAGCATACCGTAGAGGACACTGCATACAACAATACAATTAACAAGCTATATTGAAATTATCTACAAGAGGTGACACTGCAGGACCACAACCAGCATCCATCAAAATCTTTCTATGATTTCTTTCCACGCTCCCTTTACATTCAAATGGCATATATACTGTTTCCAAGATTAACTTGGCTTCCTCTTTATTGGAAGCATCATCTGTGGAGAAAGATTGACTCTACTTTCTAACAAAAACAATTTAGTGAATATTTATCATTATATTATGCTTCCAGGAGCTGGTAACTGTTTACTGGCAAAACGATGCCTGGTTCAAGGTAAGATCAAGCACTCTGCACTTACAGACTGTCCAGTAAATGTTCTTTAACCTCTCACCTGACAGTTGCTGCTCCAAAAACCCAGGAGAAACACAGTTTAAGGTAAGATCTACCCCTGTACTTTGGAGGAAATAGGACACACTGCACGCACCAGTTAATTAAAGACAAACAAACAAAAAAATGCTAGGGCAAAAAAAGATTCCTCTCAACTCTGTCGCTGTACAGTACTCAACTGCTTCTCCACAATGTTTTATTTCAGAGCAGTGAAGAGAAAAGCGTATAGCACCTAGCCAGTCAGCTTTCCTTCTGCTCAGCACGTGAGAACCCAGATGGTTTAAGAGATCAGTAATTGAAGTAGACAGTAGTTAACATTGCTGCTCTGAATTCTGAGGTTGTTTTATTTCAAATCTGAAAATAAAAAGAGTCTGCAAGTCTGGTCTGGATTAAATGGAACTTGGTTGTGTGCCAGAAGCTAATTCATTCTGTTGAGATGGGCCACAGGGATCCTGAGGAGAGAGCCTGCTAGCAGGAATAAAGATGAAATCAGGAGCAGCTTGACTGGAAAGGGAATTAATATTCTGCCCAATGGCAGCTAGAAGTTTAAGAGTAGGGTTGGGTTTTTTTCAGCAGAGGCAGAATGACAGCAGCTGTGCTGCATCCTTTAAGTCCATGGCTCCATGGCAAACTGTGGTTCACGACTTGGAAAGGACATATTGCAAGACACCTTCAGCAACTCCTGAATGTTGGTGCCCAGAGGAGAGGACCAGGTGCTGAGGAAAGAGCTGCAGGACTCCTTCAAGTGCAGGACCCCACCAGGCAGCACAGCCCCAGCTGGAATGAAGCGCTGTGGCCTCTCTCAGCTGCTGGCCAGGGAGGGCAGGAGGCAGGGACCATTTCTGCTACAACTAGACAGGGATGTATAGGAGCCAGTCTTCATCATTTGATGACCAGAGTGACAACTTTATTTTTAAACATCTACATCCAGCAGGTTGCAAACGGAAAACAAGCCTTAACTGATGCATGCGGCTGGGCCAAGCATGTTGCCAAAACAGAAGCGCACTCCATTTTGAGGGACCGAAGGTGCAGGGCCAAAGCAACTACAGCACACTACTTCTGGGAGAAGCTGCTCCCAGGCAGCCCTGCTGGGTGACAGCCACTGTCCCCTACCCACCTGATGCAGAGCCAGCAAGCCTCTGCTCACGCCTTTCCAATCCTGCACTAGGTCCCTTTGACTCCACAGCTTAGTTTTCCATCCTCCTCTGACTGTTCCCAGGAAGGGAAACAAAGCACACCTAAGTACAGATTGTGGCTATATGGTGCTATAAATGCCTTTTCATGATAAGAGCGTATCAAGGTCAGTACAGCTGGATAAGTAATTGAAAATGAGGTTTCCAATTCAAGCTGCCTACTCCCAGCTTTGCCCAGAAATTCAATCTCTGCCTCCTGTTTCTAGAACCAATTGAGATTTTCCAGCATTCAAAATATCAAGGAACATTTAGAGGGGAAAAGAAAAAAAAAAAACCAACCCAGCATTGCTATTGCTTTTATATACTGGTACATTCTTATTATGTGCTGAAACTCCCCAGTGACTTTCAAAAGCTGATCAAAATGCCAGGAAGTGGGGTTTTTTTTGAAAGACTCATTGGATCCCACTGAAATGTATTAATCCTCCTCTACCCACCAGCAACCAGTCAACAGATCGGGGCCCCCCATGCTCCCCGAGGACGCCTTTTACCTGTCTGCCACCATGTGTCCACGAGGGTGCAGCGCCCTTCTCCCACCACGTGGTAGAACCACTGCCAAGCTTCATGGTTGATGGGCTCTCCCACTAGACCAAAACAAGAAAGGAAGCAGCCTGAGACTCAGGGGGTTGGCAGGCAGTTCATTCTCCCTTTTGGGGCACAACACGCCGGATGCATGATCGTTAAGCAGAAAGCTTACAGCATTTTTGCTGGGGTGTGCAAAAGACTGCGATGCGCTCATGGAACCGAGGATGGACTTTTTCCAGAAAGACCAAAAGGCAAGCAATAAATATCACTGAAAGTAACTAATCAATGCAGGTCATGCATAAGGTACCTCTAGAATACTAAATAATGCAGCAAAATGCTGCTTAGGTCACCTATGCCAGTAAAATTCAAAGTGATGTCATTTACCATGGGATAAATCTTTTTAGCAAAGAATGTAATCCTTCAAAATAAGCTAGGAAACAGGCAATCACACTAAGGTTCAATGGCCCCAACTTCAGTTTGTTTCTCCTTCTGCTGAGAAAATATCTGAAAAGCCAGACAGGGAGACTGCTTTAACATCTATTTTTAACCACATCCCATCTGGTCAGCCGAGCTCCTCTAGTACCTTAATTTCACCAGCTAGAACCCCCTGTCTTTTTCAGAAGAAGATTTCATGCCCCTTACCTGACCCCAAGGTCTTCAAGGAAGATCTGTCATATTTCTTCACCCACTCCTCTCCATAATTCAGCAGCAAGCGTATAGCCGTAGGTGCTCCATAAAACTGATTAATTTTCAACCTTTGTACCACTTCCCAGTAACGACCTGCAAGATCACAAACAAACTTTTTATCTGTCTAGCACTGACATACCGCTGCAAATGCTCAGCAGGAAGGTTAACAGCCACAGTTAAAGCTGTGACTACTGTGAATATAGAGCAAAACCAATGGCAACTTTTTTTTTTTTCACCCTGGATGCACAGATGTTCCTGAATGTCGTAGACACATGTTCCAAAGAAACGGAGCTTACCTCCCCTGAGCGGGCAGATCGCACCAGACAGGTTTCTAAATCTCCATTGTCACACTGCCATGTCTAGCCAAATCTTTGCCCACCTCTTCCTCACCTGGGTCAGGGTACACCGGAGTGCTTTCGAACAGGACAGAGGTGGCTCCATTGCAGAGTGGTCCATACACAACATAGCTATGTCCTGTGATCCAGCCAATGTCAGCCACACAGCCAAAAACATCGCCTTGCTGGTAGTCAAATACATACTGCAAAGATAAATGTAAGGCCAGCTGACTTTCTGTTGGCAGGCTCAGAGCTCAAAGGTAAGGCGCTGGACCGGACATCCAAGTGGGAGCAAGAGAGCGCACAGGGCAAGCGGAGCCAGGCACGCGGGACACAGCAGTACAAAGGCCATCCCAAGGTGAGGAAGCAAGTCAGAGGGACCAGTACCAGGGCGTCCAGGCTCTCGACTGGTTCTGCAAACATACAGGGATCATGGCTGTACCAGGAGCTACTCAGATTGGAGCAACAAAGCTACAACCAAAGCTCAGAGCCCTGGATACCTGATGTTGCCTACTCCAGGCAGTCCATGTGGGAGAGCTGACCCTGAACTGCAGGGAGGCTGCACGCCTCGGAGGCTCAGACCCCTCACCAATATCAACAGGTTTCCACGAGAAAGCTGGAGAAACTGACATGTGCCCATGAAACATTTTCTGAAAAATGTTCTTAGCTGCTCAGCATCTCTGTCAGTGTATCACTTTCCAGATGCTCCCCTCTCCCTGCTCATCAAATTCAAGATAAATATCTTGGAGAACTCATTATCTTGTCTTGGTTACGGAAAATGCTTCCCACTGTAAATCTAACTCCTCTACCACATGGTGAAGAGGTCCTGATTCATAAGGCAGAGTCAGTTTTATGTTTTAAGTGAAAGAAAGTGGATCAGAACTAAAAGAAAACCCCATGAGTATGTGACAAGAGTGTCACACAAGAGTGTCACACATGAGTGTGCGAAGACCACAGAGGCCACACAGGTCAGGTGATCCCTCTACCTGGGAGAGATAATTCTCACCTTACCTTTGCAAGTGCCTTTCCCTGTCAGGCTCTGAAGTACCACTAAAGGGACCGCAGCTGCACACAGTCCCTCCCTGCATGTCTGCACCAGGGTGCAGGATCTACCTTCTGGACTAAGAAAGAAAGAGATGCCTTGGCGATTACGCTGTCACTTAGAAAAGCTGACATAACAAATACCCTTCATGCACAGAAGTCTGACGCTCGCATATTCAAATCTTCTAAAAATTCAACCCTGTCAGCCTAAAGAAAGAAAACCTCTGCCTGAATTGTGCATGAATGCAAAAAGGGTGATACCACTAAAGTCAGAACGAGATCTTTCACTGCAGTCCTCTCCACATTTCACTGTTACCTTTTCATATGCACAGCTGAGACCAGAAGATTCAAGAAGCAGTGCCTTGACTTTTTTTTTCATGAGAAAGGGGGTTATAACAGTTAGCCTAGCCTTTTCACATAGAAAAGCAGCACAAAGGTGCAAGCACAGAGCATGAATGTAATTTTTGATCTTCAGACAAGTGCTATGCAAAGAGGTTGTTTTAAGAGTCCAGATCCTCTCCGAAATAAAAAAGGCCAGCATCCCACTGCAAAATACTACAGTAATATTCACATTACCACCGCCAGTAAGATACTTACCAGAATCAGCTCTGCTGCATCACTTTAATGTCCGCAAATTTTGGCCTGCAACACTAGCACATTTTAAATGCAAAAGTGGCAGCACCGCAGTTTCCTTCTTTTCATAACTCTAGGCTCTGGTTTGCATAGTATTGTATTCCCCAGGAACAAATCCTGAAGATTAATTACACGTTCTCAGACATTTTTCAGTTTGTTTACGCCCAGTAAGCAAATCGGGCAGTGAACACAAAATACAGTAACCCCCACCAATCCAACTCCCTCTCGTTAGTACTGTCGGAACGTAAGTGAACCTTTTCCAGAGGACGCAGCTGAGTTACCTTATGCGTGACAGCAGCGTACAGCAGGTACCCAGCCTGGGTGTGAACGATTCCTTTGGGTTTCCCAGTGCTGCCCGAGGTATACAGCATGAAAAGCATATCTTCGCTGTCCATGCTTTCTGGAGCGCATACAGAAGCTGCCTTGGCCATCTCCTAAGGAAAAAAAAAACACGTGGTAATGACAGAAAGACTGGTTGGCTATATGGAGCCAACCAACACTCATCTGTAAGCATGTCAGCAGTGTCCAGAGACCAGAACCACCATTGTTGTTGCCCCCTCAGAAGCATCCATGGATGTATCATCGGTTTTATGTGCTCACGTAGGGGAAAGGTTCCTGTGGACACGTAACACCTAGCCTCTCTGCTAGGCACAGAAGTCAAGGGGGATTGCCAGATAAAACAACATTTCAAGAAAAAAATGGTAGGTCATAGCTTACATTTTAAGCCTTTGCAAGCTGCTGGTAGAAAACCAAAACATGACTGCAAACATGATCCACACTTGACAGCAGCAGCAAGGCTGACTGGGCACTGGTTAGGACCCTCCTTTTCCTTTTAAAACTGCAGTGGTACATTTAAACTGTGCATTCATCTCCCTTCCCTGGCCCCAGCAGTGGATGACTGCCCTGTCCATTTGATCCTCAAATTCTAATTGCTTCTACCCATGAGAAGGAGAGTGCTTTACTCTCCCGCCTCTGTCACTGTCCTCATACTCCATTGTTTGGCCAGGTGGGAGAGATCCTCTCATCAGCCCTACGGTCAGAACCATGGGAGGGAAGGATGCAATGTTCTACTAGGTCAGAGCAAAACTTTTTGCGCCAGCTTGTGTGCCCAGTCCAGCAGAGGAAGGGGAAATAACGCGCTTTGAAAGAAATGCTTGTGGTCACTGCACCTTGTAGCAGCAGAGGGCTTGTCTGCCCAGACTGTAGATTTTTCAGGAAGAGGTTGAACATTTTTCTTATGCGTGTACAAACTTAATTACACACAGTAATCACTGCGTGTTCCAGATGCTCAACATATGGCTGTAAAAAAAAGCACAGCTGGCTCGCATCTCTCGAGCTCTGTACTGTCCTAGATGAATAATGATTCCTGCAAGGGTTATTAGGTGGCTCTTTGCAGAGATTTCTAGGTACTGCCTTTTTACAAGTATACGCTGTAAACATGCTATATTTACAAGTGAACACTACCAACAGCAGGTCCAATTGTTTATAAGTGTCTGACAAACAAAACTTAGTAAAATATGAAGAGTTGATAGGGTCAGATGTAATACAGCACTCCTGCCCATCTCAGGTGTTTACTGTGACATTCCCGCACTGCCAGTTCAGGCTGACTTGCCAGTTTTTGAAACTAAGGAGTTCTCATATGCTCCATTACAACATGAGCTTAAATTTTGCAGTAAGCCATTGTACAAGAGCTGGAATGCACAACTGCTGTAAAGATCAGTAATGACAGAGTTAACAGCATTAATGGTTTAATTCTTGTTGTTTCAGACCCTACAACTGACAATGGGCTCAGCTCAGCTCTTGCATCACCAAAGTGCCTCAGGCTGTTTGCAGACTAAGGAAAATCATCAAAATGTGCTTTGTGGAGTAAGAAGGAGTAAGACAATTTCCGTATAAAACCCGCATTCTCTGTTTAACTTAGTGCAGTAGTTGCTCCTATCTCATGTGACCAGCACAGGGACTCCTGAGTAATGATCTTGGCTGCAGACCGGTGATTTCCAGGCATTATTGCGAAGAGTACTTTCTGTTTACTGCTGCCAGCAAACTGATAAAACTACTTTTGCTTTAGGCTGCAGTCCCGTGTGTACCAGCTAAACACATTAAAATGATTGCTGTTTTCCTCCCCTGGAAGCAGAGGTTCTATATATTCCCAAGCCATCACTGTCCTCCCATCATGGGGTAACCATGACACTGTCCATAAGTCTCTCCAGGAACTTGATTATTTCTGCACTGCCTTTCAACAGTGTCCAGTCTGAGAGTGCATATGACAAACCAGAACAGAGTATTTGAACACCGTGTAACAACAGCAGCAATGGCGTCAGTGCACTCTGGGTCTCAGGAAACACTCATTCCTTAAATTTCAGCCCTGTTTGCAAGACTACTAAAATAGAGCAGCATACCCCCTGCCCATGCTGAAGTGAATCAGGCAGATTGAGCTACTTCAACTCACAATCCCAGAAGACACTAAGTACAGGCAATCCATTTGAGGATGAAGATCCAGCTGCCATAAGGGGCATCTCCTTTTAATCTGCAGAAGTCAGGTCCAAAAGGCACAGATGGAGAGAAAGCTGATCTAGCCAACACTCAGACCTATAAGGAGTTATCCAGAGTGCCAGTGGGTGTCTGCAGAGCTAGGTGACTGCAGGGACATACAGGTGCTGTCACTGCAACATAGCCGTTACTCATTAGCCCACTGGGGTAACGTGGCAGCACGGGAAGAGCAGCACAGACTGAAAACCTGCTCCAGAAGCAGTGTGAAGGCCAGTCACTGCTGGCAGGTCTGGTGCGGCTACACTAGAGGGCCAAGCTGCAGTGCAGCAGCTGCTTCATAGCCTCCTGGCTCAGTTCACATATGCGCAGAAAGTATGGGGACTGCCTGATCTTCCTTGGCTGCCGATTCTCAGTGTAGCCCACAGCAGATAAAAGACCAAAGCCAAACATCAGAGTGTGCATGATCTACACTTTCAGCAAGACTCTCGCATGTATGTTCTGCACAGCCCTGCATTGGGTCTCTCAGAGAGGTGTCTATTAGCTGGGCCCTACGTTTACTAGTGCAGCATATTTCTCTCCCCCAGCACAGTAAACATCACATACTTCAAGAAACATCGGGGAAATAGGCAAGTTTTAACACCACCAACATACCTCCTCAAGGGGTATATCACGGTCACCCATCTGGACTTTGTTATCTGTCCTCTGAGCCACAAAGACATGTTTGATGCTTGGACAGGTCTTCACAGCTTCATCCACAGTTGTCTTGAGCTCTATGATTCGGCCTCCCCTGACTCCCTGGTTGTAGGTGATAACTGCTTTGCATCCAGCTAAAAAGAAAAAAAATTAGCAGATGTACCAGACTGTTTTTCAGGCTAGTATGCACACCCTACTTTCATTACTTTTGGGGATGATGTATGGTACAACATGTGTGACACATACACAGAACTATCAATAAAACAGTCGGCATCACCGACAAAAATACTTTAAAACCTGAGATCCACAGAGATTAGGGTTAGCAGGAACCTCCATAGGTTATCTAGTCCATCTCCTCCACCCCAAGGTAGATTCCACTCTAGCTAAACCATTTCTGACAGCAGTCAGTCCAATCTTCCTAAAACACTCCAGTGGTAGCTATTCTACCCCTTCCCACCAGTCCATTCCAATGCCTACCATGAGCATGAGAAAGTCTTCCCCAATGTCTAGCCTATGCACCACTCGCTGCAATTTAAATGCCTCAATCCCTGCCCAGCAAAGCCAACATGCAGAACAGTTTCTTCCCAGTTACCTGTGTTACAGCGAATACTGCTGCTCCAGACTAACAGCTCACACATTGAAACCAGTGCAAGACTTCCTATGACCTTAGTGAACAAGCACCTTCTTTACCCTTTCGCATCCTCTCTCCAGGACTGCATATAACTGTCCGTTGCAAATCGAAGTGAACAGCACCAAACTCAGCAGCCTCTCGGAGGTGTTACCCTGCTCTGAGGTACCTGCAGCCTTCTGAAAGTCACCTGTACCTTGAGGGGAAACCTCCTGGAAGCCACAGCAGAGCCACAGCCTGCCAGAGCACTTCAAACTGTACCACACTGCGTTAATTACAGAGCTGTGGCTGCAGAGAAATGGCTCTTTAGCCCATCACCTCCACACAAGTGGCCAAAAGTGAGGGGTAACTAAAACATGTACTTGTTCTCTATAGATTAACTCTACTAAAACAGAAAAAAAAGCATGAAAATTGCTGTAAGACTTATTCCCTCACACTAGCCACAAAGAAACTGATATGACTGCTAGGACATGAACCACTTGCTATTTTGTTCTTCTGTTGGTATTTTTAGCATTACTTTTTACCTAACCACACTACAAGGGCTTTGGGCTAAGAACGTCTCTGTCTGTTGGTACAACCGCTAACAGAGTGGGGGCAGGCTGCCAACACCTCCAGTGCTATACATAAATCACAGTATCACAATCGAGACTGCAGAATTAGCACTGTGCAGGAGTATCAAAGAAACGCTGCGATTATACTGCGAAAGAACAAATCAGGCCCCATGCCTAAGCTCTGGTTTTCCCTCCAGCTTCACTGTTGTCTGGCAGTAACCCAGCGCAGACTGAATGTTAAGCAATTTATAAAGTATTTTAAGGCCAGAGGATACTGCATCTGCCACTAAGGAAAAGGCTCTTCACAGTACATTGCAAAGGAGAGTGAATTATCCTGCCAGCCAAGAATGAACCTTTTCTCTTTCTGCCAAGGAAACACAGAATTGGGATATGTCTTGGAGCACCGTCCAAGATGGGTTTGTTCCCCAGTCTGCATCTACTTACAGTCCATGATCCTCCCAGCTAAGGATTCCGCGCTGAATCCAGCGAAGACCACAGTGTGAACGGCTCCAATCCTGGCGCAAGCCAGCATGGCTGCCACAGACAAGGGAGACACGGACATATAGATGGCCACCTTGTCCCCTTTCTGTATCCCATATTTCTTCAGGGTGTTGGCAAGACGGCAAGTCAGATCCAGAAGTTCCCTGCGGCACAGAAACAACATTGTCATGCGACAGCACAGCCCGTTCTTCGCGGGGGAGCAAAAAAAGGATGAACTTGGATCGAGTGAGGCATCGCGATCACCCTGTGGACCTTGTCGTCTCCGCAGTATAGGGCACGCCAGCTTTTGCATCTTAAAGAAGGGTGACCTGGGGTGTGGTGAGAGCCAGAATGCTTCTGCCATTGGGGAAAGAAGAAAAGGAGGATGGAGAGACACCCTTGCTGCAGAAGGACGAGCGAGTGAGAGCCACAGGGGCTGACCAGAGCTGCCGGTCTCTGGCGTGGGTCGAGCAGACAGCAACCCAGCAGCTCTCCTGCTGCTTCCACAGGTCAGTGTCCGTTTTAGCCATCCTTGATGCCTTTTTTACCTACAAGGCTCAGACAGAAGCTACTGGGAACACGCGTGGGATAAAGACAAGATGAAATGGAAGCCATTGTCCAAAGACTCCCAGCATTGTTTATGTTGGGAAACTGCTGGAAGTGCTTCACAACTACTCGCTTCTCTTTAAATTGCAAGGATAAACAATGCATTTGCATACATAAGGAAGAAAAGCAGAAGTCCCAAGACACTTGTGAGAGTGGAAGATTTTACAAGACTCTCATTGAAGCCGGATGACCCGCAGCCTGAATTCCTTCACTGTCACTTCACCCTGCCATGCCACAGAGCACAACAGCCTTGCAGAACACAGATACTGCTCTGAGTAAAACTGCAGCCACTCTTGCATAGAGAAACTCGGGAACACCAAGAACAGGAACAAAGGCTCTTTTCACAGGGCCTGCTGCTGTGACATGCTGACTTAATAGCAGAAATGTTCCCCTAAGGAACAAAAAAAGCAGTTTCATGGGCAAAGACTTGCACGTACACTTATTATGATGCCTGCACGGCGGATAACACGATTGCAGGCATGCCTGGGACCAAGATGCTGTCATGAACCGAAAGAGCTCTGCATGTCTGCAGTGGAAGGGCTTTGAGAAGATGACAGATAACTGTGCCAGGTGAGGAGTGGTCTCACGACAAGGAAGGAGGTGACCATCACGCGGGGCAGCAGAGCATCCCTTACTGGTGCCAATCATCATCTCAGAGGAGAAGACTTGCAGAGTCCGCCAGGAATAAAAATTGTCCTCTGGGTTCAGGAACTCACTGAGTACTGAGGCCAAGAGGAGAGAGAGATCTTCTACTCCCTAGCACACTCATCTTCAACCTGTCACATGTGAACCCTTAGGGGTCTATAAGCTATGTCACCAGGGACTCCGAAAACTGTTAACAAACAAATGAATTTTGGGGGTCTGCATTCCATAATAAGCTGTAAAACATGAATCTACCAATGTATCCTTATTTCCCAGAACTGGCCATAGCTTTGAAAAACAAACGAATAAAAGCAGTTTTCAGCCAGTGGCTAAGCTGCAAATAAAATGAAATGTTGTTTCTGGTCCCTCAAAAATTGTTTAGTTTCTTTTTTTAAACCAACGCAAGTTGGAAATAGGCAAAGCCCAAGTGCTCCACTTTGGAAATGTCATAACAAAACCATGGGCTGAGAATAACTTGGCATCTTATTTCTTTAGGATAAAACTCCACCTGCACCGTGAGAGCAGTGAAGCGACACAGCCATAGAGAAAGTACGAAGACAGATACAGGGATGGCTGGAGGGACACCACTTCCCTGCCATCTTTTGGAAGACAAGAAAATGAGCCTCGAACCCCAGCCACAGCATTTTTTGTTATTTATTTTAAGACTATTCGTGTAGTGAATAGTGAATATTCATCAAGTGAATAGACCACTCTTGAAGAAGAGGACCTCAGAGAGATAGCCAGATGTGCTCAGTGCCTGCTCCCCGGCAGTAGCTGGCAACAGCTCCTACCACAGAGACCACAACCCTGCAGAAAGCAGATATGGAGTGGCTTTATCCTGGACTGAATTTCCTCCTAATCCCTTACAGTTAGGGATCAACCTAAACTCTGAAGCACAACATTCAATACCTTTTCCCAAGCGCTTTATGACCATGCACGTTCCTGCTATCGATGTAAGCGCGCAATCTGTTAGATGTACGATTTTGCTTACTTTTACTAAGTTCATGAACCGAGCGACTCCATGCAATAATGAATTCCCACCCAACATTTGTTTTTGTGCCTTGTCCTAAAAGGTCACATTCTCTGGTCCAGAATTCATCCCATGCTGCACTAGAGAAAAATCTCAATGTGGATAAATATTACAGAGCCAAAACAAAACTGAGCTGCTCAACTGCAGAGCACAGGAAGTGAAACGAGCCCCAGACAGGCAGTTGCAAGAAATCAAAATAAAAAACACTTATGTGCCATGAGCAATACTCAAATGCTTTCAGAGCTGCAGCCTCTTTCTCCTGAACAGAAGTGCCAGAAGAGCTCTGGCTGGCGAGGGCATCCTTTCTGAGCAGCTCCGTGGTTCCCTTGCTTCTTCAGGACTCGGTGACCGTGATGGCAGAAGCTCTCACTGGGTTTTTTTACGATTAACCCCAATTTAACATTTGCTTAATGAGAGTGTGTGAGCGAGCCGATAAACAAGAAGGGCCAAGTCTTTACCTTTGGATCTATTGGCTTTGCTTTCTGCTTTGTGCTCTGCAAGGGTGAAATAGGAAGGCCTTGGAGGTCCCTTGGGGGTGCAGCACAGGGGGGAACGGACACAAAGGCAAAGAGAAGGTGAAGCCAAGAACTCCAACAAAGAAACCCACAAATCCCTGACCATCAGGTGTGTCTTCTGGCTCTGTAGCAGCAACTCGGGCTTCCCCTCCAGTTCAAGAAAGGGAGTTAGCAGGAACACTGTGTCGGGAATCTTCCCCTTGACTGCCTCGCTCCTTCACGCACATTTTGCTATCTAACAGGCAGGCAATTAGTACACGCCAGCAGGTTACACATTTCCAGTACTTAACCTAGGCACGTCTCAGGGTGGAACGAGCACCCTGCAGCGTCACTGCCGCGCAGAACTGGGTGGGACAGACCCAAGCAAACTGAGCAGGAGGAAACCGTGGCCATTACCCTCCCCACCTGCCACTGCTGCCAAGCTTGGCGTCACAGCCCCTCCATCACGCACAGTTAGAAGAGCCAAAAGCAATTCTGGCCTCAAGCCCATCACCGCCCCACCCTTGGCACAGAGCCAATGCCATCCAACGCCAGTGGATCTGCCTCCTGTCCACACCCAGGAGGTGTGTTGGTAGCAAGGAACATCTACTGAAACCATACATCAGATGCTGAACAGAGCTAGATGCTGTTACCCTGGAGCTGACAAGACAGTGCAAAAGAAGGCATCTTCACTTAGCTTCTGCTTGCACTGAAACATGGGGTATGGAGGAAGGGTAGAGGAAGCAGAGGCTTGGAGGGAAAACATCTACCCTGGAAGGGCTCAGCCATTGCCAGTGAAGAGCAGAGGGTGGCCGGAGGCTCAGAGCAGACGTGCACTGCTTCTGCAAACCACAAAGAGAGAGAGAAAGGCAAAACCCCCAGATGATGCTCATGGCGATGCCACCTCCCTGCACTCCAAAGGATTTCCATGCAGCCACCCAAGCAGACGGCATGGAGCAGGGCACTACACTCGACAGAGCCAGGCAAGGCAACCAGCAGAGACGGACACAGCCGCAGGGCACGCAGAGGGTCCCAGGACACCCAGCTCCCTGCCTGTAAGCCGGGCAGACAACAGGAGGATCCTCAGCAGAGCTGCTGCAGGAGAAGGAAACGTGCCGCAACGTGCGGAAGCGCCCAGTCCCTCCGGAGAGGGGCAGCCCAGAAACTGCAAAGTCAGTTCATGGCGCAACAGTCTGCAAAAGCAGCTCGATAAGAGCTGAGGGCAAATGAAAGAGCAAATCAGGCAGCAAGACACCACTCCGGTGGGTAAAGTATGAGGGTGGAGCTGAGAAATGGGGAAGCAGCAACCCACTGGACCCAGGCGGCGAGACCGTTTGCGCAGGAGAAAGGACAGTATCTATGGTATGTGCTTTTAAAACAAAGCAAGCCAGGGGAGGTGGTAGGCCCATTAATGAACATGGGCAGGGAATGTTAAAAAATTGTGACACACAGAGGAGATTCTGGACTCGCTTTCAGAAAATGTTATCTTCCAACTGAAAATGCAGACAGGTCCGACCCATTTGTTGTACCGCAGGTGTGAGGGTAGATAGCTGCTGAACATGGATTTCCCATGAAGTTACCCATCCCTGCACCTCCAAAATCAGAGGGAAGCGCCGTCTTGCCCCAGTGACACGCCAGCTCACAGCACAGGTGACACACTGACAGCCTTTAAATGTCATGCACAAGAGCTCTGCAGAGAGAGCTGGCTCTCCCACCGTGCCAGCGTGTATCGTGAGCAGGGAGAGGCTGGGTTGCACACAAATCCCCCCCAACTCCACATTCGTAACAACCGCCCTGTCACAGAGCTGCTCTTGGGTTTGCTCTCCTGACCCACTGCCCGCCGGTTTCTGCTAGCTTTGGAGCAAGACCTTCACGTAGCTGTTTCACGTCACGACCTGCTGGAAAACTGTCTCCTTTCAGGGACAGAGCAGTCTGCTCCTGTTGTCTCCCTGCAGCCCTGTAACGTGGTACTGCTGCGGCGAGCAACATGTCACAGGCTTCGCAGTGAGTTTGCAAGGTTTCGGAAACGCAGCCTGCGATGCTCGCTCTGTCTGAGCTCTTCTTGACCTACCTGAAGATTTGTTTCACCTGGTCTAGCTGCAACAACAATTATTCTGATTGACCAGGTAACTATGGCTAATCTTTTTTTTTTTTTTATGCTTCTTTATCTTTTTATGCTACCGTCACAGGTTTACAACCCGAGCATAATGAGGTAGCATAAAAAAATACAGGCTTGGTATGACAAGAGGTCTTGAGAAGTGGAGGCACAGGACGTGGTGTGAAGGAGAACAGGCGTGGGATGACAAGTGATGGAGCACAGGCTGGCACTGGTGGCCCCACGCTGTGAATGACAAGTAAAAGAAATGTGGACCTGCTGCTGGACAAAAGTGGTAACCAACAGGACGTCTTTCTTTTTCTGTAAGAATTACATCTTGACTAATAAGATTGGAATGTTAAGGGCTCAATTATACTAAGAATAAACTCTTGGCTCTCTCTATATAAGGTGTGCTTCCTTTTTGCCCATAAACAAGACTTTGAGCATTAACACCCTCCTCTGCTAGAAACTCATCACCCTTTATGCAGGCATCTCCTCAGCTATCACAACATCACTTCCAAGCGCAAGACCCTCAGCAGACCCAGCAGATCACTGCTCGGGCCACTACTTCTGTTTAATCTAACAGACTCAACACTTCTCTCCCTATCTTTACATCATCTCTGTTCAGAAACTGCCAGACCATATTTCTCCCAGATATAGTGGTGCATGTGTTTCCAAAGCCCATTGCTCAATGTCTGGAACGACGACTCCGGTAAAACCCATCACCGACACATGGCATTTCTCTGACGCATTTTAGGGATGCCTGGCAGAAATATTTTCCCCAAGAAGTCTGATGCTATCTTTCACCACAGCAAGACAGCCTGCAGCTTTCTAAACAAAGGAAGGAAGTTCTTTTTACATTTAAAAACATAGCATCAAGACCTTCTCTGGGAAGCAGCCTCTTAGAAAGCATTTCTAGATATTTTCCTAATATATTCAATGTCATATACGGGCTTTGACAGGGCCTGTTTAGGAGTTTCAGCACCAGCCATGTTCTCTGCTGTCTCAGCACTACAGCTGGGTTGAGTATTTCTTGCAGAGACCAGTTTATTGCCTGGAACCATAGTTTGGATCAGGCTGAAACTATTTGAAAATTCAGGTCAAATGCCCCAAACAGGTTAGTTGAAACAAAAAACCCTCCAAAAAAAACCCAGATCTGGGCATCTCTCAGCCCGACACCCTCATATCTCACCTCCTACCTGTTGCCATACACAAACTACTGCAGAGCAGCAGAGTTTGAATCCTGCCTCTATACCTTGAGATCACAGCGCTGCAGGTGGGTTGAAGTCCCCTGGGACACAGTAGGTCTTCACACCCATCCCTCCTTCCTGGGTGAATGTTCTGGCCACAAGGATAATGCAGAAACCTATTCACCCCTTCCTGCAGCTTCTGTGACAGTGCCTCAGTTTAACCCTCCCTTTCCCTCACTTTTTGTTAAACAGAAAAAAAACCACGTGTTTGCTTTTTTCACCAAAAGGAAAACTCATCATTTTTTCCATTTTAGTGAGAATAACTGAAAAATATAAAGCTCAACAAGAGGCTTTTTGGCTGTAGGTTCAATCGCTAAGCTGAGCACAATTGTCCAGCCTTCCTGCAGACATCCTGAACCCGAGGCAAGGAAAACCCCTTGTGACATTTTTCAGCTAAGAAAGTGAAAAGTCCCGGAGCTGTCTTGGATGGAGAAAGCCAAAAGCCTGAGCAAGATTTACTTGCAACTTCAACTTAGGAAGCCAACATTGGAAAGAAGGAAAAGAGTTTGCTGATGATGAGAAACACTTTCCGCACTGCACAGTCTGGTAGGTACCCACATGGCTTCCCAACACAGTCTTCACTGTGATCTCTAATACAATTTCAACCATTTCAGCTCGGCCTGAGGAACCACCATCAGTTGGCTTGTTAAAGGCATAGCTGTGATGTGGCTAACGAAGATGTCCAACCATGTCTCTCCCACCTACCTCAGACCCTACGAAAAGCTACCGAGGACCCTAATTTCTAATCCCCCGGCTTCTGCTTTCCTCTCCCTACTTTTTGCGTTTTGAACGTTCCCTCTGCCTGCAACATTTTCTGCACCAGAATGAGCTCCTTCATAAATTAAAACCCTCCCGTTGAGACCCAGCCTGCAACCCTTTGCAAAAACAGGTTAGCTAACACGTACTGCTGCCCACTTCTTCCCACCGCTCCCTTTGGCAATATCCATAGGATTTTGCAGCGCAAGGAAATACTGGCTCATAGGTGGCTAAATTGTAGAGATCGTCGTAAACAAGGGAACACCCGAGAGAATAAATAACCCCATGTCGGACAGGGGGAGGTCTGGCATAACTTTAGCTGCTGTCTTTAATATTGCCCGCTGCCAAGCTTACAGAGGCTGCAACCCAACAGCTCCAGCCTCCAACTCCACCTGCTTATGTAAAGCACTTGATAATACAGTGCCCTTTAAAACCCAGGCTCAGCAACGCCTTGGGGAATTCCTCTGCAAGGTTTCAAAGCTCCTGGGCCCTGACAACATCCACAGAGCAGGAGAAAACACTCCCAGCCGGGTTGGAACCCTTCTGCCAATAAATTCAGCTGGCTGCTCACAGCAGCACACTCCTGTGGGTTAACTGCTACCTCGCCGCTGCCCTACCAATGAGTTTATGATCGTTTGGCCTCCAGAAAGCCAGATCTCTTGATAACAGATTGGCATTATCTGTCCCCACTTTGCTGACTGCAGCCACCAAATGCCAGGAGGGTTGCATGCCCTCTTGTCACAAAGCAGTAAAAAAACCCAAGTCTCCTGCCTTCCCATTCAAAACGGGAGATAATTTGAAACTTAGCTGAATTTCTACTTGATAAAAATGAAACCCAGAGGGGGGGGGATCACAAGAGGGGCCAGGAAACTTTTTTTCCCAGAAAAGGTGAGTTACACCAGTTGGAGAGACAGAACAAAACTCAGCAGTGAAAAAGATCATCACAACTGAGCTCATAACGGCAGCAGATCATCGTTCAAGCAAAACCAAAATGTTTCACCCATGGCTGTGTGTATCTTTGCCAATAAAGGGACGTTTGGACTCGTCTCCTTGCACAGAGCACTTGAACTCAGCTGCAGAAACACAACCCGCCTTGCTGATGAGCATGCAGAGGGATGCAGGCTGACTTACGGCAGGGTCCCACCAGCTGTTTGCCAGCTGCAGGTGGGCAGTTAGTGGGGCAGCAGAGGCAAACGGAGGCTCTTATTCCTCCCAAGGACGAGCAAGCTGGGACAGCACTTTCCAATGTAGCTGCGTTTCTTGCTAATGCATGGAGGAGGTCCCACTGCCCGAGGCCTTTCCCTTCCTCGGGGAGGAGGAAGCCTGTTCCAGCCCTTTTCCTGGACAGCCACCTGCTTCCTTTGCAGGCTGCGATGGGAATGGGGCCAGCGCTCAGCTGCTTTCTTGCCCCTGACAGCTCCCCAGAGGAGAAGGGAGAGCACCCGCATCTTTCCTTGTGCCACCCAGGGCTTATCTATAGGGAGAAGCAGCTCACAGCAGCAAGCTTTGCAAAGCAGATAATGCAAAAAAAACTGGTGCCTTGTACTTCTCTGCATGTAAGCCCTGGACACCTCTCAGCTGAGATTCCAGGACGTTCCTCAAGGGTGGTCCATAATGCAGTGGCCAAATTAAAGCCTTTACCTTCCTAGCACACAATTTGAAGGCTGCTGCCCCATTAACAGCACATCCAGATCCTCAGGAAACGGGCACATCTCCTTCAGCTCAGACACCAGAATTTGGGTCCTCCTGATATCCAGCATCCCCCTTATTCCCTCTTTACGCTGGAGCTGTCCTGCACTGAGGCTGGCGTGTAGAGGCCACCCTGCTACAGAAGGCTCTTGGAGGATTACTCAAGCAGCATCACAGCTTCTGGGCCACCTCTTTTTCTGATGTGTTTTCCCTCACAAAACTTCTAGGTAAAACAAGGTGCTACTGCAAAAAGATTTAAACTAAGCTCAGCCTCAAAGGGAGGTCAGTGCCAACACACCTTGGAAAATCCATTTAAAACCTTTAAAAATGCAGCCCAAAGATCACAGAAAAGGCAAACCTTTTGATTCTTTCCTTGCATACACACCCATATAATATCCTTGTTTTCAACAAAGCTATTCCTGACTTAATGAGATAAGCAGAGCACCAAGTGACCTGTTCTACCACATCGTAGGACCAAAGTCTCTTGAGAAACCGTGTCACTCAAATGCAGTCACATCTCACCAAGAGTATCAGGCAGAAACAGGAACATGGCTCTCAAATACAAGCAGAAGTTCGATAATAGAAGTTGCCAACTTGTCTTTCACTTGGACGTTCTTCTTTCTGGTTGCTGGTTACCGTATCTTTGTAAGGCTGCTCAAAGAGTGATTCAGTTTTCAGATGTGGGTTACTTGTCTTCAAGCCACAGCAATGACAAATCCACAGGCTGAAAATATGCTTTCTTCCAAATACATTTTGGCATGGCCAGGAAAAAAAAATACAGTTTTGTTGCTGTTCAGAAAGGCCTTCTCATATCTCCAGAGATCCTGAGAAGATGGTTTGAGGGTCTGGAGCAGCTCGGCACATTTCAAGTACCACAGGCTAAGGGGCAGACCAGAGTTGCCTTGAATGAGGCTGTGCTATCTGATGGGCTGCTCTCCTTCTCAGGTTAATCACAGCATAATCCCCACCTCTGACCTACCTGCAGTTTCATGCCTGGGGTATGAAGAAAGCGGTAAAAGTACATACACCACACCAAACTCTGGGAGAAACCTTCGATTCCATCTCCTTTTCTACCACCAGTATAGCAAAAACAAAACTCAAAGCATTTAGGCAAGCTACCCAGGTGGTTACGACACATTTATATCATAACATGCCTAAACAGCCTGTCAAATAACAATACCAAGATTAAAACCAATCCACTTCTTCCCCAGCTTTGTATCAGATAGTGTTTATTTCTGTTGCGTGGAGCACTAACCTCTCAAAGTTATTTGTACATCCACTCCTCCCTGCTGACCAGCTTCCTCACTCCAATTAGTAATGTTTTCAGGAGCTTTAATAAATCCTGGAGGTGAACCAGACCACCAGAACCTATTTAGGCTCAAGGAGCTCCAGGAACCTCAACTATCAACAAGCTACAGAAAACATTTTGTAAAAGAGTCAGATGCCAGGACTTCCTATGTCTCCTCTGCTTTCTGATCCAGCAGATCAAACATGTGGCTCCCTAAAACACGCACTGAGGAACATACAAGTCTGGGAAAACTCTCACTGGAGAGACAGATGATGTAAAAGGCATTTTTCCAGGCAGGCCTGTCTCCTAAATGAGGGCACATAGCTGGGAGAAGGGAAATATGCTTGAAAACTGCCCTATTCTCACAAACTCTACAATCTAGAGCAGCAATTACAAGTCGGCGTCACTCAGAGCTGCCCCAAGGTTGCTCCAAACTGCATTGAGGATGGGGAAGAGGAACACAGGGAGCTTCAAGACCCCACCAGCCCGGACTCGGTATCGTTCTATTGACCATCAACACAAGATGTTTGCACCAAGACATTTGCTGCTGTGCTGAAATCGAAAGCTGCTCACAGAAATTTTCCCATGAACATTTCTAACGAGCAAAAAGAAAACTCGCAGGTGAGAACATAAGCCAGGGAGAAAAAACAAGTCTTTCTCTTCTAAAAGCCCCCACTTAGAGAGAGGGAACCTACAGGCAGGCCTGATTAGCGCCATAACCAGAAGATGATGCCAGATCTCAATCTGAAGTTTCCAGTAGCTGTCACTAACTTACATCCACTGTACCTCCCACCCTGTAGTCTGTTTAGTACACAAGTGTCTAAGGTCAGGAAGCCTTCTCCATGAAGAACCCAAGGGAAGAATATCATTTCTCAGTGGGAACATGCCCCGTTTTTCAGGAGCTATCTCATCATGACACCACAACCTAGCCGCAGCGCCACAGCTGCACGTCCTATGTGCTGGAGTACCTTGGAAGAAGGCAGAGTTCCACAGAGGTCCGATTTCAGAGCAGCAGCTCTTCTCCCCGCCCCACCACACAGCCGGGCATTCGAAAGCATCGTGAGAAGGTGCCATACCTGTATGTGACATGCACTGCAGTGCCAGGCTCATCTCTCTCCCAAATCAAAGCCACTCTGTTCGGAGACTTTTCCACATGTCGATCCAAGCAATTTACTGTAAGAAAACAGAGGTTTAAACAAAGCCTGGCCATACGCGAGGTGCTCTGTCAACTTAGCTTGGTCAAGCGTAACAGCAAGCTAGTGTAAGATGAATCACTCGTTAGCTGGTTAGCCACACGCTCACTTATAACACTGGGAGCAATAGCATTTGTAGCACTGGTAAAGCTGCCCTTTGCCGTACCTGTAGTATGCAAATATTACAAATACTATGGTTAATTGGTACAGCTGCCTTAAAGGTGGCATCCCCAGGAGAGGCCTCAGCTGATTCAGCTCAGCTTAGCTCCACTGGCTAAGCTTAAACCAGCCCAAATCTCTGCCCTGCTCCCAGCAGCACCAAGACAAGACACAATTTTGATGTTTTTGCTCCCCAGAGCACTTCGCTACATAAATCTGACAGACTGTCTTCCCCAGCTTGCATTTTTAGCACGGTATCATTTGAATTTTCTAATTAAAGCTCATGTGAAACATTTTTATAACAGAAGCGCTGAATCTCAGTTAGCTGAAAATAGCTAAAACTTTAGGATCTAGGGTAAACTCACAGAGTACAGACATCTACGTACTACCAGACACCAGGGAAAGATGAACATGTCTCAAGCTGTGTACTACACCTCCTAAAACTTAAAGGTATAAAATTACCTTCTGAAGGTGCATCTCTCCCCCCGACAACTTGAGGTGGAGGAAACCTGACAACTACGTGAGCTGCTCAAGTGGACTTGGGCAGAGCACCCACCCTGAAGAAACTTACAGAGAATCCACCCAAGAAACCTGCCTACATGTCCCGTAGCATCTCCTATGAGGAGAGGCTGAAGGAGTTGGGGCTGTTCAGCCTGGAGAAGAGAAGGCTCCGGGGAGATCTTATTGCGGCCTTCCAGTACCTAAAGGGGCCTACAGGAGAGCTGGGGAAGGACTTTTTACTAGGGCATGTAGTGATAGGACGAGGGGGAATGGCTTCAAACTGGAAGAGGGCAGGTTTAGATTGAACATTAGGAAGAAGTTTTTCACTTTGAGGGTGGTAAGGCACTGGAACAGGTTGCCCAGAGAGGTTGTTGAGGCCCCATCCCTGGAGGTGTTCAAGACCAGGCTGGACGTGGCCTTGGGCAGCCTGGTCTAGTGGAGGTGTCCCTGCCTGTGGCAGGGGGGTTGGAACTCGATGATCTTCAAGGTCCTTTCCAACCTAAACCATTCTATGATTCTATGATTTTGCCTCATGGTTAGAGATTAACCTTGTAAAGCATTAATTCCAAGCCTAAATTACGCTTCCTTATTTCATTATAATCTTCCAAAGGCAGTTACTTAATTTCAATAGACAACTATTAAAAACCAGGCAGGCACACCGCTGTATAACTCAGAGAAAACCCTTAAAATAATTGCCGAGTTTCAGATCGTATTTCCTGGAAACGTTAATGCTGGTGGGGAAGGCCTTCATTTTTCCAGATAAATTAAGTGCACCAAAAGCAGCCTATCGCTGTCACAATTTGTGAAGTTTAAGTAAACTGCAGCCCAGGAGTCAGCTTTGGCTTTTCTGTGATAACAGCTGATTTACACCACCACACGGAGGGCGGGAATGAGCCCCTAAAGGTACACAGAGAGAAATCCCTCAGAATTCAGTATGTTCCATTACAAGAACAACTGTCAGTCTCAAAAATACGAAAAAGCGCTCCTCAGCTCTTTAAAGTGTTTTACTTTTTAGTGTAAATTCCTGCAGCAATACTATAAAAATAAAGGAGATCATAGAGCCATTTCTTAGGCCATCCTAATACGATACGGAAAGACAAAAGCTCTAATGGGGAATGCTTTAAGCAGTTACACACTGGTTTCCTCTGCCATCCATCCACAGGTAACTGGATCTGCTGCGGCTTGGTCCGCCACCCTTAGCAACTCCCACCTCCCAAGCTCGTTGCAGCAACACCCTCACATATTGTGCCACACTACAGTAAATCACATTAACGGGCATTCATTGCCCAAGCAGCATTTCTCACTCGTGAGCGGCCGTACTAGCCTTCAGAGGGAATTCCTGTTGCAGCAAGCCCCAGCTGAGCCAAGTGATAGCTTTAGCTCTTTGCACACTAAGAACCGGCAGGTGAACCGGGGCCAAATGCTATTATTTCCTTCCTGATCTTAGGCTTACAAGAGCCTTTTGCTCGGTTTACAAAACAGAATTTAGTGGCCTTCCCCTTACTACTATACCCTAATGGTGTCTCCATAGGTTTTCATGCCTCCTCAATGCTTGGAAACTATTCATTTTGGTAAGACATGCTGCTGAGAACCCACTGCCCCAGTTGGAAGTGCAGTAGTTTGTCAGGTTGTTCTCCTGGCCAGGAGTTACAGTGCAATAAACCCGTAAGTGCTGAAGCTCACAGTACCACCAGATCCTACCGCAAGGTCTCCCTAAGCACAAAACAGCAGATGACTCAGTTGCCTGCAGTCCAGCTGTGCAGGGAGACAGGCACACAGGATGCTCTGGATCAGGGACCTGAACTGTTGCCATGTTTCTGTAACCAGTGTTCAAACCAAGAGATCAAGGGACAAAACCAGAGCCTCCTAGCAGGAAACCAGCCACTCGGCCGTGGCCGAGTACCATCTTCATTGTGCTTTAAAAGAAGAAAACCAGCAACAGAAAAACTGTTTAATTCTGTACATCTATGTTTCAAGAGGTCTATGATTTCTTTTTACCTATGCAAAGAAAACTAAGTAGCATTTAGTACCTGCAGAAGAACCAGACCCAAGACACGATCTAAAATCAGAGCCAGCAATATCTGGATTTCAAGACACCTGACCCACATGGGATCCAGAAGGAGGGGTTGATCCCACTCTACAGAGGAAAGAAACAGATCCCTGAAAGCCTCTGTGCTCAGCCAAGATCTTCCTTTCAACGGGAATCAATGAAAACAGAAGTCTGGCTAAAATCCCACTGATTGCTGGGTGCTGGAAGCAGGGCTGTACACACACTTCCATCAATTTGGGGTACACTGCTGGGAATCATCTCCTGGGAGGAGACGCTCCCCTATGTTCTATGGAAGACCTGAGGATGGTTTGCCTGTCTGCTGTGAAAAAAGGTGGCCAGAGATGTTACAGTTCCTCCACTACCAAACAGGTGATTCAGGCACTCTCCCAGGGATGGGAAATGAACGTAAGAAACATACATCCCTGTTAAAAGACTTCACCACCAAGTTGTACCCTGGATGGGACTTATCCCACTGGATGAAGCAGGGTCACAGCACAGAAGAGGCAAGATACGGCCAGGAAGAAACTCAAGAGGCATATAAGACGGTCATGGCAAATTTTTCTCTTCCTTCACATAAGTGGTGACACTGGAGGAAAAGACCCAGCTCCTCATTTAAGAGAGAAAAGAGGCTGCAGCCTTCCCCGTAAAAGACTGCGATTCATACCATCCACCACCTTTGGCTCCATCTTCTCGGCACCGCTGAGGAGCCCACCGCAGGACCAAGCAGCACCCGGCCGCCGGGGTTGAGGGCGGCACAGCCGAGGTCAAGGCATCCCTGCCAGCATGGTGCCGGGGATGCAGCATCCCATCCCTTTGGCAGGGCCTTCGCTCACCTTCCCCCACCTTCGCCCCACACGGACCCCACACGGACGGTGTCGGGGCTGCAGCTGGCTTCCCGCAGAAGTCAATGGGCGGCCGGCGGGGAAGCGGCACCGTAGCAAGAGGCTCAGCCAGGGATAACCCTGGATTTTCCTCCCACTTCCCAGCGTGTTGCAACGCCCGGCAGATTTTCCTCCCACCAAAATCCTCGTCTTTTCCCCCCCATTCCCTCCCTCCCAAAACGAGGGGCACTGGGTGAAAACTACCCCCAGTGGGAAACCTCCCCGCCATCCCGGGTACCACCGGCGGGCAGCACCGGTCGGGGCGCCCCGTGTCCCCCCCTTCCCGAGGCCGTCGGGGGATGCGCGGGCCCGGGGGACGCCTTACCCGAGACGTTGAGGCGGCCGCCGAGGAACCAGCGGGTGGCGGCGGCGGCACCGGCGGCCGGTCCGGCCTCACAGGCCGTGTGGAAGGGGCTGTCCCAGCTCAGGCTCCCCCGAGCCACCTCCGCCCAGAACCCGGCGGGGTCGCGGGCCGCCCGCTCCCGCCAGACCCCGTACCCGCCGGGCGGCAGAGCGGCGGGATCCCCCGCCTCGTTGCAGCAGCGCCGGGCGGTCACCGGCAGCCCCCCCGCCGGCCACCGGCGGCNCCCCCGGGCGGGGCGACCCGCCGCCCCCGCGGACACCCGTGGAGTCCCGCGCCCCGAGGCGGAGCCGGCGGCGCCCCGAGGGACAGCCCGGCACCGGCGCGGCGCCGGGATGGCCCCCGCAGGCAGGGACACCCCCGGGAGCATCCCGCACCCAGAGACACCCCCCCCCGCAAAGGGCGGCCCCGGGAGCGCCCCGCACTCAGAGAGACGCGGCTGCAGCCTCACAGCCTTGAGAACACCCGCAGCACGCACCCGGAGGAGACACCTGCCCAAATTCACCCCCTGCGTCCACGCAGCCCTGGGAGCAACCCACACACACACACCCTGGCACCCCCAGAGTCACCTGCAGAGATACACCTCGGTGTACACCACCCTGGGAACGTCACTGGCACCCACGTACAGGCAGAGGTGCACCCTCGTCGCCACAGACGGAGGTACGGGGTGCACACACAGCAATGCTGTCGCGCACACGGGCACGCTGTTCCCATCAACAGTGGCTGTCCGTCACCACACACACGCCTGGACACCGACCCCCAAGTCAGCACAGCCGGCGGCACGGCCCTCAAACGGCACAGCCAGCCCTCACGCGCGGCCAGCGCTGGTGCACCCGGGGAGGTGGCCAACACGCTGTGCCCTTGCGCACCACCGCCGCATGTCTTAGCCCTTGTCCCCTCTTTGCTCAAAATGGGGTGAGTCTCTCTAAGTGGGTACATATCCACGCTTTGCTCGGCAGCCCTGTGAGCATCATCGTTACCACAACATGGAGCTCCTGGCTTCGGTATCACCACACTTCTTCCTCCATCTTAACCTCAGGACCAGATTTAAGCCTGACTTTATAGTGCAAACCCTCCACAATGAGCTGCGAGATTTTACAGCAGGTAACACAGAGCTTCTTCCCTGACCATAGCAGGTCTTTGCTGGCATGAAGAACCTAATCCTCTTAGGCAGTTCGATCCAACCTCACAGCACAGAGTTTGAAAATTCATATTAGAGCGGCAAGGTCTGGGCATCCTTAAGAGGTGTCCAACTACCTGAGCGCCAACTCAGCTCACTCCCAGAGTTTCACGGAATCATGGAATCACGGAATTTTGAGAGTTGGAAGGGACCTCTAGAGATCATATAGTCCAACTCCCCTGCCAAAGCAGAATTGCCTAGAGCACATTACTCAGAACTGAATCCAGGCAGGTCTTGAAAATCTTCAGAGAAGGGGACTCCACAACCTCCCTGGGCAGCCTGTTCCAGTGCTCTGTCACCCTAACCATAAAGAAGTTTTTCCGTATATTTGAACAGACCTTCCTATGTTCCAACTTGTGCCCATTGCCCCTTGTCCTGTCATTGGGAACCACTGAAAAGAGTCTAGCTCCATCCTCCTTCAACCCACCCTTTAGATACTTGTACGCCATAATAAGGTCTCCCCTCAGCCTTCTCTTCTGCAGGCTAAAGAGTCCCAGCTCTCTCAGTCTTTCCTCATAAGGGAAATGCTCCAGTCCCTCAGTCATCTTAGTTGCCCTACGCTGGACTCTCTCCAGCAGTTCCCTGTCCCTCTTGAACTGGGGAGCCCAGAACTGGACACAGTATTCCAGTTGTGGCCTCACCAGTGCAGAGTAGAGGAGGAGAACAACGTCCCTCGACCTACTGGACACACTCTTCCCTATGCAGCCCAGGATTCCATTGGCCTTTTTGGCGACAAGGGCACATTGCTGGGTCATGGATAATTTACTATCTACCAGGACTCCCAGATCCTTCTCCTCAGAACTACTTCCCAGCAGATCCACCCCTAACCTATACTGGTGCCTAGCATTCTTCCTCCCCAGGTGCAGGACCTTGCACTTGCTCTTGTTGAACCTCATTAGGTTCTTCTCTGCTCAGCACTCCAGCCTGTCCAGGTCACGCTGGATGGCAGCGCGGCCCTCTGGAGTGTCAGCCACCCATCCCAGTTTGGTATCATCAGCAAACTTGCTGAGGATACACTCTGTCCCCGCATCCAGGTCATTGATGAATATATTGAACAAGATTGGACCGAGTATTGACCCCTGGGGGACACCGCTGGTTACAGGCCTCCAACTAGACTCTGTGCCGCTGATCACAACCCTCGTTTGGGCAGACAGAGAGCATTTCACGTTCAAGATTAAAAACTTGAACCTACTCTTTACGCTGAGTTAAAGCTTGTTCTGGCAGCGGTAGAGACAAGTAGTGTTTTCTATAAATTTTTCCCATCCTAGAAATATCACCAGGCTCTTTACCTAGGTAAATACAGATTTTACCAGGATTTGGATTTCTAGCACTTCTGATGTTTTCAGCTGTGTTTTATAGGTAACGTACAAGAATAAATCTCTTAATTTCCTTGTTAAAGTTGGCATTACCGCACTGCCAATACAGTTCTGTATTCCTTCCTTGTGGTTTGAATGCCCATTTTTCGGTTTGCCGAAGTGCCAAGTTCCCAACAGCGGCACTTGTGCCACCTGGTGCCAGACAGGAGTATGGAGAGCTCTTCAGCTTTCCCTTCGTTTGCTTAAGGGTTGCTCAAAAGTTTTCTATCAGAGATTACTCCCCCATGAACCACACCCCCACCCAGGATTTCAGAGGAATGCTTTTCACAAAACACGCAAATGAGTTGTCAAAAAAAACCCTAAGCATGAATTTCAATTCTTTGGCCTGAAAAGCTAGCTGCTTCATTTGCAGACCTTGAAATCTTCTGGGAATAGTGTCCTCTGGTTTTCTTCCACATAAGACTGATTTTCCTTTTCCACCACCAATTTTATTTTTCTCATGCTTCACCAGACCACCCCCCACCCTCAAGTTTTGACTGTCTTTTTCCTCAAAGAAAGCCGTGACCATCATCATCATTTTAGGACAAGGGGGAATGCCTTCAAACTGGAAGAAGGTAGATTTAGATTAGATATTAGGAAGAAATTTTTCACTCTGAGGGTGGTGAGGCACTGGAACAGGTTGCCCGGAGAAGCTATGGAAGCTCCATGCCTGGAGGTGTTCAAGGCCAGGCTGGATGGGGCTTTGAGCAACGTGGTCTAGTGGGAGGTGTCCCTGCCCATGGAAGAGGGGTTGGAACTCAGTGATCTTCAAGGTCTTTTCCAACCTAAACCATTCTATGGTATGATTCTATGATCAACACAACTCAGATGTAATCCAGCCTGGAGGCCACCCGGTCACCCCATTCAGCTGGGCTGCTGGGCAAGACAAGAACAACCCCAAATCTCCTTTCTTGCCTCCAAGAGAGCTGAGGAGAGGGGAGATGAGTCCCTGAGATTTTGCGATGCCTACTTCTCCTAGCTATGACTTTCTGGTAGCAAAGGCTGGCATCAGGCTGTTGACTTTTGAGAACCAAGGGGTGTTTCAGCAATTCTCATTATTAAGTACGGCGCCAGAGCATGCCAGGAAAGACTGGTGCTGGATAAAATACAGGTTATGGAATTGCTTCCTGCATTAGCTGTGTCTCCATTCGGAAGATCCTCCTGGCATTATGGAGTCCAAACAACGATGCTGGCATTACCAGCTCTGGAGAAGTCTGATTACTATGACCTACAAATGTCACCTCTCTTATGGCAGCTCCCAAAGGCTTGCAGCTGCCAGGGCAGAAGAAGTCATTCCCTGCTGCAGCCAAGTCCCCTGCCACAGCATCCTGGTCCAGCCAAGCAACCTCACTGCCCTGCAAGAGATTTTAGCAGCTAACAGGCTCACCTGTTGAATAGCTGCAGCTCGTGGCATATATGAAGGGTCTTCTGTGCTGGTACCATGGCAGGCACTGATGAACCAAGCCAGCAGTGCTTTGAGTATGGGGTGAGTTTGGCTGCAGATATCTGTTGATCAGAGCTGTAGCCAAAAAAAATCAAAACCAAAAAAACCCAACCTCCCACATCTTTCTACTCCTTTTCTGACTGCTACCAGCAGTTAGTTATTGGCTTCATCTTTGATTCCTGCCAACATGTACAAGATTTACTCCATGTGGCGTGGAAGCCCTAAAACTGCCATCATAAAGCTGAGCACAGGCAGAGGTGTTTGCAGGATGGGGACCTTCAAGTGGAAGCACTCGGGCACAGAATTTTCATCCTTGCTGGGTTAAGGAGCACCTGGCATCCTAGCAAGCCTGGCTGGCTTTTCCACATCCATCTCTGGCCGGCTGGAGACAGTTTGAAGCCTCAGCCTTCAGCTGAAGCCGTCCTGGTTAGAGCCAGGACTCCACCAGGCAGGCTAATCCCAGCCACAGCCTCCACGCCACAGTAACTCTCCATGGGCTCATTTTGCATTTACCCCACAGACCACCTCTTGCTCTCTCTGATGTGACAGCCTGGAGAGCATCGGTCCTGTGCCACCGGGGAGAGAGAAGATATAAAAGGATTTCTGCTTGTGCCCCTCTCCCAGGCACAGCTACCCTACGGGCATGCACACCGATGCCCTCCGATCGCTTTGCTTTGCCTTTCGATCTTTTCTAGCAAAGCAGGCATTTGACATGAGTTATATTTCCCAATTGCTCATCCCCCTATTTTTCCCTTAATGGCCTAAAGAGGAGAGTAAGAAGATGGTGAAATCCATGGCTGCCACTTGGTTATCACTGTTCTGCTCCCAACCGTACTTTCCAGCGATCTTCCCACGTGGTGTGCACACAGCTCATATCTGGCCCCGTAAAGAAAGGCAGGGCCAGGCAAAAACGTCATTATAGAGCCATGTACACGCTGGTCTGTGTTAGAAATCTTCCCAAGTCACAATTAACCCAGATTTTAATAAAAATCTTTTTATCATTTTCAGCTACATTTGGGCCTGCAGATGAAATTGGACATGTTCCCAGGCGGCTGTTTCAGTGGGTTTGTGGGCCCATTCAGCTCCATCTGCAGAGAAGGCTCAGAGGGAGGTTTAGAGCAGGGATGAAATAAAGCTAAAATGCAGTTGTTCGGGTACCACTTTTAACTCAGTGGCACAGATCATCATGGACCTTCGGTCCAAAACAACAGGAACTACAGTGGGTTTGAAGGAGCAGAGTACTTGAGCTAATCAGGGACATGAATCTTTGACAGATCTGCTCACATCTAGCCACACCTGAAATAAAGGTCTAAACAGTGTGAAAAATAAAGATTCGCTGCACTTCCATTGATGAATGTGCAATAAATGACCAGTAAGTGACAAGGGAGAAAAACAATACTGAGAAATACCCAGATAACTAAAGTGCTTTTAGACAGATGTAAAGAGACTAAAAAACATCTCTAACATTATAGCACCGTCCTGCAAACATTTAACTCACGAGATGGCACATATTTCCCTTAAATTGCCTGAAAGGTTTGCATTTGCTGTACACAGTACAAACAACACTTGAAAGTGTTAAAAAAAACCCCCATGATCAGAAATGCCTTTCTCCGCCAAGAATGTTTCAAGATGCGTGATATAAATTCATGATAAGGCCGTTGGGGACCCAGCGCCCAGCTGAGCACGGAGGCAGATGCAGCGTGCGGCGCCTGCCCGGGTGCAGCATGCGGCATGGGACCGAGGTGCAGAACCCAGCCCCGCACCAAGAAGCTGCAGAACGCAGGCGTCTGCCGTGCGAAGTCTGGCTGCAGTGCATGGCACAATGCATGGCACGAGGCATAGCTGCCATGTGCACGGTTGCACTGCACAGTGCAGGAGCACCCTGCAGGGTTGCGGGCATGGGGGCGGCTGGTGCTCCCCCAGGCTGTCTGTCCAGAGTCCATGGAGGGCATGTCATGTTTGGAATCAGAGAACCAATACCTCAGTGGCACTGGTCAGAGCCCAGTACTTAGTGCAGTGTCAGCTTCCCTCTCCTCTGGAGACGCCTTGCCACCACTGGCATGGCATCGCACTGGGGCAGTCAGTAGCAAAAGAGATCACTGCTCTTTCTGGGTTCCCTTCCCTGCTAGTGCCCATACTCTCCATTGCACTTGTCATTAGCCTGGCCAGGCCATCAGTTGTCCCACCCTCAAGAGTTTCCCGCTCAAGGCTGGATGTCAAACCAAAGGGATTCAGTGCTGTTGTTGATACTGATTAACACTGAACTTTCCTCGCCGTTTGGCTCCTCTCCTGCACCAGCACAGTCTGCACTGGTTTTGCTATGTGCTTTGTTCCAGAAAGTCCTTGCTGATGCAATGCCCAGCCACATACTGGTGGTGCTGGTCCCAGTCCCTGGGCAGCGCATTGCCCAGCCACATACTGGTTGTGCTGGTCCCATTCCCTGGGCACCACAGTGCCCAGCCTCACACTGGTGGTGGTGGTGCCATTCCCTGGGCAGCGCAGTGCCCAGCCACATACTGGTGATGCTGGTCCCAGTCCCTGGACAGCAGCGCAGAGACGAGACTTGCACCAGTCCCTGTCCCGGCAATGCCCCTGACTGTGCTGGCGGTGCCGGTGCCGTTCCCATGGCGGTGCCGTGCCGTGCCCAGCCCCACGCCGGTGCCGGTGCCCGGCATCCCGTGTCCCGGCGCGCTGCAGCGCCCAGACCCGTGTGCCGGCGGTGCCGTGCCCGGTGCCGGTGCGGCGCCCAGCCCCACGCCGGTTGCCGGTTGCCGGTTGCCGGTGGCGGCGGGGCGGGCCCGGGGCGTGCCCGGCCAGGCGGGGGCGGCCCCGCGGGTGNCCGCCGGTGGCTGGGGAGGTGTGGGGCCGCGGTCCTCACCGGGCCGGGCCGGGCCTCTCCGCTCCGGGGCTGCGCGCGGGGCACTGTGGGAACTGTAGTTCGCCCCTCCGCCCTGTGCTGCCTGCGGAAGGGGCTGTGTCCCACGCGGAGGACTCGGGTTCCCAGCATGCCCGTGGGGCTGGGCGGGCCCGACGTGGAGTGACGGGCGGGTGCTGCCAATAAGAAGGCGGGCCGGGGTGGGGCGAACCATCTGCCGAGGTGGGGGGGGCAGCGG